>JANAVB010010194.1:3502835-3565335 GCA_029216955.1 Iris pallida | reverse complement strand
CGGGTCTCCAATTTGAGTCCGAATTGGATAAAATCCAAACCAACCCAAATAAATCCCAAAAAATCACATAAAATCAAATAAAATTCCTAAAAATTATAAAACTTGAAAAATGACGAAAATACCCCTAATTTGAAAACTGGGGGTGACAAATCTACCCTTCTTAAAAAATTTCGTCCTCGAAATTCAAACGGTCGTACTCTTCTCTAGGTCAAGCACCTCACAATCAAGGTCTACTAAATTTTATCCTAAGTTATATAACATGTAATCCAGGCAATCAGAACACATGCATGGTTTTAAATCTCTACAGTATCGTGTTATTGTAGTCTTCATTGGAGTTTCTATTTAATCTAGCATGATCATCACATATGCAACTAAAGGTACTAAGAAAGCAATCACCAATCAATGGACGGAGAGAACAGGTAAAAGAAAGAGCAAGACCCTACCTCCTAGTCCAATGCATGCAGGATCCTCAACTGCCATCGCAAAAGCCCTGTCCTGGCGGGGTATATCCCGCTGCTGGTGGAGGGCGTGATGCGGTGCCATAGGTGGCCTACCCTGTGCTCCCTGAGCTGTATGGCGATGGTTTGTGGGACAATCTCTCAACTGATGTCCAGCCTCCCCGTAATAGAGGCACAAGCCTAGCCTCTTCCGGCAGACCTCCCAGATGTGACCGGGCTTCTTGCAGTAGCCGCAAGGAGCCCCATGCTGTGTCTGCCTCTGCTGAGTGTGCTGCTGAACCGGTGCTCTGGCCTGCACCTGCGGCTGGGGATGCTGGAAAGAATGATGCTGAAGCTGAGGGCGCTTAGCAGCCCTTGCACTGCTACTAACCCCCGAGAAATGATCACGCTCCCTCTTGGGCTTCAAGTCCCTCTCCCGCTCAACCTTGCGGGCCTCCGCGTAGATCTGGGCATATGTCTCATAGAAGGAGGGAATGAGGTGCTTGATATCCCAAGCCAGCCCCTCCCTGAAACGGCTCGTCCTGATCTCCGGGTCTCGAACCATGTACTCTGCATATCGGCTCAGACAGTCGAACTCCGCTGCATACTCCTCCACAGATAGACTGCCCTGCTGCAGATCCTGGAACTGCCGCACCAGGTCAATCTTGTCCGTGGGGGAAAAGAACTTCTCCTTGAAGAGGAGCGTGAACTCTGCCCAAGTATGGCCCTCTCCAGCTAGGGCTGGCTCGTTTCTGAACCAGGTGCGCGCAATATCTAGCAACTGCAAACCTACCGCCTCGACCTTCAGGTCGTCTGCCAGGCGGGAGGCCCTCATCTGCCGCTCGATATCCTCGAGCCAATCATCTGCATAGACCACGCCCTCGGTCCCGCTAAAGTCACGGGGCCCGAGCTTTTTGAAGTCCTAGATATCTCCGTACCTCGGTCGCGTCCCCGGATGAGGAGCCCTCTGCTCCACGGCTGCAAGGGCCAATTGATGGACATCCTCCATGCCCTGACGCATCGCGTCTGTCTGCCTCTGCTGAGCCTCGGTCTGGGCTCTCTGAGTCTCCAGTATCTACTGGAGGAAGGTAAGCATCTGCCCCATATCTGTAGGCAGAGGAGGTGGAGGTGGAAGTACGCTTGCAACTGGCGGAGGAATCCGCTGCGCAGGAGGAGGAAGAA
Source organism: Iris pallida (assembly GCA_029216955.1). Classification (NCBI taxonomy): domain Eukaryota; kingdom Viridiplantae; phylum Streptophyta; class Magnoliopsida; order Asparagales; family Iridaceae; genus Iris; species Iris pallida. The sequence goes on along the minus strand of JANAVB010010194.1, from coordinate 3,563,716 downwards.
GAGCGCCCCCGACAGCTCCCGGTACTACGGGAAGAGTACCCGCAACCCCAGGGACTGTCATTGAGGTAGCTGGAGGAGTACCTCCGAGAGCCCCAATAGAAGTCCCATCCGCGGGGGAAGTGACCGGAGCCTGCCCGCCAGAGGTGGCAGACCTCTCCGTCTCCCCGTGCTCCTCGCCAGGAGAATGAGTCATAACTATCCTGGAGACAAATTGAAAGAAGATATCAATATGGCACATGAAGGCAATATCAAGGGAGGACAGCTAGAATGCAGAAAATTAATATCAAAGACGGTAAGCAAGATAAGCAAGGAAAGATCCTACTGTGATTGAGTACTCTTAGCCTAAAGCCTATCCTAGATACGTACCGCAGGCTCGTAATAGCACTCTAAGTCGAGCGCCACTACGACATCGCACTAATTGCGACTTCAGAACCTGCGTGGGCCACCACTAAAACGTGTCACGACTCGCACCCGCTAAAAGGGCACGTGACGCGACAACGCCCAGCCCTCACCGAAAAATCGGCATGGAACGTTGTAGATTTTTCTACTCTAAACAGTTTATATATATAACAAAAACCTGTCGAGAATATGGTCAACTCTGAACGGAGGACAAGCAATGAATATATATATGAGTACTCAATCACGACTCTATGATAACAAAGTAAAGACTGAAATGAAAAGACAACAAGACGATAAATAATATATAACCTGTCAAGTCCAACACAAAGAATATATACAAGTCCAAGTCTCTAATACAGTCCATAGTAATAACAGACTCAAAAGTAGCTGGAGACAAAGTCCAGTATAAAGACCTACTCAAGCTAAGCAAGGGGTAAGGTCTCGCCAGGCGGAGCTAAGCCCTGCTGGACCAAAGTCTCCAGGTCTAGGCCCACTATGTCATCCGGACCGTAGTAGGTAGAATAGTCTCCCTCGTCTGCATCTGTAATATTTTCAACATATCCTGTCAGGATGGAACGAGTACAATCTACTAACAACAGTTCACAAGATATGACAAAAGCTATAAGACAGTAAATAGAGAGTATATACAAGAAAATTATAGAATGTACATGTGAGTATTATGGCAAGGTAAGCTGTAAAACTAGAGCTAGAACAAGGCAAGTAAACTGATCATGGCATGTACAAGAATCAAGAATCATATCTCTAGGTGTGTGAGTACTAGCTACAATATGTGGCCGGCTTGGGTCTGCACAAGGTTATGATCAGCCAATCCTGCGTGGAGTATAGGATTGGTAGCATTCAAGGTCTACAAGAATAAACAAGGTGGATAATGACCACACATCTACACTAGTACTCCCCGTCCCCGACTGGTAGAGTGGATCCAAGCAAAACACGTTACGACACAGAATTCTACGAGAAGGGAGCAAGTCTTCTCGAGAATCGGTGTCCATATACTGCACAAGAACTACAAGGGGGCTTGCACAAGATATACCAAGATAACAAGGAATAACATCTCATGTCGGGATCCATGAATACCAATCCGTGTGACCAATGTGTCGAGAACAAGAATATCCACACTAATTACATGAATCATAACAATCATTATAAATTGGAAAAGTGTCAAAGAATGTACTCGCCTGAAATATGATATGGTATGTCAACCGGAGCAAATGCAGCGTCTCGAGGACCTATAGAGAACAAGACGTATCAATACTATACTTAGGAAATAAAGTCAAGACAATTTAAATCCTATTAAGTCAATTTAGGTCAAGACGTGTCAAACTAGGTTGTACGGGGTCAAACTGAGTCATATTAGGTCTAACTGGGTCAAACTGGATCAATGCAAGTCAAACGGAATCAATCGGGATCGATTTGAGTCAACAGTTGACTTTTTGGTCAACCGGTCAACTCTGGTCAACCATAGTCAACTATGGTCAACCCTAGGTCAACTCTAGGTCACTGGTGACTAACAGTTGACTTTCGGTCAACTGCACAAGTCTAATGGAATTTGGAACTAAATTGGGTAAAGTGTTGACCCATAGTTGACTTTTTGCCTAAAAAGTCAACCGGGGGTCAAGACTAGGTCTAGACGGCTATTTCTACCCATTACCAACCTCTACAACCCTTATCCAAGTCCATCTTGGACTTCGAAACTCATTTCTTGGCCATAGGCCAAATTCCTATTTTACCCTTAAAAGGGGCAAAAATTCAACTTCGGCGATTAGCTAGTTAACCTACCTACGCTTGATATTTTGATCCGATCTCCCCAAGGTAGTATGATACTAGCCTATACATATAATATATACCAAAATACCTAGGTAACGTGGACATTCGGTCCATGATACGGCCCGTTGTCAAAATCTTGAATATTTCAAGATACGCACCGATACGGCGCGATACCGGCGCCCTACGACTCCGATTCCCACTCGGGAGCCTACCCGCAAAATCTAAATCACGTATTCTTGCCACGCCAAGTTTCAACTCAATCCGATACTCCGAGCTCCGTTTCGCCCTCTAACTCGGTTTTCCTCTATTTCTATTCTAGCTTTCTCCTATTCTTCTAACTTCTTCCAATCTTTCCTCCTAACCTCTAATTCTTTTCTAACTTCTCATTCCATAATCTTCTTCTACTTCTCTACGATTCTAACCATATATAATACATTATATATATATATCTATATATACATATATGTATAGATGAAAGGGGGGGTTAAATAGGCTTAAAGGGGAAAAAAGGGGGGTAGCTGCTGATTTCAGCAGCTATGCAGCTGCTGCTGCTGCCCCTCTACTGCTATTGCTGCTGCTCTTATTCTTCTTTCTTCACCTCTACTTCCTATATATATATATATATATATATATATATATATATAATATATATATATATAATATATAGATAGATATCCATCTATCTATATATCCATATAAATATCTATACATTCACGCACAACTCTCTACATATATATAACCACACACACCGTATATCTAACATATATAAATACACACACACAACTCTTCATATATATACACCCACACACACACACAAACACACATATATATATATATATATAATATATATATATATATAATATATATATATATATATATATATATATATATTATATATATTAATTATAAATATAGACACACACTCACAAACACTCACACAAGCACTCTCTTGACACCAATACCACTACACTCTCTCATCCTCTACACCACAATACTTATAAATACATACACTATATATAATCTAATATCCATCCCTCTACCTATATATATCTATTACACAACACATATAGGCATACTTTTAGATATATTATATAAACATATATACACACACTCTCACAAACACAACACACTCTCACTCTCACACACTCACACAAGCTCACTCACACTCTCACCAACACTCTCATGACACAAACACACCACCACCACCAATCTCTACTACACACAAATACAATATACAAATACATACACACACACACAGATATATATATAATATATATTATATATATATATATATATAATAATATTATAAATATATATATATATATATATATATATATATATATATCTATATATATATAATATTTTTATATATATTTATATATATATATATATATAAATATATATATAATTATATATATATAAATATATATATAAAAAATATATATATTATATATATATTATATTAGTATATATAAATATATTATATATATATAAATATATATATATATATAAAAAAAAATATATATATATTTATATATATATATATATATATATATATTTTTTATATATATATAGATATATATAAAAATATATATATATATATATATATAGATATATATATATATATATATATATAGATATATATATATATATATATATATATATATATATACATATATAAATACCACTCTCAAACACACACACCACCCTCTCACACTTTCTCACACACACTCACAACAAGCACACACAACTCCCTACCACTCTCACACACCACCACCATTCCTCATGACACCAATAAATATCAATATACTATATACCTACACATATCTACATATATATAAATATACACTCTAGTTAGAAACCCCCAAATTAATCTTCTAACCTAGATTTAGGAAACCTAATAAATTCTAGGGGAAAGTGTGGAGAATCACCTCCTCTACAACTATTGTGAAGGAAATAAATGAATTAGAGGAATTAATGGGGATTTATGAACTTACCTAGGTGTAGGTCTTTGCTTGGAGGAAGAAAGCTTGAAGAAAGAAAGAAATTAGAGAGAGAGAGAAGAGTTGATTTCTTAATGAAGAAGAAAAAGGGGGGGGGGGGGGGGGAAAGCCTTGTCATGGCCGGCCATGGGGGGGGGGGGCTTGGTTGGTTTGGGGTGGATCCACTAAGCCTCCTACCCAATAAACTAGTTTGGTTCGGTTCGGGTTTGGTTCGGTTTGATTTCTAAATACTAATTAAGCTCTAAATGACTAATTAAGCCATGGAAATAGTGTTTATAATTTCTAACCTAATTAGGATGGTATGTGGGCCAAGTCCAGCTAGTATGTGGGTCCCACTAGGGTCCAGGCTACCCGGGTCTCCAATTTGAGTCCGAATTGGATAAAATCCAAACCAACCCAAATAAATCCCACAAAATCACATAAAATCAAATAAAATTCCTAAAAATTATAAAACTTGAAAAATAACGAAAATATCCCTAATTTGAAAACTGGGGGGTGACAGGTAAGTTACACTCGTCGTGCACACGGACAATCTCAGTTCTAGGCAAACCATCCAATCAACCAACATTCAAGTTCGTCTCAAATCTAATAATCTTACTACCATCAATATTTATTCGAAACACGATTTCAAAATCTTCGATACTTTGTCGTTCCACTAGTCTTGAATTCAATGTATTACTTAGCTGGATCGTACACATACTCTAGGCGTCCCCAAAATATGTGTATTTCAGCCAAGCCTCGTGATAGAGAATCCTCCATCACCACTCGAGTTGGATCCTGCATATATTCAAACGTCCCTGAAATATATGCATTTTTAGCCAAATCTCGTGAGTGGTGTCTCCACAATTCCTACTTCTCCGCACCAGGATGTCTGCTTAACTACTAGACTATCTTTCCAGGCTATAGTCAACCGTCAGTATTGGAATCATAGTTCCAAACAACAATACCAACACTGACCCCAAACCTAAGGTAAAACCAAAGTTGATAATACGAGATTTTCTATCCAAGCTCGCATCACTCCAATTTCTAAACATCGAGCATAGATTTGTCCTATTCGTATTCGCAACACTTAGTCTAAGGGGTCCGAGTCATTCAGCAAAGCCACCCTACGGTAAGTCATGTTCAACCAATTCCTCGACATATCAATATCATTCGTCCAATAAGCAATTCGTGTAGTCTATCTCTTTGAACAAGTTCGATATAATCCACCTATCCATCCTTTCCAAGCCAAGCTTGCTACGCCACGATTCGTCGCTAAACCATAATTCTCATTCCATATTTTCTAAGTCGTTTATCAAAATTCACGTATTCGATCACGAGGTCGTCTAGCATAACAATATGTCATGTCCCAATCTCACGCAAGTCTGATAATCCGCGGTGGACATGAAATCACCATGCCAACGCACCGCAGGATAGTCATTCTCATCGGAACGTAACTCTTACTTTAAGTCTAGACTAATTCATTCTGGATATGCAGATTGTAACTCAATCCTCAAGTTTACTTAATCATCAATCACAAGTCCGACCAATCCTCGAATTCACCTTCGCATCAAACCACAAGTCGAAGCAATCCAAATTGCCGTGCCATGATCTCCTGAGTTCGATCATTCCCCCGACATGAATCACTATGCCAGCACTCATACGAAACGATCGCCCCAAATTCGATGTGACGCATGTGCGAGGCTGGAGTTGCGCTAACGCAAGACAAGATCATCGACGTTGTGGTTATCATCGAAGAAATTAAGACACGATCATTTTCATCCAAGCATTCATTCCAATCAAAATCCCAAGTATAGCACCCATCCAAAACAATAACACTTTACACGATCGTCATTTCCCGAATTAAAGTATCCCCGAGTAATCGCACATCGATCTTTGATACGCCTTACCATCGATGATATACATAACCTGACGATCTTCTTTTGCAAAGAATTTTGAGTCGTACAACTGATGCCATCTTCCGAATTGGATATACCGTAATTCCTCGATATTCAAGATTAATTATTTCAAACCCAAAATCACGTATGTTCATCCATCTATCATAAGTCATCGAGCAACATATTTTCTCAAAACACATCGATCTATGCTAACTCAAATAATCGAGCAACATCTATTCCAATCTATAGCGTCATTCTCAAATATTCGAATCCCTCCCATGCACGATATCATCCAATCGTGCTAACTTTTTGTATACGATTCATATCGATTTTTTCTATCGAGTCATCCGTTCGTACACCTTAAGTTTTTTTGATTCAATTTTCCTACTCAATCATTCTCGTATTTCATACTTGCTCAATCACAATCACGTGCGCATCATTTCTAGTTCAGTCAAATCAATTTCATGCCAGCTATCCAGTCATAACTAACTTTGGAACACTCTTTCTAAGGCTTTGCGTATTCGTCGCTTGTTGATAGACTTGTTGGCATCCTGTATCCTCAATCGATCAACATCTCCAAGGCTATCCCATACTCCACTCAGGGATGAAGTCATTCGACCAATCCCTAAAATAAGTTTTGATTCATCATTCGATTACTTCGAATTTCCATTCAAACCGTTCCTCAAAATCCAAGCACGCTACATCTATATCGCATTAACGATAACATCGTCTGATGGCACCCCTATCGATAACCATCCCGTATTCTCTAAGTCAAGTTAATTTTTATCCCACTTGAAACAATTCGAGTTTCGCACAGGACTTTTCTAAGGTCGACTCAATTCTTAGTATATATGTCCAGCCCGACTTAGCCAACCGTACTTACTTGAAGTTAACTTTTGTTCAACCAAATTTTCTTCGTAATACTTTTTAAAATATATAGACTTATTGTATGGACATCCAGTGGAACATTTGAGAGAGAACGTACCAATGATATCGATTGCGGAACATCATCGAAGTTAAAGAATTCAATCGAAAGTTTAAGGACGTGAAGCTGTGCTCTGATACCATTATGTCATACCCCGGTCCCGTAGGACCGATCATCCTCGCTAAGGCGTGATGCCGCACGAGCCTAGATTGCGCCCGTTCAAGGCGATTTCATAACGACCGATTACAACAGCTTGCGACGGGATCGTTGTACAGGAGTCCCAAGCATAAACATTGAATAACACCAGCAGAAATTTGAAACAAAACACAAGTCATTCAAATAGCTCTTTATTGATATTGAAACAAAGATTACAATGTGCCATGAGGTCATGATTACAATCGCTCAAGCTCACTTTTATCTCTGATTATAATTCACTCAGTTCTCTATCATCTCTCAATACAATTGACGAGCCAGCAGATGCTTTAGGTAGGCGATGTCCATACATTATGTCTCGTATAAGTCCATACTCTATGCGGCCGCCTCAACTCATTATGCCTCGACGCATCCAAGCGAGCTACGTGCCAACGAGCTTCTACCTGTGCCTACAAATGGAAACTGTATGGATGTCAGTACTCAACCGTGCTTGTGGAGTATAGTGTCCCATCCTGCAAAGTTAATCGGAGGAATCAAAACGCCGACGATGTTCATACTTAGCCTTGCAATGGCTGCTCGAAGGCTCGCTCGGTCGAGGCGACTCCTCGCTCAGATGGGGTAATTTCGGTAAACTTGCCTCATCTTAGCCTTCACATAATAACTCGCATATTTTCAACTTGCACAAGTAGGCTAATATAAAAGCTACGAACGCACATAGCTAAGAAAATAATTCCGACGGGTCGATAAATGCTAGAACTTGGAAAAGGTCCCACGGCCGTCTTAGAAGTGTGTTAAGCGTGCTTTCAAAGTGACACTCGAATCCTTCGTCCCGTGGCTTGGGAGAAGAAAGTTGGCTTCAATTGCTAAGTTGCCACGACACTCGAATTAGCCCAAGTCATAGGCATCGCCTGCGTGAATGCTTGATAAAGCATGCACGGTCCCATCCATTTGCCATTAAAATCGTTTGATTGCAAATCTTAATACAAACAGAACAGTGTTACAATATAGGACTTAGATGTAGTCCTAGGAATACACTTTTGTTTAATCTGGGTCCTAAGTGCCAATGGAGTGAGTGGCAATGCGTTGACTCCGTTGACGGGCTGACGACGGTTATCGGTTCTCTGAAGGTGTAGATTGCTCTGGGTGCTGGAGCTGGCTGAGAGGAGGAAGACGTTGAGTGTCTGTATCTGCCTCTCTGATGATCTCTGTCTGGATTATTCGTATGTATATCTCTGTGTGTGTGTAAGGAGGGGATGATTCCTCCATTTATAGCTGGGCAGGTTGACTTCTCATGCGCGCATATGTATGATACGCCGGTGCATGGGGACGCCACGTAGAGATTGCTGATGGAGGCGCACGGATGATACGCCCTATTCGTGAGGTTGAATTCTTCATACTGCTGTTGTGAGCCGGCACGTAGCAGAGGAGAAGATCTTTCTGTTGCTGAGATCTTGGATGAGTTGAGTCAAAGGACACGTGTCGTCGACCCATGGCTCGGAGATCTCTGATTTGGTGGGGGGATGATTTGGTGGGATGCGCCTTGGATTAGGCGCATGATGAGATTTTGGCTCGTGACCTTTTAGGAGTCACGAGCCGTTCTGGGCGCATGGCTTTTGAGGCGCATGCAAGCGACTTTCCTTCTGTCTTTCGGGATCAGAGATCAGTCTGGGGCGCATGGCTTTTGAGGCGCATGCAAGCGACTTTTCTTCTGTCTTTCGGGATCAGAGATCAGTCCGGGGCGCATGGCTTTTGAGGCGCATGCAATGCTTCAACTGGAGACTCTTCCTCTGTCTTTAGGGATCAGTGAAGGGTCTGAGGCGCATGACTTTCGAGGCGCATGCAGGTTTGGGCGCATGGCCGCGAAGGTGCATGCGGGTGGTCGAGTGGCCACGTGGCAGTAGCCGTCGAGATAGAGTCATGATGATGCTGACGTTATGGACGCTTCGTCTTCTGCAAAAGCTGTCAGCCGTTCAGACTTGGGAAGGCGTGCTACCAATTCTGTCAGTTCAGCATTTAATGTTGGTGACATTCGATGGACAGCTGAGTGGGTGCGTCGGTTGACGTTCCACTAGGCATATGGGGGCACATCCCCTTTGATGCGCTCGGTACAGGGCGCATCTGTAGGAGGCGCTTGGTGTTTAAAGGGGTGTGATGCGCTGTCCAGCCGGCGCATCCGATACGTCTTTAATAATGCGGCTGTTTCGCTTCTCGAGTGCTTTTAAATAGCCGTTTGGCTGAAGTCGAGGCGTCCGGTTCATCCATTTAATGTGAGTTCATTGCTCGGAACTCGGAGAGCCATCCACTTGGCGCGTGGGTTTGATCTGCCCGGCCTATAAATAGTGGCATGGAGAGAAGGTTGGCCTCTCATTCCCTCACGTCTTTCCAATATGAACTCAGGTTCTCGGGTGTATTCTGTTGACGAAGTGTTCCCGAGGGTGAAGATGAGACGCCTTGTCGTCGTTGATGCTCTTGAAGGTGACTGTTACATCCAAAAGACGGAGTCGAGGGCTTCTGAGGCAGGCGGAAGGTGCCTGTTGTATCCAAAGATGGGGATGCTCGGGCCTCGTCTCTGTTGTTCCGGAAGAGCCGTAGATCGGAATGGCGGTGCTAGGCTCTCTCTTCCTTCAAAGTGGGTGCTGCCCACTTTGATTGTGTTGAAAGTTGCTCCTTTCGTCGTGATTTCGATCACGGTCTTCCTTGGTCTTTGGAGGCTCTTTCGAAGCCTCCTCTGGCCACAGCTTTGCGGTGCTCTTCTCTTCCTTGGTTCCAGCCAGAGGGTTAAATGCTTTATGTATCGAAGCATTTATCAGGCGATCCTGGTTGGAAGAGCGGCACATAACTGGGCTCTGCTCGGCCAGGTGAGCCTGGTTGGAAGAATAACTGGGCTGCTGAAGGGATGCACATAACTGAGCTGCTGAAGAGATGGCGGGATGCGCCTGGTTGGAGGCGCATGACATCTGCTGCGCCTAACTGGCAGCGCATGGTGACTGGCAGCGCATGATGACTGCTGCGCCTATCTGGAGGCGTATGGTGGCCGCTGACTGTAGACTTAGGATCTTTTCTTTGTAGAAATTCTCCTTTGTACAACCTTTTCTAGACATGTAATAGACTTTTATATATAAATAAAAAGTCCTTCTTCAAATGTCTATGGTTATTGACTTTGCTGTGAAGTGTTCTGTGCGAGTCCTGGCGCATGTAGTATCTGGCGCATGGTCTTTCTGGTTGTGAAATTCCATGCTTCTACAAGACCCCCTTCAAAGTTTTCAAAACTTTTGAATAAGTTTTGGAATACTTTGAATAAGAAGCATGGCGATCAGGGCGCATGACTGTTGGGACGCATGCCTGTTCAGCCGCATGCTCTTTTCAATTAATGAATTTGATAATGCCTCGGTAACCGAAAAGATTAATGATGATCTTTTGGTTTTATCTGCTGCTATCTTCATAAGACCCGAGGTGACGGCTGAGATCACTCGTCATCGGTTCACGCGTGCGACCACGGCCTATAAATAGGTGAGAGGTGGAGAGAGAGAGAGAGAGAGTTCTTCTACTCTGTGCCTTTGCCTCATTTAGAGTTCTTTCTTCAAAACCCTAACTTCTTCCTCTCTGTTAAAATGGCTCCCAAGACTCCTCGCGGCGGTGCCGGCAAAGGAAAGGGGAAGGAGAAGGAGCCCGTAGAGGCTGTCGTGAGTGACATTCCTCGCCCGCCTGTCGAACTTCGGCCGGCGGTAGTCGGTGAGCTTTATTGTCTCCTATCGATGTTGAGAACTTTCCCGCCGACGTGCATAGGCCCAGGCCTTTATCATGCATCGTGGCTTTAATTGCTGACGCGCATGGGTTTTACACCCTGATGATGCGCCGAAGCCTTCGCTGACGCGCATGGGCTCACGCCTTGATGATGCGCCGAGGCTCTACCGCTGCCGCGCTTGGGTTTATACCCTGATGATGTGCTGAGGCTCCTTTTTCAGATGTGCTTAATACGCGCATCTGACGAGCATGAAGCTCCGATCTTTATGTTGTCTCTAATATCTTTGCATTTTTTTGTGTCAGTGTCGATGACTATCCCACTCTTGAACGAAGTGCTCCTGGACGCTGCATTCTGTCATATGGGAGTAGATTATGATGAAGAGGTGATAAACCCTGCTCAAGCGGCTATTATGTTGGATCAGCATCCCGAAAGAATGATTCAAATTCGGGAACAACATCACGGGTTCCTTAAACGGATGATGGAACATGGCGTTCTGAAATCCGCCACTTCCGATAAAGTGACCTTCTTAAAACCCGAGTTCCTGTTCGGGGACCGCCTTTCTTCTACTGAAGCCCAGTTGCTGAAGGTCAAAGAAGACTGGTTCTTTACAGCCAGGGGCGTGCATATGACCGTCAGGCAGCTTGAACGTCAGTGGCCTTTGTTAACTTTCTGTCGACTTGCTTCTAAAAGGAGAATGTCCTGGGACATTACTCTATCTCAAGGAGGAGCGGTAACAGGCGTCATCAGAATTGATTCTTCTTCTGATCAGAGGGATACTCTGGTCGCCTCGCGAGCTGGTACCCTCTTTCACCTGGCGGACTCTTCGTCCTGGGAGTATTTATAGCGATGTTCCCGTCAATACTTTTGCCCTGGGTGCCTCGACTTTTGCTCGTCGCATGTTATTGATGGAACAATCATACCCCAAGGGAGAATTTCGGGTAGAGGGTTGGTGTCATTATGTTTCAAAATGGGACAAACTGACACACTGGATCCTGTCGCAGTTTCAGACTGAGCTCCAAGAGATTGGGCTGACCGTCGCGATCCGCGCCACTCAGGCAGGTGTAGAGATTAACAGGCACATATTCCTTGCGCTTTTGGAAATGTTTGATACCCATACCGGGACCTTCTTCACTCCGGTGGGGGAGCTAGGGCTCGCGCTTCATGAGATGTACGAGGTATCGAAACTCCTCTGGGGATCGGAACCTTACGAGGAGTACTTCCCGACCAATGAAGAATTCCAGGTCTTGGAAGACAAAGCTGATGAGATGATGGCTGTCTTCAAAGAAGTAGCGAGCCATCACTACTATATGCAGAAGAAGGACAGGGGCGGGACGCAGCCTCATGTGACTGCTTGGAGAGATCACGTCTTTAGGCAGGACAAAGAGGAACCTTCTCACTTTTCTACCCCGCCGGCACTTTCTCGTAACGAGGTGCTTTCTGAAATGAGCAGGTTAGGCGAGAAGAATCCCTTGGAAAGCGAGGACCAGCAGTCGGATGAACGCTCCTATAGCTGTTTTTGGCATCTCACCTATCGGATGTCGCCAAAAGCAGTATTAGTCGCGTATCTTATGATATGGCTCCGGGACCACGTCTTTTCAGGCGGGTCTGGCTCTGTAGAGAGGGTGACTCGGAACGTAATTCTGCCGGCCGTGAAGTTTGCCTTCGGCCGTCCTTTAGCTTTACTCCCCGCAGTGGTGTGTAACCTGTTGCGGGGTCTTCGAGAGTTTGCAGGAGATGTCGTTCACGAGCGGGGCAAAAATAATAACTTCCCGCGTGTCGAACTGCCGTTTCATTATTTGATGGGGTGGTTAATTTTGCACCATCCCAATGTGATGAGCCCGGGTTCGGAGGAAGACTACAGGTCCGAAGATGCATTCCTCCGGCGTTTCCACCGGAGGAATTGGTTACACACCGGTGTTCCAGTTTGCAGGAAAGTTTTATCCTATCTTCAGGGATGGGAGATCGCCAAAGTTGGTCCTGTCTTCTCCGATTTGAGGCCAACGAAGATCTGGTGGACTCGGGTGAGGATGCCACCACTCTGTCTCCATGGGGATTCCGCTGGTTGTAAAGCATCCGGCCGTCCCATTTGGTATATCGGAACAGGAACCAGTATTACCTGGAACCATATCTGCCGAGTCGCTTTGCGAGGCAATTCGGGTACGCCCAGTTGATGTTGGATAATCCCAGTATCACCTTGGGGTACGCTAGAAGTTTGCTGGATGGTGCACGAGCTTGGCATTACTATAATGTCGGATGTACTGGAGCCCGCTTTACGCTCCCCGTCCAGAATCCGCGGCCGTCGATTCTCTACTCAGCCGCCAGAGTTTACTGTGCTATGGCTGCTCCGCCTACCGGATATGATAGGGAGACCAGTTTTATTGCAGGCACCTATTTAGCGGCGGGTGCAGACACTTTGGTGAAGGCTCGGTCGTACCGTCCGCCCGAGTTGGGTCGAGGCGCCCCCGCCGTATCTACCGGGGGTCAGGGAAGACCCTCGGTTGATCAAACGAAAAGGGGTGCAGACACAAAAGTCGACTCTCCTGTATCGAAAAAGCAGAAGAGGGCGTCGTCACCGACGGTGTCCTCGGACTCCGCATCTGCAGAGGTAAGATATCCTGTAAGGTTTGATTTCAAGTTCAGCTCCTTATGTAATCATGCTTTTCCCCTTGTTGTGTAGGAGCCGCTGATGAAAAAGCCTCGCACTCCAAAATTTGGTGGGAGCAAGCCAAGGGAGATGGTGGGCTCGTCTGACATGCGTATTCCACCTACTATGATATCTCCCATGGAGGAGAATACCGAGGGTGTTGCTGTAGAGATTCTAGCCTCTCCGGATTATGTCAGACGGGAAGCTGAGGATGCAGCAGCTTCCGAGAAGATGAAGGCCACAGCGTCGGCCTTGGATGACGTTGTCGCGGATCCGCAAGAGTCTACTGCAGGGGCAACAGATATGGTTGAGGCAGAGGAGAGGGTTGATTCCCCTCCTTATCATGATGAGGGGAGGTCGGCTGGATCATTGCCGAGTCCTACCCCGGCTTCAACCGTGGTAATTGAGGCGGCTACCGATCAGGAGGTAGCGATAGATTCTGTCCCAGTGGAGGGACTTGATGACGAGACCCGTCTGTCGGTCACAACCGCTGAGGCGAGTGATAATTTCCCTATTCTGCCAAGGGAAGTACCAGTTGTTGATAGGACGTTGGGGGTAGAAGAGGTGGCCGTTGACGTCGGTGGTTCCTCCGGGCTTGAGAAGGGCGAGGGTATGGAACCCCTGTTGCCCCTCCTACTTGGGGTACTATTTCGACGCCTGCGCGGGCTTCCTCTGTTCCTTCGGCTCCTCGGGCTAGCATTCCAGCCCCCGTTGATAAAGAGCTCATTGATACTGAGGTTCAATCCTCGCAGGTTGAGGTTGGCAGATCTTCTTCCGGTCCGCAAACTGCTGTAGCTCCTCCAACTCCTGCTATGACGTCGCAGGTCCTGGCGGATGCAGACGAGTATGTGAAATTCTTCGTCGAGGGGGTACACAAAATGCTGCAGAAGGGTGTATCTGCTGTGATGGATGCCAATGGGAGCTTTGCAACGGCAAGAACTTTGGCAATGCCCTGTATCGAGCTGATCCGCATTCACCAAGGCCACGACCATATGGCCGAAATTCTGGAGGCTTCGGTGATCGAGCTGGACGAGCGGCTTGCGAAACTTCAGCGCATCCAGCGAAACGACCTCTCCGTCTTGATCGATGCGGAGAAGGGGAAGCTGATTGTCGAGATCGAGTCTTCATACCAGGCTACAGTGGGCCTTTGGGAGCGCGAGGTGGCTGAGACTGAGGCTGCGGTAGAGCAGTTGTCTCAGTCCATGAAGACGACGGTGGAAACTTGAGTTGCATTGGATGCTAATATCACGGAGATCGACACCCAGATGTGCTGCCTTGAAGATCAACGGGCCCGACTCCAGTTAGATGTCGAGCGTGTCCGGGCTGAACATGCAGCATTCAAGATGGAAGAAGCGGCCTTTACTCAGCGGACTCTTGCCTTGGCGCAGCAGCGACAACAGCTTGATGAGAAGCATGCGAGTGATACTTCTGCTGGGGCTGTTGAATTGATGTGCCAAGAAGCTGAGCGACGAGTCCTGGCGACTGTGGAGGCCCGCGCAGCCGACTTAAGACTTCGAGTCAGGGAGCTCTCAGCCCATCCTGGGGAGGTTCAGGGACCATAGCTTTTCCTTTTTTATGTTCTTTTGCAATCCTTTGCTGGGGGGATAGTGTAGTTTTTGTACTCTCTCTTTTCAGAAAATAAAAAAGTACGCAACTTTTTGTGATGTGTTTATTTTTTTTGTTATTATGAACCTGAGATTTGTGTGGACCTATTATCTTTTACGTACCTTAGTTTTTAGGCACAGATAATAAGTTTGAAAGAACCGACATATTTGCTCAGAGGTAATGTGGACGTGGCAATCATTAGGGTTCAAATGATAGAATCATCCTACTCAGAGGTGTGATGGACGTGGTAGGAATGATCCTGAGGGATACGCTGAACAACTCAGAGGTCATGTGGACATGGAAGTTCTGCGAACAATGTACGACAACGCAGGGGTTGTTTGTACGAGATATTTACTCAGAGGAAATGTGGACGTGGTAAACATGAAGGATAGCATCGGCTTACGTAGCGTAAGATTCCGCTTTGTAGGGTGTAGAGGAACAACTCAGAGGTGATGTGGACGTGGTTGTCTTTCTACCGAAGGATGCCACGGAACAGCTGGGTTCCAGAGGCGTATAAGTTTGTCGAAGGGAATTGTGTGTGAGCCCTGATGATTGGGCCCACAGATCCTCTTTTGTGGAAGTACATGTCTGAAGGATGTCAAGAATAGTACTTCTTTAGGAACTTGCCGTTGATGGGCATCATGAACAAGTCCCCATTGGGTTTGGCGAGGCGGTAAGCACCGTTTGAGTATACCGTCTCTATGATGAAAGGTCCTTCCCACTTGGGCTCGAACTTTCCTGGTGTTTTATGAGTTAACACCATCGGCCTCCTGACTGCCAGAACCAGGTCACCAACTTGGAAAGTCCTCTGTTTGAACCTCTTGTTGAAAGCCTGTGATATACGGGCTTGGTAGAGTTCGATGCGTTGTTGAGCTAGGAGACGCTTCTCATCGAGTGCCTCCAGTTCCCGCAGACGACGACGTTGATTGTCCTCTTCTGTGAGTTTGTTTATTATTGCTATGCAGAGTGAGGGTATCTGGATCTCGAGAGGCAGTACCGTTTCGCTTCCGTAGACCAGGGAGAATGGTATGTTGCCTGTCGGGGTCCGTACCGTTGTGCGGTAGGCCCAAAGGCATTCGTCAAGCTTTTCATCCCAGTCGCGTTTATTGGACGACACGACCTTTTTGAGTAGCCTGACGATGGTTTTGTTGAACGCTTCTGCTAACCCGTTTGCTGTCGGATTATAGGCGGTGGATGCCACATTTTGAATGAGATTCTTGTCACAGAACCTGCTAAAAATGTGGCTGATAAACTGAGGACCGTTGTCATGAATGATCCGCCGGGGTACCCCAAAACGGTAAATGACATGGTGTTTGATAAAGCTGACCACCCTGGAGCTCTTTACTTCCGCCAGTGGGACTGCTTCTGTCCATTTGGAGAAGTAATCGGTGATGGCCAGGATGAAGCGGTGTCCTCTTGATGAAGGAGGGGTGATAGGTCCCACGATATCCATGCCCCAGGCTTCGAAGGGCCAGGACGCGACTGTAGGATGTAGTGGTTCAGACGGTGTATGTATGAAGTCAGCATGGAGTTGGCATGCGTGACACTTCTTAGCATATTCAACAGCGTCGGCGGCCATGGTTGGCCAGTAGTAGCCCATACGTCGCAGTCGATCCTGTAACTTAGGACCGGGTTGATGAGCTCCGCAAGTTCCGTCATGAGCTTCTCGGAGGGCTTCGGCTGCTTCTTCGTTGGACAGGCATCGAAGGAGGAGCCCATCGAAGGAACGTCGGTACAGCGTTTTAGTAGCTGTGTCGTAGTAGAATCGAAGAGAGCGTCTCCTGACTGAGACGGATTCCTTCGGGTCCTCTGGAAGAATTCCATAGACAGCAAAGTCGATGAACGGGAACCTCCAGTCTCGGACATTAACACCAGTGTTCGTCGGCATGGCGTGGGCCACTTGTAAGCACAGGTTGTTTCTGGGACAAATCAAGTCTCGGCCTGTTACCGTGACATAGTGTTGAGTCCCAAAGGGCGCTGCCAATGAGGCTGCGAGGCCAGCCAGAGCGTCAGCCTCCAAGTTTTGTAGACGAGGCACGTATTCGATGAAGAACCCGGTGAAGGTTGAAATGATGTTCAATGCAACTTCATGGTAAGGGATCAGATCTTCATGGCGAACCTCGTACTGTCCTCGAATCTGGTTCACGACGAGTTTTGAGTCACCGTAGGCTTCCAGATGATCCACCCCCAGCTGTTGTGCGAGTTGGAGTCCCATGACGAGTGCGTTGTACTCGGGAACATTGTTGGAGCACGGCTTCGAAAGGGAGTAAGCACGCTGGATGACCAGCTGATCGGGGGAGACTAAGACTACCTCCACTCCTGCGATGATTTGGCCTTTGGGGCCTGTTCTCGAAGCGCCATCGAAAAACATCCGCCAAACGGAGCTTCCTTCGGTGACGTTGGATTCTTGGACCTCATCCGGGATGTCTTCATAGAGTTTTGAGGATTCTGGGATGGGGTGTGCAGCTAAAAAGTCAGCCAGAGCTTGACCTTTAACAGCTTTTTGCGGGACAAACACCATATTATATGGTGTTAGCAAAATCGCCCATGTAGCTAGCCGAGAGTTTAATGATCCTGGCTTCGTCATGAGGACTCTGAGTGGATTAACTCGGGAAATGACATGAATTGTCTGGCCCGAGACATAATGACGAGTCTTCTGGATGGCAAACACCAAAGCAAGCACTCCTTTTCAACGGGGTTGTACCGGTGTTCGGCCCCGATGAGCGTTCGACTGAGGTAGTAGATTGCTTGCTCATAGCCTGTATCGCTGTTTTGAGCCAGCAGAGCGCCAAGGGAATGATCCATGGCACGGACGTAAAGAAGAAATGGTTTGCCCGCGACAGGGGCTACCAGGACTGGTGGGCTCGTCAAGTAGGCTTTGATGTCGTCGAAAGCCTTCTGGCACTCCTCTGTCCAGACATAAGAGACTCCCTTCTTCATGAGCTGAGTGAAGGGTTAACATTTACCGGAAAGGTTTGCTATGAACCTCCGGATGTATGCCAGACGTCCCTGTAAGCCTCGAAGTTCTCGAAGATTCTTCGGAGGGTCCATGTTGAGGATGGCTTTGGTCTTCTCGGGATCAACATGAATGCCTTTCGCCGTGATGACAAAGCCCAAGAATTTGCCGCTAGAAACCCCCAGGAAGGATTTAGCGGGGTTCATTTTGAGTTGATGTGCCCGCATGAGATCGAAGACTGTCTTCAAATCCTGTAGGTGATCTCCTTTGAGGCGGCTCTTGACTGCGATGTCGTCAACATAGCATTCGACTGTTTTGCGAAGATGTTGACGGAAGATGGTGCTCATAGCTCGTTGGTATGTTGCACCGGCGTTTTTCAAGCCGAAGGACATTACTGTGTAGCAGAAAATACCCTTTGGAGTCCTGAATGACGTGTGCTTCGCGTCATCGGGAAACATCTTGATTTGATTGTAGCCTGAATATCCATCCATGAAGGACATGCGTTCAAAACCACATGTGTTGTCGATCATTACGTCGGTGATCGGAAGCGGGAATTCGTCCTTCGGGCAAGCAGAATTGAGGTCCCTGAAGTCGATACAGACTCGTATCTTCCCGTTCTTCTTGGTGACAGGTACGACGTTGGCTACCCAATCTGGGTGTTGTTCCTCACGGATGAAGCCGCTAGTCAAGAGTTTGTCCACTTTCTGATCGATGGCATTCATGATGTCCGGACGGAAACGTCGTTGTTGTTGTTTGATAGGTTTGGCATCAGGTAAGATGTTCAACCTATGCATTGCGATCTGTGGATCGAGTCCCGGCATGTCTTCGTAGCTCCAGGCAAAGACGTCGATATACTCTTTAGCTAGCTGGGTTGAAGCCTCTCGGTCTTCTCCTTCTAGGCTTTTGCTGACGAAGATGGGTTTGGAAGAAGATCCGTCCCCAAGGTCGATCTGCTCGACTTCGTCTTCGGTGGGAGGTTCACGTAACTCAAAACGAGACTCTCATTGCTCTCCTAGGCGTTGAGCCCAGGGTTCTTCTTCGAAGGGTTCCGGCGTTTGGTCTTCGCCTTCACCTTTTTGAGGTTGTGCTGACGTCATGTTAGCTGACAGCACTTTTCTGAAGACTGATCCGATACTGGTATCAGAATCCCAAGTCGACGCTTCGGACGAGTGGGAATGTTCTACGTCTTCTACGTCTGAGCTCTCTGGGGTTGATGGTGGCGTGACATAGCCTATCCCCCGTCGAGTTTTGTTGTAGTTGTTTTGCGGCCTTCCTTTGGGTGTTGAACACTGGAGAGGGAGAGGTCGACCCTTGCCATAGTTTAGGCCTTTGTTGCTTTTCAGATCGTAGCCCATCTTTTGGATGATGTGCTTTGCTGTATCCGTATACCGATAAACTTGTACTCTGCCGGTATCAGGTTCAGGCTCGAGTGGCGGAAGGTCTTGATGACGCTCGACTTTGTCAAAAATGGAGGATCTTTCGTCTCAGCTTCATGGAGGGTTTATGAAACAGACTCCTTGAGACGGGACTACTCGGTTTACATTATGGACGGTCGTTATTTATGTTTGCAACGACCGTAGAGCGTGATCTAATGTATACATGGCATTCCAATGTGGAAGACAAGAATAATTAAAAGACAGTCTTTTATTGATGAAGTACGAGATTTTATCCCGCGGGATTACATTGTCTAAGGAGGGTGCATCTACATCAGCAGAGATATATTCGCCAAGCTCCTCGTCTGTAAGCACTGGGGCTGGATCAGGAGAGTCCACCACAGCTTTGATCTTGGGGTCTGAGAGGGTTATGTGAGCCCTCTCTGGCATCTTGGATGACTGCGGGGGCTTGCCCTTGAGACGCACCTTCAGAGGTGTCTCAACTGCGCCTCCTGTGAGTGGTGTCTTCCCCTGTAATTTTGCCACCAGGGGAGCCGATGTTTGAGGCGGCTTTCCTTTGAGGCGTATCTTCAGGGGAGCCTCCAGAGTCGGTGCTTTCCCGGATAGCTTGATGCTCATTGGAGGCGCCTTCTGGGGTGGTTTGCCCTTCAGTCGGATCTTCAGTGGAGCATCTGGATTCGTCTCAGACTCCGTGTCCGGCTCAGTTGCCGTCTCAGCCTCATCATCAGCATCGTTGGCTTCCTCCTCGTCAAGTGGCTTGTACAAGTCGGAATCGGAGAAGTAAGCCTCAATCCCTTTGAAAGGATCGATGTCTGCGAACTCCGTCCGGATGACGCCGTTGGTAGATACATATTTCATGCATTGGTGGAGCGTGGAAGGCACCACCATGTACTCATGTAGCCATGGTCGGCCGAGCAGGATGTTGTAGTTGACCTCGGCATCCACCACATAACAAGTCACCTCAGTTTTGAGGTTGCCTATATGACACTTCAGTCGAATCTTGCCCAGTGGTTCGCTTTTGCTAGCGTTGAAGCCACTGATGGTTGTGTTGGAGGGCGCCAGCCGGTACATTGGGATCTCCAGTTTTGACATCAGCGCCTTCGGGATGATGCTGAGGGAAGACCCCGGATCGATCTGAATCCGGCTCACCTTGACTGAACCGATGTACCCCGTGTAATACAGTGGTCGGTTATGTCGGTGGTGCTTGAGCAGCATGTCTTGTTGGGTGAAGGTTATGTTTGGGATAATTTCCTCCGCACAATGACAGTGCGCACAAGTAGTTGGAAGGTCTCCTGGCTGCTTGACCTGACTGAGAAAGGATTCAGCGTCCTTCAGAGCTTCGCAGAGAGCTTCTCGGGAGTCTTTAGAAAGACGCAGGAGCTCAAACAAAGATAAGCGCGCAGGAGTACTGGCCAGTTGCGCCAGTATGTCAAAGTTGTGGGGCTTGGCTAGCCCCGAAGCATTCTCCTTCCGTAGAGGTCTGTCGAAACGAGTCTCCACCTGCTTCTGCTTATTGGCTGCTGAGGGTTTAGACGGGCCCTCCTCAGGGATTGTGCCGGGAGGCACCACCTCGGCGACAGCTTCGCCGGGCTGAGCATTCTGTTGTGCACGCGTCTACACTGGAAGTGCCTCTTCTGTTGAAGAAGAGACCGTACGGCAAGACTTGATCTTCCTGTCTTTTGATTTGGAGGTAGAGCGTACCTCCGGTTGAGTCACCTCGGAGACGAGGTCGGGGTGAACCCAAAGGACCTCTCCTCGAGATGTGGTGAGTGGGATGAGTCCACTCACATTGTCGCGGGTAGGTGGCAAGTTCACCATCTCCATTGTCGCCTTAGGGATGGGGACGACGCCATCTTGTGTGGTGGTTGGCGGCAAGGTGCCGAACTGAAGTGACACCACATTGGCTGATACCGTCTTCTCTTCATAGTCGACGGAGATTACATCGGCATTGATCATGCGCTGGATGTAATTCTTGAGGACGTAGCAGTCCTTGGTCGGGTGTCCGACAAATCGATGGTAGTGACAGTACCTCGGGTTGTCCACTTTCCCAACTTCATCGGGCCGCTTCGGGTCCGGGAGCTTGATCTTGTCACCCTGCTTCAGTATTTCGAAGAGTTGCAGGGTGTCTTCGTCATTGAATGAATACACCTCCTTGGGTCTCGACGCCAGTGGAGGTTTCTGAGTAGGCACAGATGCGTCCATCGAGGCATTAACAGCCAATGCCTGTTTTCCCTTTGCTTCTCGCCCGGAGTTGTTGGCTGCTGACTTTTTCCCCTTATCATCAAAGGCGGGGAAGTTGACACCCAGAAGACGTGCATTGGCCGCCTTCTTTTCTGCGGCTTCAGCTTCGATGATGAGGGAGCTCCAGTCGGGAGGGGGAGTAGAGTTGAGCCAGAGCTTCACTGTGGGCAGCATGTTCATGCTGCAAGAGGAGAGGAGCGCATGTTCTGGCATGCCTGGAGGTAGCCTGAAGCAGGCTTGTCGGAAGCGTTCGATGAACACCCGAACCGTTTCTTTCTCCTTCTGGCGAATCTCTATGAGAGATGCCATCGTCATGTCCTTCCCGCTGTCGTAGAAGCGATCGAGGAAGAGGCGCGTCAAGTCGTCGAAGGACGATATAGAATTATCGGGGAGGCTGCAGTACCAGTCATACGCCACCCCTTTTAGGGCCCCAACAAAGATGCTGGTGAGGAGCGCGTCCTCCTTTAGGAGATACCCTGTTTGTGACTGGAAATATGTCAGGTATCGACGCGGAGAGTCCTTCCCATCGTATGGTGTGAGCGTTTGTGGTTTATATTTTGGAGGATAAACCACCTTGTTCCACTCGAGGGAATAAGGCTGGGGAATGCCCATCTTCTGGCGTTTCTCTTGCCTATTTTTGGACTCGAAGCGCTCCCGCAGGTCCTTGATCATTTCGACCACATCCTCCGTGGAGCTAGGAGTCGGGGAAGGTGGCACTATCTGAAGCGGAGCGTTTGAGGTTTCCGATGTCCGAGGTGCTTCTGTGTCGGAGGGTGCCCGTTGAAGGGGTATACTCGACTCCCCATTAACTCCTGGGTCGGGACCGGTTGAAGGTGTTCTGGTCAAGGTCGACCGAATATCAAACACTGCTTGAGTCAGTGCTTGCATAGAGGCAGAGAGGGTTTTGAGTCCTCCCTCTAATGAGTCTATTCGCTGAACAATGTCCTGCGGTGGCGCATCAGACTCGGCATCATCTCCAGCCATGTATACTGTCCTGACACGGCCAGGAGTGGATGGATTGGTTGAGGCTTCGCTCTCGGCCACACTTTCATGTGGAGGAGTCACCTCTCCTGGTGTTTCAGCTTGGCCACCCCCAGTCACGTTCTGGAGGTCATTCTCGACGGGTGCATCTGTCAGGGCCTGATTGTCCTCGACTCCGTCTTGAAGGGCCTCTTCGTCTCTACCCCCAGCTGTTTCCTGAGGGACATCTTCGTTTCGAGGCACTTTTGGGAGGCTGACCTCGCCTCGAGGATGAAGATCCGTCGCAGCTGTGCTTTGGACATCTTCATTTTCGGAAGGAAGCTCAACAAGGGTTTGACTACCCCCAGCTTCCTCCAAGAACTTCTTCTTTGACCGAGTGCCTTCGAACACCCCGGAGGTCGAGACTGCTGCCTTGGTTCTGCCTGATTGGCTTTTGGACGAGGAATTGCCGGTCGCCTTCCGGAGAGATGAGGAGTTGGAGACCACATTGCATGAAGCATCTCTTGGCTCCTCTTCTGTTGACACCTTCTTTCCAAGGCGATGTCAGAGGGGTGTCGATGACTGCAGTCGCTGGAAGACTGACTGTCTTGGTGGTACTGTCGTCTTGCCACAGCAGTTGATAGTGACCACCGTACAAGTATACCCCGTGAGAGGCTCATCGTGCTTGTTGGTCGACTCTCCTGACCGGCGCTTGTGAGTGATCACATTACGCAGGTCGTTGGAGGAGAGTGCTACCCTCACACCCCCTTCAGGCGTACGGCAAGGCCAAACGCTGGGGCGGACAGGTGAGTGCTGCGCCCCCTGATCTAATACCAAGCAGGCATCATGATCAGTAGTGGGGGAACAACAACATTTGGAGTGACTTGAACGGACCTCAAACGCACAACCAGAGGAGGCGCGGGAGTTCAAGACCACTGAATTTGCCGCACTCGACTTGGTTATGCACGCAGTGGATGCGCCCAAGTGAGATGAGGACTTTGAAGATCGACTCGTCTTTGGTGCCGAAGCACCTGAGTCGACCTTGTACAGCTTGCCATCGGCACCGCGCGTGATTGTGAGCACGTGCCTCTGGCCTGCTGCTGGCATAGCACGCTTGCGGCGCATGGCCCGTGCCGCCTTGGATTTCTTTGTACTAGCCCGCTGGGACGCATAGTACTCAGCATCCAAATTCTCCTCGCCATTACAGCGAGTGAGTCTGTCAAAGACAGAGACTTTTTGTGGCGCATCAGAGGTGATGCACGGGGCTTTGGCTGCGCCCCTGCTACGTCGACGCATCTTCTTCGCCTGAGAGGGAGATGGCTGGGGAATGTGGTCAGCCGCACGTTTCCCCGAGAGATGCGCTGCATCAGCAGGCGCACCTTGGTTGCTGAGAACGTCAGCAGGAAGGGAGGGCTGGATTGGCGCATCCCCTTCAGTGGTGGTGCCCGAGGCGTCGACTTTGCGCACCCAGACACGGCGGATCTTCTTCGACTTCGGCAGCCACTTCGAAGGACTCGCGCTTCCTTCAGAAATGAACTCCTCGTACGCCTGTTGATTGAGGCGCACGACCGGCGTCTTGTGGGAGGATCCCACCTTCACGTCGTCGGCCTGTGACACGACTTTCTCGGAAGAGGAGAAAGAAGTCCCCAGCAGAGTCGCCAGCTTGTTTGCCATTAAAATCATTTGATTGCAAATCTTAATACAAACAGAACAGTGTTACAATATAGGACTTAGATGTAGTCCTAGGAGTACACTTTTGTTTAATCTGGGTCCTAAGTGCCAATGGAGTGAGTGGTAATGCGTTGACTCCGTTGACGGGCTGACGACGGTTATCGGTTCTCTGAAGGTGTAGATTGCTCTGGATGCTGGAGCTGGCTGAGAGGAGGAAGACGTTGAGTGTCTGTATCTGCCTCTCTGATGATCTCTGTCTGGATTGTTCGTATGTATGTCTCTGTGTGTGTGTAAGGAGGGGATGATTCCTCCATTTATAGCTGGACAGGTTGACTGCTCATGCGCGTATATGTAGGATACGCCGGTGCGTGGGGACGCCACGTGGAGATTGCTGATGGAGGCGCACGGATGATGCGCCCTATTCGTGAGGTTGAATTCTTCATACTGCTGTTGTGAGCCGGCACGTAGCAGAGGAGAAGATCTTTCTGTTGCTGAGATCTTGGATGAGTTGAGTCAAAGGACACGTGTTGTCGACCCATGGCTCGGAGATCTCTGATTTGGTGGGGGGATGATTTGGTGGGATGCGCCTTAGATTAGGCGCATGATGAGATTTTGGCTCGTGACCTTTTAGGAGTCACGAGCCGTTCTGGGCGCATGGCTTTTGAGGCGCATGCAAGCGACTTTCCTTCTGTCTTTCGGGATCAGAGATCAGTCTGGGGCGCATGGCTTTTGAGGCGCATGCAAGCGACTTTCCTTCTGTCTTTCGGGATCAGAGATCAGTCTGGGGCGCATAGCTTTTGAGGCGCATGCAATGCTTCAACTGGAGACTCTTCTTCTGTCTTTAGGGATCAGTGAAGGGTCTGAGGCATATAACTTTCGAGGTGCATGCAGGTTTGGGCGCATGGACGCGGAGGCGCATGCGGGTGGTCGAGTGGCCACGTGGCAGTAGCCGTCGGGATAGAGTCATGATGATGCTGACGTTGTGGACGCTTCGTCTTCTGCAAAAGCTGTCAGCCGTTCAGACTAGGGAAGGCGTGATGCCAACTCTGTCAGTTCAGCATTTAATGTTGGTGACATTCGATGGACAGCTGAGTGGGCGCATCGGTTGACGTTCCACTAGGCGTATGGGGGCGCATCCCCTTTGATGCGCTCGGTACAGGGCGCATCTGTGGGAGGCGCTTGGTGTTTGAAGGGGTGTGATGCGCTGTCCAGCCGGCGCATCCGACACGTCTTTAATAATGCGGCTATTTCGCTTCTCGAGTGCTTTTAAATAGGCGTTTGGCTGAAGTCGAGGCGTCCGGTTCATCCATTTAATGTGAGTTCATTGCTCAGAACTCGGAGAGCCATCCACTTGGTGCGTGGGTTTGATCTGCCCGGCCTATAAATAGTGGCATGGAGAGAAGGTTGGCCTCTCATTCCCTCACGTCTTTCCAATATGAACTCAGGTTCTCGGGTGCATTCTGTTGACGAAGTGTTTTCGAGGGTGAAGATGAGACGCCTTGTCGTCGTTGATGCTCTTGAAGGTGACTGTTACATCCAAAAGATGGAGTCGAGGGCTTCTGAGGCAGGCGGAAGGTGCCTGTTGCATCCAAAGATGGGGATGCTCGGGCCTCGTCTCTGTTGTTCCGGAAGAGCCGTAGATCGGAATGGCGGTGCTAGACTCTCTCTTCCTTCAAAGTGGGTGCTGTCCACTTTGATTGTGTTGAAAGTTGCTCCTTTTGCCGTGATTTCGATCACGGTCTTCCTTGGTCTTTGGAGGCTCTTTCGAAGCCTCCCCTGGCCACAGCTTTGCGGTGCTCTTCTCTTCCTTGGTTCCAGCCAGAGGGTTAAATGCTTTGTGTATCGAAGCATTTATCAGGCGAGCCTGGTTGGAAGAGCGGCACATAACTGGGCTCTGCTCGGCCAGGTGAGCCTGGTTGGAAGAATAACTGGGCTGCTGAAGGGATGCACATAACTGAGCTGCTGAAGAGATGGTGGGATGCGCCTGGTTGGAGGCGCATGACATCTGCTGCGCCTAACTGGCAGCGCATGGTGACTGGCAGCGCATGATGACTGCTGCGCCTATCTGGAGGCGCATGGTGGCCGCTAGCTGTAGACTTAGGATCTTTTCTTTGTAGAAATTCTCCTTTGTACAACCTTTTCTAGACATGTAATAGACTTTTATATATAAATAAAAAGTCCTTCTTCAAATGTCTATGGTTATTGACTTTGCTGTGAAGTGTTCTGTGCGAGTCCTGGCGCATGTAGTGTCTGGCGCATGGTCTTTCTGGTTGTGAAATTCCATGCTTCTACACCATCGTTTTGCCCCAACGCTCAAATTAGCCTAAGTCATAGGCATCGCCCGTGTGAATGCTTGATAAAGCAGGCACGGTCCGTTGTCCAAGGCTTGGCATAGCCTTCGCATGTTCCGTGGGTTAAGTCGTATTGTACGGCTTGTGGCTTAAGTCTAGGCACCCAAGAGTTTGGTTGTTCAAGTCGACCCCGTGCATAGCACGTTTTCTCGATGCGAAGCTCGACGTAGCCTTTGCTCGTCGAGTCGTTGCCTGAATAAGTTAGGCAAGAGTTGTGGTGGGCTATCAAAGCCATTTCTAGTACTGTCGCACTCTATCTGCGGTTGTCAAGTCGCGTAGTCTCTCGAGATCAAGGCTCGTCGTATAACTTATATGACTTGAGCGACAGTGTCACCTAGAGAACAAGGTCTGTCTAAGGCACGAGCCACGGTCGGCACGATGTAAATTAGCCATGGTCTATGGCATTTAAGGAACACGTTTGGTTCAAGTTAAGTTGGAAGGCTATGCAGTAGTCGTTCCCTAATGTATGAGGCAGTCCCTCGGTTGGGAGTCTCACGTTTCTATGCACGTTAAGATGTATGAGGTGGTCCCTCGGTTGGGAGTCTCATAGTCCCGATGCACGTTATATAAAGTGTGGTTCAGAGCACGAGTTGCTAAGTATAGTTCCAATCGTACCAACAAATTAGGTCATGCATTTACATGAGTCTAGATGTTTCGTAGGTGCATGGTCATGGACAACTTGTCGACAAGGGCGATGTTTCTTCGAGCGGCAACCCGGGGCCACGGGACCGACTCGGCCTAGGAAGAAATACGGTATAGCCGAGCTGGGTAATAGGCAATTGGTAGTTCGAGAACTTGCATCGGGGATCGCTACCTGCGATGCAAGGGTCCCGATTGCCAGGCTAAGTCCACGATGGCTTGTCGTGCCAGTGACCTTTTATATAGATAATTGGTGTGCTAAGCGGCGAATCCGCATGCACGGTGTCGGTCGTAACAAAGGAAGTATAAGCACAGTATGACTTGAGTTATGAAATGTGTGCTCGGTTGCACCCAAAAGTATTATGAGGCCTAAGATTTGCCTATGCGTAAGACACATGCTTCGACATACGATGTGGCATCGTGCTTGAGTTCTCAACACCGGTTCCACAAGTTGGATTAGACGTTGCAAGTTAAGTCGAGAAGGGCCGTAGGGCAAGTTCGGTTAAGTTATATTGAGTTTCTGGGTACGACCTCGAAATATGAGGCACGTCCGCGTCGTCCCAACACAAGTATAGGCGAGACTTAGCGAGGAGGCACTGCCTCAGAGATATTAAAGCACGAAGTCGAGTTCATGGCACAATCGAGTCGTTACATCCTAGAGTATGGCACGAAAGACAGGTATGAGTCGGTGCATTGATAATGCAAACACGAGAAAGGTCTAGAGGCAAGGATAAGGAAGATGTCAGTACGATAGCACGGTGATGGTCTAGAGACACAAATAGGCCAAGGCGTCGGTCCTAAAACTGATCCCAAGGCAAGAATAGAAAGACAATCGTAAAAGGGATACGTTGCACAAAAGTAAATTAACGTGTTGGTTTTATATGGATGGACGAGGAGCTCACTCCACCAGTACAGTTGAGTACTGACACCCACATAGTTTTCATGTACAGGTACAGGTAGAAGCTCGTGGTGTGGAGCTCGCTTGGATGCGTCAAGGCAAGGAGTTCCTTGGCGATTCGAAGCATGCGGCCGCGTGGAGTCAAGACTTATACGGGACATAATGTATGGACGTCGCCTATCCGAAGCTTCCGCTCGCTCAAGCATTATAATCGAAAGATGAGAGAGAGCAGAGTGACTTGTATATTGAGAGAAACGTGAGCACGCGAGACTTGTAATCATGGCTTGCGCCTATTATAATCTGATTGTTCAATATCAATAAAGAATTCTTTTGAATAACTTGTGTTTTGATTATAAATTTCTGCTGCATGTTCAATGTTTCTGCTTGGGACTTCTGTGCGACGATCCCGTCGCCATCGATGTAATCGGCCGTTATGAAAATGCCTTGCACGAGCGTAATCTAGGCTCGTACGGCATCACGTCTTAGCAAGGACGATCGCTCCTACGGGAGCGGGACGTAACATAATGGTATCAGAGCACGGCTTTACGTCCTTGGACTTTAAGTTAAATTTCTCAGTTTTGAAAGCTCGTCGTTGTTGAAGAAGTGTGCGCTCTCTCTCAAATATCCCGCGGCATGTCCATACAATAAGTCTAAATATTTTCAAAAGCTCGTACAAGCGTTCAATCGAACGCATCAATAGGCCATCGTCGGACGCATCGATAGGCCTTTGTGCCGAACGGTGTCAAACTTGACTTGATAGAGAACACGTGCTAAAGTTAGCAAGTCGTGAGCGTGCCTAACTAGTCCTACGTCGACATTAGCAAATGAGCATGCAAACTCGAATATTGTCCGCACGGGATGGCTATGCACACGGCCTTTTGGCTAAGTTGTGCCGCGTGTCGCGCACCTCGACTTTTTGGTGCAAACGAGTCACGAGCAATATTAAGTATCGCTCAGTCGAAAACGGAGGTACACTTAGAGTGTATATCGATAGAAACACTATCGAGCTAACGCTTAGGCGTGCACGAAAGATTGATTTGGATTTTGAGGAATAGTGTGAACGGCTTAGTACGTCGAGACGATGTGAGTGATTACGCTAGAGATTCGTCGAACGAATATGAAAGATGTCTTAGCGAATGATGCGAACGTGATTGAGGACTAGATCGGATGGCTCAAATCCGAGTGGTGTATGGTTTGTCTTGGAAATCATCGAGCAAAAATCGAGGATTACGAGTAACAACGAGTTTGTCGACGAGGCGATACGATCGTGCAAAGCCTTAGAACGCGTCACACTTAGTTGGTCTTGACTTCGAATGTCTCGAACGAGATGTCGTTCGGACAACTTGTGAATGGGCAATGCGAGTTAGAAAACGATATTGAATCACGATTCGAAACGATGAATAAAAATGAATGTCTTGATCGAGGAAGTCTAGAGGATCGCACATGTGATTTCAGATTTGATCGAATAGAATCGTGGTATATCCAAATCGGACAATAGCATCCGTTGCACGATTCGGAGTTCGTTGCGAAGGAAGATCGTCAGGTTACGTACATCATCGATGGTATTGAGACGTATCAAATATCGATGTACGATAACTCGGGGGTAATCTGATTCGAGGAACGATGAACGTGTAAAATTTCATTGTCCCGATGGATGCTATACTCGGGATATTGAAATACGTCGAGGAAATGATAGACATGGCTCAAGGATTTTCTAGTTGAACGAATGATGAACGGACTATCGAACTGAGATCTTGGCTTGGATGAAAATGAAATGTTTGGATTGCTTCGTCGATAACCACAACGTTGACGTTCTTATCTTATGCGAACGCAACTCCAGCCTCGCACATGCGTCACGTCGATTAGGGCGATCACTCTGCGTGGACGCTGGTATGGTGATTCATACAGCGGAGATGATCGAACTTGCGTGGCGTGGCAATTTGTACGTTTCGACTTATGGTTTGACGCGAAGGTGGACTCGAGAATAACCAGCGTACTTAACGATTGAAATTGAGGATTGAGTAGGTCCAATCCGCGTATCGAGAATAAATTAGTTTAGACTCAAGCAAGAGTACTTACGCCCCGATGAGAATGATTATTCCGCGGGAGCGTTGCATGGTGATTCATGAACCACCATGGATGATCGAACTCACGTGAGATTGGGGTGCAACATATTATCGAGCTAGATGACCTCGTGATCGAATACATGAATTGGTTAGAGTTGGTGATTTGAAATAGAATCGAATATGCGCAACGAGTGTTTTGATGCGAATTAGGTGATCGTGCTCGATGTTTAAAAATCTGAGTGACGCGAGCTTGGGTAGAAAATCTCGTATTATCGATTTTGGTTTGACCCTAGAATTGGGGTCAGTATTGGCATTATTGTTGGGGAACTATGATTCCAATCCTGACATTGACTTTAGGTTTGAGAAATGGCCTAGCATTTTGGCGAGACGCCCATATTTCAAGAGTTAGCAATCGAAAGATTGATCTTGAGAATTGGCATGGATGGATAGTGTGAATCACGAATATAGGAATACCCCTCACGAGATTCGACTGACATGCATATATTTCAGGGATGCCTGAGTATGTGCACGGTGCGACTCGAGTGAGAACGACGAATTCTCTATCATGCGGCTTGGCTGAATGCATGTATTTTGGGGACGCCTGGAATGCGTGCACGATTCGGCCAAGTGATACGTTGAGTTCTAGCGAGACCTGGGGAATGGAAAGTGTCGAGGATTTAAGATCATGTTAAAGGAAAAGATTGAAAGTAGTACGAGCATGGCTCGGAATCGAAGTAACGCGTAAGCGGAGTGTACATGATAAATTATGGCGTACCCCGCTCGACAGTTATAGTCCCGTGTCTGGACACGATTAAGTCTTGGCCATAGAAATAGTAGGATGGCTTGCCTTTAGGAAAGTCTCGAGGACAAGACTTGTTCTGAGTGGTGTATGTTGTAGTGTCCCGTCCCGCAAAGTTAATCGGAGGAATCAAAATGCCGACGGCGTTCGGACTTAGCCTTGCAACGGCTGCTCGAAGGCTCGCTCGATCGAGGCGACTCCTCGCTCAGGTGGGGTAGTTTCGGTGAACTTGCCTCATCTTAGCCTTCACATAATAACTCGCATGTTTTCAACTTACACAAGTGGGCTAATATAAAAGGTACGAACGCACATAGCTAAGGGAATAATTCTGATGGGTCGATAAATGCTAGAACTTGGAAAAGGTCTCACGGCCGTCTTAGAAGTGTGTTTAGCGTGCTTTCAAAGTGACACTCGAATCCTTCGTCCTGTGGCTTGGGAGAAGGAAGTTGGCTTAAATTGCTAAGTTGCCACGACACTCGTATTAGCCTAAGTCATAGGCGTCGCCCGCATGAATGCTTGATAAAGCATGCACAGTCCCGTCGTTTTGCTCCAACGCTCAAATTAGCCTAAGTCATAGGCGTCGCCCGCGTGAATGCTTGATAAAACAGGCACAGTCTGTTGTCCAAGGCTTGGCATAGCCTTCGCATGTCCCGTAGGTTAAGTCGTATTGCACGGCTTGTGGCTTAAGTCTAGGCACCCAAGAGTTTGGTTGTTCAAGTCGACCCCGTGCATTGCACGTTTCCTCGATGCGAAGTTCGGTATAGCCTTTGCTCGTCGAGTCATTGCCCGAATAAGTTAGGCAAGAGTTATGGTGGGCTATCAAAGCCATTTCCAGTACTGTCCCACTCTATCTGCGGTTGTCAAGTCGCGTAGTCCCTCGAGATCAAGGCTCGTCGTATAACTTATATGACTTGAGCGACAGCGTCGCCTAGAGAACAAGGTATGTCTATGGCACGAGCCACGGTCGGCATGATGTAAAGTTAGCCATGGTCTTTGGCATTTAAGGAACACGTTTGGTTCAAGTTAAGTTGGAAGGCTATGCAGTAGTCATTCCCTGATGTATGAGGCGGTCCCTCAGTTGGGAGTCTTACGTTCCTATGCACGTTAAGAAGTATGAGGCGGTCCCTCGGTTGGGAGTCTTACGGTCCCGATGCACATTATGTAAAGTGTGGTTCAGAGCACGAGTTGCTAAGTATAGTTCCAATCGTACCAAAAAATAAGCCATGCATTTACGTGAGTCTAGATGTCTCGTATGTGCGTGGTCATGGACAACTTGTCGACAAGGACAATATTTCTTCGAGCGACAACTCGAGGCCACGGGACCGACTCGACCTAGGAAGAAACACGGTATAGCCGAGCTGGGTAATAGGCAATTGGTAGTCCGGGGACTTGCATCGGGGATCGCTACCTGCGGTGCAAGGGTCCCAATTGCCAGGCTATGTCCACGATGGCTTATCGTGCCAATGACCTTTCATATAGATAATTGACGTGCTAAGCGGCGAATCCGCATGCACGGTGTCGGTCGTAACAAAGGAAGTGTAAGCACGGTATCACTTGAGTTATGAAATGTGTGCTCAGTTGCACCCAAATATATTATAAGGCCTAAGATTTGGCTATGTGTAAGACACATGCTTCGGCATACGATGTGGCATCGTGCTTGAGTTCTCAACACCGGTTCCACAAGTTGGGTTAGACATTGCGATTTAAGTCGAGAAGGGCCGTAGGAAAAGTTTGGTTAAGTTATATTGAGTTGCTGGGCACGACCTCGAAATATGAGGCACGACTGCGTCGTCCCAACACAAGTATAGGCGAGACTGAGCGAGGAGGCACTGCTTCAGAGATATTAAAGCACGAAGTCGAGTTAATGGCACGAACGAGTCGTTACGTTCTAGAGTATGGCACGAAAGACATGTATGAGTCGGTGCATTGACAATACAAGCACGAGAAAGGTCTAGAGGTAAGGATTAGGAAGATATTGGTACGATAGCACGGTGATGGTCTAGAGACACAAATAGGCCAAGGCGTCGGTCCTAAAACTGATCCTAAGGCAAGAATAGAAAGACAATCATAAAAGGGATACGTTGCACAAAAGTAAATTAACGTGTTGGTTTTGTATGTGTAGGCGAGGAGCTCACTCCACCAGTACAGTTGAGTACTGACACCCACATAGTTTTCATGTACAGGCGCAGGTAGAAGCTCGTGATGCGGAGCTCGCTTGGATGCATCGAGGCACGGAGTTCCTTGGCGATTCGAAGCATGCGGCCGCGTGGAGTCAAGACTTATATGGGACATAATGTATGGTCGTCGCCTATCCGAAGCTTCCGCTGGCTCAAGCATTGTAATCGAGAGATGAAAGAGAGCAGAGTGACTTGTATATTGAGAGAAACGTGAGCACGAGAGACTTGTAATCATGGCTTGCGCCTATTGTAATCTGATTGTTCAATATCAATAAAGAGTTCTTTTGAATAACTTGTGTTTTGATTTTAAATTTTCGCTGCATGTTCAATGTTTCTGCTTAGGACTTCTGTGCGACGATCCCGTCGCCGCCGATGTAATCGATCGTTATGAAACTGCCTTGCACGATCACAATCTAGGCTCGTGCGGCATCACGCCTTAGCGAGGACGATCGCTTATACGGGAGCGGGGCGTGACATGGAGTGAGCTCCTCACCCACCCATACAAAATCAACACATTTATTTACTTTGTGCAATATAACCCTTTTTTATTATCATTCTGCTCTTGTCTCAGGATCAGTTTTTAGGATATAGACTCTTGGCCTATTTGTGTCTCTAGACCATGATCGTGCTATTGTACCGATAACTTCCGTATCCTTGTCTCTAGACCATTCTCGTACTTGCAATATCAACGTACCGACTCGTGCTTGCCTTATGGCCCATACTTTGGGACGCAACAACATGATTCGCGTTATTAACTTGGTTCGTACTTCAACATCGAGGCCGTACCTCGCAACTTAGTATGACTTAACCAAACTTGCCTTACGGTCCTTCTCGACTTAACTCGAAATGACTCAAGTCTGACTTATGCAACTCTATGCCAATGACTTAACACTTGACGCCACACTTCGTGCCGAAGCACGCGTCTTTTCTGTAGCCAAAATTTCTATTAATATTTTATAGCTCTAATACCACATAAAATTTGTTGTACTCATTAATAATAACTCTTTTATAGTAGCTTTATTTATAGCGATGCAATTATTTCTCATATATAGTGTCACGTACTGCTCCTAGAATACTTAAACAAAGGGACGAACGAGGCCAGCTACGTCGTACGAGATACTCTTGAACATTATACAATGATTACGGTTCTACAAACAGAAAGTGGGAGAACTATAGCATGAAATGACGTCAGTCCTACGACCGACAATTCCTAATATCTCAATCCGTCAAATGTCAAATACAAGAATATATCATACATTAAAATTAGAAAAATATTTCGAATAATATAAATTATATATGATCATGAAGCTAGTAAAAACAAAATGTTGCACTAGCAGAGTACAGTACATATACATGATCATGCTACTAGCCTTGGTTTATAATATACAACCACCCCACTTGTAAGCAAAGGGAACAAGCTTCTAAAATATAAGGACTAATACTACTCTAGCTATATACCACAAAATGAATATATACAGCGAGTGGGAGATGAAGAAGAAACTCACTCACCCCTCTAAGTCGCTAATCTACGGGTGCGGCCCGTTAAGCTGAAGATACAGGAGATCCTCGGCTCCTCATATAGATCTGGCCAAACAAAACTAGTGGGGTCAAAATACTTAAATAACAAGTACCACAATTAAAGTAAAATCGAGGTTGAAGCAAAACTCATAAAATAATATACAAACAATCAACATAATCCAAAATGATAATTGGTAATAATAATGATCGAGATAAGTGTGGTTCCTAGGAACTATCTGATATACAATACTAAAATAAATTGCAATGTCCTGATCCTGAAGGATCGATAATCGTCATTGAGCGTAAGTAATGTCGTATAAGTCTAAGTTGCGCTTGTACAAGGCACGAATATGCACAATAAAAAATAAATTGAGATTAGATAAAAACTGCAAAGCTTTAATACAGAAAACCAAATAACAACAATAGAATAAAGAACATGATCTTTTTTATTCATAACTTGTAATAGTTGTTAACCCAATTAATGAATTAGGTTTTTTTATCATGGTTAATATATCAAGTTTAATATTATAAAATCACTAATGATCATGCAATCAATGTAGTGTCTATACTTAACTTGGGATACTCCTAATGTGTAATAATGATAACACATTTTCTACTCTGTGTATTGCTTTGTCCGTCTAATATGTATTTGCAAAAAGGTAATAAGCCACATCAATAATGGACATATGCAATGAAAAATTTATGATTGGCCAAAGACATGCTATGTTACGTCCCGATTCCACAAGATCATTCGTCCTCGCTTTGGTCTATGTAGAACCGATCATCCTCGCTTGGACGTGATATCATGCAAGCCTAAGTTACGTTTGAACAAGGCCAAGACTTGTACAATAACAGAAATAGACTATTCAGACAATACAGCAGCGGAACATTGATTATAGAGTTTGCAGCAGCGGATAATATAGCGAAAAACTAAAGTTAACACAATGATACAAGGAACAAATTCTCTTTTATTGATAACTTTGAAACGATTATAAGGCTCCCAATATCTCTCTGATACACACCATACTTAGCTTATAATCTCTCATAAACTTTACAAAATTACAATGATACTGTTCCATACATTACATCCCTTTATATAAAAATCTATCATTTTTGCATCTTCTTCTGATTTTCGGTTCCTGAAGATGAGAATCTGACTATCGCTTCGGACTATCCATTTGAACATCTCGTCCATGCGGACAAACTGGTAGGGAATTAGTACATTAACGTTCTGGTTAAAGACAAAGGCTACATCGTTTGAAATTATTACTAAGTATTCATGTGAGAAAACTAGCATTATTAGTGATCTTTCAATCTTCTACCTACATTTATTTCATGTAATACACGATCATAGTTAGAAATCTCCCACAAAATTCAAGGTGCACCCCACAAAATTACCATAATACATGAAATCTCCAACTTTTAACAGAAACTATCAATAATTAACAGTCAACTCCTTTGACCTAGATAAATAAAAAGAGAAAGTATGAGTTGTATCCCACTTATTTTACCATAATTCAAGGTGCATCACACTTATTTTACCGTAATTCAAGGTGCATCCCACTTATTTTACCATAATTCAAGGTGCACCCCACTTATTTGAGGATATTTTGGTCATAATTTAAGGTGCATCCCACTTAAATTTAATGCCCCGTCTCGCTTAGTTTAACTGGAGGAATCGAAATGCAACGACGTTTGGACATTGCCATGCAACGGCTTGCTCGAAAGCCCGCTCGACCGAGGCACCTCCTCGCTCAGGTGGGTGGCTTCGATAAACTTGCCTCAGCTTGGCCTTCACACTAATAAATGAAAGTTTTCATTGCACTGAATAAACTTGATAATAAAAGAGATGAATCCACATAGCTGAAAATAATCTCATTGTATCAAATGTGTATAGAATATAGAATTGTTAACTGGTTGTCTAGATATCACTCCACGATTGTTTTCAAAGTTGGCACTCGATCTTTTGACCTCACGTATTGAGTTAAGTAAAAGTTATTCCATGATCGACTTAACGTCATAATAGACATGTTCCCACAGTATCAATGCTATTCATAGCAGGCATGTTCCCATGGTTTCATTTCCATGCTCCCACGGTATCAAAGCTTGTCATATAGAGTATGACTTGGTTGGTGGCACTGCATGAAACACGATTGGGTTAAGTTAAGCAGAAAAGCTATCAAACAGTCGTTCCTGGATTTGAGACAAGAGATGTTGATATGGTAAAATGGAAGTTCTCGGGACTGGTAGTCGTCGAGCTAGTCTCCAGTTTTGGAAGCCACATAGAGATGAGAAATGGGAAAAAAATAAAATGAGAATTGGTCTTATAAGTACGTCAGATTGAGGAGAGTCTTGCATGGTCATGGACAACTTGTGCACAAGGTATTAGTCCTAGAACGATTGTCGGGGCACCGGGATCGATTCGTACCTAGGGGGAACAAGTTCGCCGTGTTCGACGTACTGGTACGGTGTGTTGTAGAGCGGTTCAAGTAGTTTGACTGAAGGATGACTCTGAAATGCTTGGTGATTCGAGACGTTCAGTGGGCCTAGCTACCTTGCTTCTGAATGACCGCCTTCTAACCTATCAATGTCCAAGATGGCTTGAATTACTAGTGACCCCTCATATAGATGAGTCTGAAATGCTTGGTGATTCGAGACGTTCAGTGGGCCTAGCTACCTTGCTACTGAATGATCGCCTTCTAACCTATCAATGTCCAAGATGGCTTGAATTGCTAGTGACCCCTCATATAGATGAGTCTGTGTACTGAGCGACAATCTGCATGCACGATGTCGGTTGAGTCACAGGAAGTGTAAGCATGGCAACAATGAGTCAAAAAATGTGTACAAGATTTGCAACACAAATATAGAGCCTAAGATTTGGCTATAGAAGAGACACATGCTTCGACATGAGAGATGACGTTGGTTGTGTGTCAATGACACAAGTTCACGAGTATGGTTTGAGTCGGTTGTATCTTAAAACGAAAAAGACCATAATACAAGTATGAATGGGTTACACTGTGTTGCGAGGTACGGCCTCAATGTTGCCACACCAATGGATCTTATGGCATGGCTACGACGTTTGCACAACTGGATTTTGTATCACGATCATGATGTTGCAACACGAAGTAGTGTTATAGTTCTGGAATAAAATTGATCCTAAGGCAAGATTAGAAAGACTACAAAAGAATAAATTGCACTAACTAAAATAACACGTTAGTTTTTATGGGTGGGCGAGGGGCTCACTCACCAGTACGGTTGTGTACTGATACCCTGCCAGTTTTTATGTATAGGTTCAGGTATCAGTATGCTCGGGGCAGAGCTCGCTTGGACACGCTGAGATATGGAATTCCTTAGTGTTTCGAGGCGCACGACCACGTTGAAGACTTCACCTATACGGGACATAATGTATGGATATCGCCCTCTGAAGCATCCGCAAGTTGTAAGCCTTGGGGCATGTGTGATTGTAATTGAGAGAAGGGGGAGAGCTGAGTATTTGTATTCAGAGTGAAAGTGACTTGTAATCTTGGCTTCGCGCATTTGTAATCTTATTTTCAGTATCAGTAAAGAGTATTATTTTATATCTATCTTTAAATGTTCAACTTTTCTACTCGTGACTTCTGCGCGATGATTTCGTCGCTTAGCCTGTAATATGTCGTTATGGATCCCGCTTTGCGCGAGCACAACCTAGGCTCGTGTGGCATCACGTCCTAGCGAGAACAATCGGTTCTGCAGAACCCAGACGTGATATTAAATGTGGGGTCAAAGGAGTTGACAGTTAGTCATTAACGGTTTCCGTTAAAAGTGGAAGGTTTCATGCATTATGGTAATTCGATGGGGTGCACCTTAAATTATTGTAAAACAAGTGAAGGACAACTCAAAATTTCTTAAGTATTAATGGATACGTGGCAAACTATATATATATATATATATATATATATATATATATATATATATAGAGAGAGAGAGAGAGAGAGAGAGAGAGAGAGAGAGAGAGAGAGAGAGAGGAAGGATAGGCATTCCCACATTTTTGCATCTCCATATTCATATTCGTTGGATGTGCTTTAAGTCATATAATCTTAACATTTGGTAAATCAACGGTTAAGATTATATGACTTAAAACACCATCCAACGATGTAAATAGGGGGATGACTTAAAACACCATCCACCGACCACTTGGGCCGCATGCATCTCTCTTAACCACTAGACTAGAGGTCATTTGCATATATATATATATATATATATATATATATATATATATATATATATTTAGAAGAACCCCCTCCTTTTATTAATCCAGGCGTATATATATATATATATATATATATATATATATATATATATATATATATATATATATATATATATATATAATGAGAGAGAGAGAGAGAGAGACACACATATCAAATTAATTTAATTGTTGGTAGGAAATTCTTAAACATTTACAATTTGATGTTCTACACTTTTGCTTTTGGACAAAGCTTATGAGCTAAGCTCAATTTAGACTCAAAGTTGTCAATATAATTCAATCTCATCAAGCTTTTTAATTATACGAGTAACACGCAACTAAGAGCCAGTTAACTTTTGAGATGTTTGAAAACTCGGTAGTATAACTTTTCAAATTTTCGAAATACTTGTGTTTTGTCGCAAAATTTATTCATTTTAATGATGAGAGAATGGAATAATTAAAATCCGAGAAGTAGAAGATAAACATGATCCAGTATCCTTGCAATGGAGAAGCAGAGAATGGAGGCCTCAGTAGCATAAAAAAAAAATGCAAATGTTGATGATCATTCCTCCAAAAGATGGAAAGCCAATGACAAGTTATATGTTAAATTCTGAATTTTGGAAATTTGCTCGACGAGTTCCATATGAACGATCATAGCCCCTATCAAAGTCCTGATCTTCCTTTGGCTTACGCTCAAGAACCCTATTCTCATTATGGGCAATCTTTTTATAAAAATAGTATTGGAATAGACACTTGTGAGAGTATAAAGGAGTTAATTAGTTAAACGGATTTCATGAAGTATTTTTAGAAATAGATTTTTTATATAAAAAAATTCTTAAATCATATAGAAATTATATACTTGGTTTGGTGGGGGTAGTTTAATTATTACAGCAAGGACACGCGGGGAAAGGTTATCGGACACTGGCTGCATTTGCAGTGTCCCATTCCGGGACCAGTCAGCCTCCGAATCTGGTGGTGTGTAAGAGAGTCAGTCACATGGAGGGGTGGTGTGGTCACCCCGAGTCCTTCTCACGTGCACCTGCCTTGGCATCCTCATTGGATAGAGGTGAACATTATTCGATTTTGGACCGTAAATCAAATCGAACCAAATCGAATAAGAAATTCGGTTCAATTTCGATTTTGAAAATACTAAAAAAATTTATTCGTTTTTGGATTTCGATTTCGTCCAAAACCAAAAATTATATATATATATATATATATATATATATATATATATATATATATATATATATATATATATATCACGATGGTCTCTAGGGTTTCGGGAGAGGCGATCGCGAGGGTGACTTCTCAAGAACTAGGGTTTCCGATATGGGATCCTGGATTGGGAGAACCATCCAAAGGAGATGGAGACCCAACCGCTGAAGAAGGAAGAGAAGTTGGCGGAGGGTGGATGACGGTGAGACGTTGGGACAGAGGAAGAGGAAATCGGCCGCCATTACCCGATCTTCGACAAGGATTCAGAGGAGATATAGCGAGGAGGACGGAGCGTCGTCACGCGGGTTGGAGAGCAGACATGAATCCAAGAAACGACTCAACCCTAGGGGTGCAGCGGGGGACTATGCCGGTTCCGCCTGGAACCTTGCCCTCGGGTTACGGACGCAATGAAGCTCCTCCGATGACTAAAGACACAGGACAGCAAGGTCCTTTGAACGACATAAGGAAGTTGAAGACAGGGGTGAATCCTCCTCGCAAGACATGGGCGGAGTGCTTCTCAACCAATACAGGGACAATGGCGAATCAGATGAAATATATTGCTCCTAAGGTGGTAGGGTCAGGAACCAGAGCCGCGTTTACAGAGGAAGACTTAAAAGAAACCAAGGAGTACTGGAAAAATACCATCATCCTGTACGTATTGGGCAATCGGCTGTTCTATAACCATATTAGGGCATATGCCGAACGGGTTTGGCGTCCTAAGGGCAGCATGGAATTCTTTTCCCGCAGTAACGGATTCTACTTTGTCAGATTCGGCATGGTGGAGGATATGGAGAGGATAATACAAGGAGGCTCGTGGACTTTCGATGGACGGCTGATTATAATGAAGGAGTGAACTCCGGAAACTAGATGCGAACGGGAAGTTCTGCGATCGGTACCTATCTGGATACGATTTCCAGAACTTCCTTTACTCTATTGGTGTAACTTGATGATAATAAAATTGGCCAGTTTGATTGGGGTGCCAATAAAAGCAGATGAGCGGACGACGGCGAGAGCTATGATGGGGTTTGCCAGGGTATTTGTTGAAATAGAGGCTGGTCAATCCCTTCCGTCATATGTTGAATTCGAAGTCCCTTCAGGAGAGGTGTTTGTTCAAAAAGTAGAATATGAATGGGTACCTCCTACCTGTAACCATTGTAAACAATTCGGGCATCCTTCGAAAGAGTGCAAAGCTGAAAGGAATACTGCAGAGGAGGAAACCAACGATAATTCGGGGCCTAATCTAAATCGGAAGGAAACAAATACTCAGCAAGTTCAACCACAGGGAGTTACAGGTACTCGGATTGTCAATCTCGAAGATGGCATGGAGCTTGAGATTGACATAGGCTTGGAAAATATAACCTCTCAAGGAAAAATTGCTGAAAAGATATTACCGATCCAGAGGGAAGGGAAGGAAGCGCAAGGCGAGATGACGGGGACTCCCATGATATTCACAGCTACAGGCGGTGCGAAAGGAAAGAATCGGGGGTGGGCAAAAGCAAGAATAACAAAGAAAGCACAACAGTCCGATCTACTTCAAACCAATGGAGACAAAAAGAGATATTGGCTATACAAATTGAAGGAGGGGGCAGCTGAAAGCGACATACAGGGATATCCTTGGAAGACATAAACAAGCCGGTTGCTGGCCAAACCGAGACGAGTTCAGTTCTATGCTTAGATAACCCTCGATGGAGGGAAATGATAAACAATCACGCGACAACCAGGAAACTAGACGAGGATACCAGCGAGATACACGAACT
The DNA here is from genome assembly GCA_029216955.1 of Iris pallida. Classification (NCBI taxonomy): domain Eukaryota; kingdom Viridiplantae; phylum Streptophyta; class Magnoliopsida; order Asparagales; family Iridaceae; genus Iris; species Iris pallida. The sequence goes on along the minus strand of JANAVB010010194.1, from coordinate 3,521,710 downwards.
TGACCAGAGGAATGAAGAGCCTGATCTGCTCCCAACGGATAAGGCTTTGGAGATTACTGGGAACAACCAATCAGATTAGATGTCTATGATAACATGGAATGTTCGGGGCGCCTGTTCTCTGGGGCGTTGGAAGGAAATTAGTGATGTGATTCGTAAGGGACAACACGACATTTGTGCCCTTCTCGAGACCAAAATCAAGACTGATCGGATGCTTCAACGAAGGACGGCTACACACTGGCAACAGGTTAACAATCTTCCCCTGTATAATATGGCTCGTATTTGGGTACGGTGGGACAGCCGTCAATGGGATGGAGATATTGTACATATATCCGAACAGATGATTGTACTTCTTTTCAAAAATAAAGGAGGATTTTAGATGATATAAGGTGCCATATATGGCCATAATGATAGAAGAAGAAGAGAGGAGTTGTGGAAAGAGATTACGCACGTCAGTGTCCTTGCGAACTCTCACCACAAATTGCCTCTCATTCTAACGGGTGATTTTAATGCTCTTCTATATCGGCATGAGAAAGTAGGAGGTAGGGAGGTTCCTGAAAGCAGTATGCAGGACTTCCGAGCTTGTCTACTTCAATCTGGGTTGCAACCTTTAGAGCGATCGGGGCATGTATAGACTTGGAATAATAAAGCAGTTCGCACGAGAATAGCCTGCCAACTTGATCGAGCTCTGGGAAATCAGTTCTGGTTTCAAACTTTCCCTGAAGCTAAAGCAGAGGGGCTGCCAGCAGGGACTAGCGATCATTCTCCGATTTGCGTCCGTCTCTTGCAATCTACTCGCACCCGCCCGAGGCCGTTTAGATACAATAATAAATGGCATTATATAGATGGATATATAGATGTGGTTCGCAGGGGGTTATCTACGGCAGCTACGGGCAACACACAATATCGGTTGGTCTCTAAGCTGAAGGCGGTTAAGCAAGCACTTAAAACTTGGAACCTGCAAATGCCTCAACCGAATCTTCATGTGGAGGAGAAGAAACTGGTGGAAGTTCATAATAGTCTTCAAGCAGATTTGTCGAACGAAGCCCTGGCTCGAGAGGAACGGGAGCTCGTGGATAGAGTTGGGCGATTGAGAATGCTGCAGGAAATCGAGATGGCACAACGTGCCAAGTGCCAATGGATGCAGCAGGGAGACCAATGCACGAAATTCTTCTATGACATAGTGAGGATGCGACAACATCGTAATGGTATTTCTCGGCTTATCGATCCAACGGGCCGAGGGCTGACATCAAATGAAGACATCCAACAGGAGGCAATTAGGTATTTTTCTGAACTCTACAATCAAGTTGATTATCTAACTTCGTTTCCTGCTATTATATGCAAGAAGCTTGTGTCGCATGAGGGGAATAATATAATGGGTGCGAGGGTTGAAATGGCGGAACTGGATGATATCATCAAGCGGGCAGCTCCTGATAAAGCCCCGGGACCTGATGGCTTTAGTAGTCTGTTCTACAAAATTCATTGGGAGGACATCAAACACCAGGTTCTGGAGATGGTGAGAGACTTTTTTGACAATCAGCGTCTCACGAAGGAATTGAATCACACATTCCTTACCATTATACCTAAGAAGGAAGGCGCTACGTTGATGGCGGATTACAGACCGATAGCCTGCTACAACTTCTTATACAAGATTATCACACATCTTATGTGTCGGAGGATGGAAAAAGTAATGTAGGGTTTAATTTTCTTCAATCAAGCTGCTTTTATCAAAGATCGCTCCATAGCAGATCATAATCTGCTAGCTCGTGAACTTGTACGGGTTTTTAATAAGCCTGGTGGCAACCGATCTTGCATCAAATTGGATCTTCGAAAAGCGTATGATTCTATCAATCGGGAATTCATATGTCATATTATGCTGGAAATGGGATTCTCTGAAGCTTGGGTGGCAATGGTACATGAGTGTATCTCGACCCCAACTTTCTCGGTCCTTGTCAAAGGGATTCCTTGTGGTTTCTTTCATAGTAATCGAGGTATAAGACAGGGGGACCCGCTTTCTCCATATCTGTTTACCATAGTTATGGAGTATTTTTCTCAACTACTGGAGATTGCGGAAGCTCAAGGGAGGATTACTCCAATACAGAAGCATATCAAACCTAGTATCACCCATCTGATATATGCTGATGATTTGCTTTTATTCATTGAGCCTTCTAACAGGGGCCTGGCGACGTTGGAGCAGCTTTTGACAGAGTTCGGAAAGGCGACTGGTCTCAAGATAAACAAAGAAAAAAGCAAAATTTATTTCAATAAATTATGTTCTAACAAAGAAGCTAAAGCTGCTATTATAGGGGTAGATAGAGGCGAGCTTCCTGTGAGATACTTGGGTTTACCTCTCAGCATTAACTATGCCAGGGATTCAACCTGTCAAAGTATGATAGAGTATGTCCAGCGACGCACGGAAGGATGGCATGCACAAAATCTGTCATTTGGAGGTCGTATAGAGTTGGTTCGATCCGTAGTACTGGCAGTAGCTTCTTTCTGGCTACAAGCTATTTTATTGCCGAATTCCACTATTCGGAAACTGGAAAAATTTGTGCTGATTTCATATGGCATGGGGGAGTACATGGGATTAAAATGGATATCCTATGTTCTCCGAAAGAAGAAGGTGGGGTTGGGCTATACTCTATCCGGACACTTAGAGAAGTGGCGTCCATGAGACTCGTCTGGAAGTTCATTACTGGCAAGTCGCTATGGGCAAGGTGGACGGCGGCCAAATATGTGAAAGATATCAACTTCTGGGCTATGCAGTCTAAAAGTAATGCTTCAGTGACATTCAAGACTATCCTGTTATATCGGGAGAAGGTATTGCATCACATTAAGAGGATTATGAAAGACGGGAACTCAACGGATCTATGGTTTGATCCCTGGATTGACCGTAAGAGCCTAGCGGATCTTGGCGGTAGTACTGTTCTGGGAAGAGCTCGGGTTGGTGTTCCGGTGAGTACCATCATCGAAGATGGATGTTGGCGGCCGGAGAAACATAGAGTTGCTAGACTATTTAGTGCGGTCATCCAAAGAACTACAATAGACGCTTCGCTGGAGATTGATAGCTGGGCGTGGATGGGCTCTTCAAATGGGGAGTTTCAACACCGACTTGCATACGACATCTCTCGAACCGTTCACGATAAAGTTGATCACACTGAATTCATATGGACGAAAGGAGTGTCGTGCAAAATGCAATATTGTATGTACAAAGTTATGAAGGGACGGTTGGCCACCAGAGACCGTTTGCGACGCTTTGGGATTAGCATCCCAAGTGCTGAATGTGTACTGTGCCGCCAGGAAGAAGAGAGCATGACGCATCTGTTCTTTCAATGCGATGTGTCATGGAGAATCTGGATGCTACAAACTCACAAGTTGCTGATTACCAATGGGCAAACAATGAGACTCGAGGAGATTATTGAGACCTTCCAGAGACTACGAAAAAATGGTAGTCTATGGTTCAAGGAGGCTAGAATCAGACTGGCCTCGGCAGTATGGCATATTTGGAAAGAGCGAAACAGGCGTATATTTGAAAACAGTATCACGTCTGAGATTGGTGTTAGCCATAACATAGAAAATGATGTCAAAATGTTGATGGAGAATTAAATTTTTGTATCTTTGTATCTGTACTTTTTCTTTTATCAATGGAATTACCTTCTTCCAATATATATATTCTGATGAACTAGCTTAGTATCTTGTTGCAGACTCTGAGCACCCTCATGGATACATCTAATTATTTTTCTTGTACAATGAACTGCTCATATAGTTACGGTTAATACACTAACCTATGCAGTGAAGCTTAATATTTTGGTGGCTGAAATTTATCAAAATTTCGCCGTCATAGGATGTTAACTAAACTTATTTTGACACTACCGAAAGATTTCTTAGGCTAGAACCAATTGAAAACAATGTTTTAAAAACAGAACAGATGATGGAACCGATTTTTTTTGGGTACAAGTCAGACCGAATTCAACCGAGGTTTAAATAGACTTGATTTAGTTTGGTTCAAATAGGTAAGATATCTATATTTACTTCTTGATTTGGCTTGGTTCTTAGTATATTTGTTTGGTTTAATTTTACAACTATAAGACAATCAAAACCAACCATGAATCAATGGTCTAAATTTCACATGATAGTTTATTTTGATTATTTTTTTTAAACAAAATTGGCCAGTTCAATTGTGAGCCGGTTCGGCCGATTCACCGGTTGAATCCCGATTTTGGAGAGAAAAAAAAATCGACGGTTCTTTAAAAGATCTGTTCTAGTCGGATCGGACCGATTTTTTTAGCATAAACAGATTAGACCCAATCAGACCGCCGGTCCGATCCGGTTCTTACAACACTGATTGAAACAACAATTCAAATCTAGTCCTATATTTTGACTATTTATAAGGGCACATCAAAAGTTGATCAAGGCTAGCCAGGATTGGGGCTAGCCAATGTTTGAGGAGAATTTACCGAGGCTATCCAAATTTTCTACTCATGGGACTGTCCAAACCCCACAACCCCCCAAAGCCCAAATTTCACTCTCATTTCTAAATTTCACTCTCGCTCTTCCAAAACCCTAGCTTTCTTCTTCTTCTTCTTCTTCTTCTTCTTCTTCTTCTTCTTCTTCTATCCATCTTCTTCTTCTTCTTCACCATTTCCATTCTTACATCTCCATCAAAACCCTAGTTTTCTTCTCATCTTCTTCTTCTTCTTCTCCACCATTTCCATCATCACCATCTTCATCAAAACCCTAATTTTCTTCTCATTCTCAATTTCGATGGCACCCAAAAAATTAAATAAACCCTAAAATACATGAAAATAAAGCTTAAATACTTCTTTCCTCACAAAGAATGCATGAAAATAAACCCTAAAATGCATATTTCACTCTATTATCAAGATTGAAATAAATCCTAACATGTTTTTTTCATTCGAAAATTTCGACTTTATGACTGCCAGAAATTGTGGCAGTCCTGAAAGGGACTTGCTGTACAGCAAGTCCCTTTCAGGACTGCCTCAATTTCTGGCAGTCCTCAATATGTCTAGGACTGAGCAAGTCCCTTTCAGGACTGCCTCAATTTCTGGCAGTCCTCAATATGTCTAGGACTGGCAGAAATTGTGTCAGTCCTGCTGTAGAGCATGTCCCTTTCAGGACTGCCACAATTTCTGGCAGTCCTCAGTACTTCTAGGACTGCCAGCAATTGTGGCAGTCTTGTTGTACATTGAGTCTATTTCAAGACTGCCACAATTTCTGACACTTCTAGGACTGTCAGAAATTGTAGCAGTCCTGATATGAACCCAATTCTTCTACAACTAGGGTTTCTTCCATAGTTTTCTTCTACAACTAGGATTTCATGCATAATTCTTCTATTAATAAAGAAAAATGGGTTAATAGACTAATAGATTTGATATATTTGATAAGCCAATTTCTTCTACAACTAGGGTTTCATCTATAATGCCCAAACAAGAAGAAGAAAAAAATAAACAAGGATTTGGAGAAAGAAATCTGAAAAATTAGAAGAGAGCAAAAAATTAAAATAAACTAGGTTTGAAAAAATTGATGTTCTTGTTCTTGTTGTTCTTGTTCTTCTTCTTTTTCTTCTTCTTCTTCTTCTTCTTCTTTTTGTGAGGAAAGAGAGGAGAGCAAAAAAAATAAAAAGTTGACTTATATACTCATATGTTGGCTAGTCCAGAGTAATTTTTTCAATGGCAAACTTGTAAATAAATCAAAGTTTGCTTTTGGCTACCTCTGATTAACTTTTGATGTGCCCTTATAAATAGTCTAAATTTTTTGCATACCCAAACTGTAATGATTGTAGTACTTGTCTATCTGCCTGTTAATAGGATCTTAAAATATAAATTACAATTCCACAATTCACATGAGCTCAAAGTTGCAATTTAATTTCCTGGTTTAGCGAAAGATATAAAAATTTCTGTATGGACATAATATATACATATTTCTTTCTAGCTGCTTTCAATAGATACTTTTGTTTTAATTTGAGAAGTAGCATGAATACCAAATCCAGCCATATTCTTCTTACCAACATACCATTAACGATTTGTTAGATATATAGGAACCCCAAGGTCCTTTTCTTACACCAGGGCCAGCTCTGGAATAAGTCTAACAAGCCATAAAGCTTGGACAACCCTCCAGACTCCTAAGTCCTCACATCACCACCAATAGAGCCTCTGCAGTCTACCCCAACTCATGCCTGACAGTTGAACTAGCAATCCCCCGGGGCCCATATTTTGAATTTCCACTCAAAAGCTTCGAGTAGCTCATGAGTCAGGAGAGGAACTCAAAATCCGAGTTTCACGCTGCCGACTGAACCGAAGATATCTTTTTTTGGAGTTGATATCAGTTCAATATTTATAGCTTCAGTTTGTTATAATTTTTTTGATATCGTTTTCTGAAGTCAAGGACAAGGGACAACCAAAATTAGCTCCGGTTAGGACAACCCAACCTCATGGACCGGCCCTATCTTACACTATGGAGCGGTACTAAAATTTCACCCACGTTTTCACTAATACTCGACGAAAACACCTATGATCAACAAGTCTTCCAAAAGTTTAATAACACACACGATACAAACTCAAATCAAAGTCGAAACCGTACGAGATATATCGGTGGGCATCTACTGATACTAAATTTGAGACAAATACGTACACTTTCGAGTATTCTCGTCTTTGATGCAGCCCTCCGACTTCGAACGTCCATTGATCATCTTCCTAGAGTGTACATAGCCTCCTTAGATGATATATGATGCCCAATTTTTATACCTGTATAAGTTGTTTAGGCCCCTAACCAAACAATAATGCTAAGTTTACTACTAAATGTTTACAACCTCTCTTCCCCCTCCTTACATATGGGTCCCATCCGGCCCCACCTCCCTTCTAACCCTCATGCTATAGAAGCCGGCTACGTGGCCAGTCGTAAAAGGGTGGTAAGCATTTGGTTGTAACTGTAGCACTACCCAAATCGAGACCCTCCAACTCTCCCAAGTAGTGCGTGTTAGGTCTTTTGTCCCTGATTCTCGCTCCTAGTTTGTCTAAGCCTCCTTATCAATCGGACACATCCGTAACCCCTAAGAGGTCACATAAGTGTCGAATTGTGTCTATTTTAGATCCCCTTGTCTTATTATTATTCCTTAGAAACCTACAAAAGACTAAAGATAACACGATCTCGTGTATCTTCAAAATCTTGCCATCAAATCATGTACCTACAAATGTTGTGCACACCCCTGACTTATGGTCACAGGTCTTTGTTCACAGTCACAATTATGATAACCAGGGCCCATCACAGGTTACATCAACAGGCTAGGGAGGGAGAAGGAGCCAAGAAAGAGGATTCGTTTGCTGGGAGGAGAGGAAAGGAGATTAGTTCATTGATGAGGGAAGACAAAGGGGACACCTACAACCTACAGAAAGAAGCCAAGAAAAAGATACAGAATTGATAAAGACTAGAGCCTAAATTGTATGTGCTTCGTTGCAAGAGTTAGGGACCTATAATTCCTCTTAAAGATGTGCGATACGCCTCTAACCCTAATCTTTTGTAATAAGAAATTTCACTAGAAGTGTATGGCAGGGACAATAGGTGTATCTGTTGGGGTCCAGTCTCGATTCGAGGTGTGTGAAAGACAGTCTGGATGTCATGAAACGTCGATGAGAGTTGCAACGAAAAAGAATGGAGGATCGATGGCTAAATCGGACTTGTACTGAGCAAAAATAGCTGCGGCGGTATACTGCAGTATAGCAACGTTATATTGAATCAGAATCGGTTCAGTTTGCCGCCTGGCGGTACATCGACGATATACCGCAGAATACTGGCGGTATACCACCTGTCGGCGAATACTTCAGGCGAGGGCCCATGTCAGCATTTAATTTGTCTGTGTGATAAAATACGAACACTAGGATTAGTGATGGACTATTTTTTAAAAAAAATTCTAAACCCTAACCTATTTATAGAGGTTGAGGGGGGTTACCGGTGAGAAGCTCATACGGAAGATTCAAGGATGCAAGTTCATAGAAATTTAAGAGAATGTTCGTTCTTTGCTCATAGGACTCGTCATTCGTGACTTCAAAGAGGAGATCTATTCAGAGAGTCGTCTTCTTTGTTCGGGAAGATACTCAAAATGTTGGGTGAGTGATTTTATTATAATTTTTTTTCATTCTTCTTGAATTTGGTGAGGGGTGGCAAATGGTCCAACATATTTTGTATCAATCTTGCAAGCTTGTTGAAAGTTATATAGATTGAAATTTGTTCAGGTGACATAGTCACCCAACATATACTGTATTTAATCTGTCTTCGTGCTTGCATCAGACGGTGATTTGTTATCTTCAGGTGACTTGACATTATCTTTGTTGCGGTCCGTTTCCAACAGTATCACCAAAAGAAGTCAAAAAACTTTGAATAAAATTTGTAAATTTGTAGCAATGGAAATAAGTTTATATCACGAAAGAAGTACTCCAAATTTTCAACACGGACGACTGGTCTTTAATATAGGATTAGGCGTCATAGAGAATAAAATAGAGAGGCGAAATAAGCATTAAGATTATTTCTTCAATACAACTTCTTGGATTTTTAGAACGGTGAAAACTCCTGCAGAAATTGTTGGAATAATATAAATATTTAACTCTCAAATCTCATCGAAGTTCCAAAACATTTTAGTGCAATGACACGGCAGATGAACTTTAACACGTACATCTTGACCCTCCCTCTCTAGACTATGCAATTGGCAGGAACCTCAGTGGAAGCATGATACCCTTGTCCTTCCGGACTCTACAATTAGAGCATCATTAGTAGTTGGGACTCTCAAATGCAATTAGGGACCCAAAATTTCAAAAAAAAGAGGGTAAATGTAGAATGTGTTGGATTTGTGTGAGAATAGTAGGAAATGATAAAGTGAGCTCCAGTCCCAAAGATCGTGTGGTCAAAAATTAATGTAGAAAAAAAAATATATAAAGTTTAGAATCCAGAAAGTTGGGCTCCAAATTGAAACTTACTATTCTACAAAACGAGTTCCTACAATCTAGAATCTATAAATTAGGAGTAATCTCATGACCATGAGAGGCCTTTTTATTATTATTTATTATTATCATCCTGTGAACTAGCTATCACAAACGCTAATGCTTGCATTGAACCAACAGCATAACCTGCTACAATAAATATTGCTGTCTTGGGAAATAAAAGTCCCCCTGTTTGGTGTTTCTTTCAATGGTGCTTTTGGCACAACCAAACACATCCTGCATGGTCTTCTTGATTAGCTTATATGGGATGACAATATATTGTGCTCGAACCAGCAAAAAAAAAAAAAAAAAATCTTTTTATTTATTACTTGGTGGGCTCAAATGACTCGAAACATATCCATTGTCACATTCATGAAAGCTTTATGTAGGTATCTTTTACATCATCAAGCTGGAATTCTCTATCAAAACCCATAATATTGCATTTGTTTTTGTTTGGTTGGTGTCTTTGACTATAACATTTCTGTGCACTATTTCCCACCCAACAAATGCCTATTTGCAAAATGCCTCCGGATGCGGCCTATCGCGACCTTTCGTATGTGTATCGCATCAAATTCCAACTATAAACATATATAGGGTCAGCTGAAAACTTTGTTTTGATGTAGCTGGAGACATTTGTTTAACAACTCTCTTAAGATTATATTAGCTTAAAGTCTATCTATGATAGCTATATCGGGGTTAGAACTGCAGTTGAAACTTCAGTTAATTTTTTATTTTTTTATTGCACCCATAATTAATATAAGCACCTTTCAAATTCAATCAAACCTTCCTATTACAATAGATGAGAAATGTTGCTTTCAATATATAAATATTGAAGCAACCAATAATAGAGAACCAACATTAAAATGTTTATATGTTTTTGGTCTTCTCTATAACTTTGCCAATTTCAGTGCAACGCATGTGGTACTTGGTGTACTCTCTTCGTATGGTCCCCTGAAGGCACGTACCAACCCCTTATTGTTCTCACTGGAGCACAGACAATAACATGTGCTACGTACTAGCCAATTATATTTGAACATTTTATAGCAGAGAGTACGTATATAATTAAGAAGTGTGAAGCAGGAAGACTCTGTTCATACCGTAACCATATCCCTTGCCACTTTAGTTAATTCAGTAATGGATAGAACTGGCCAATTAAAATCAAGCACAACATGGACAATATTATTATCATTCAAGAGACTTCCTTAATTATGCTGAAGAAGTCCTTGATGTTGTATTATAAAACTCCATAGTTGCAGTATATTATTGGGTTATTTAGTAATAGAATCTCGTATAATAGTTAAAATTAGGATTTGGGTCTCGAAAATAATCGGTGTTACAGTTTGCATCTCCAAATCACTGTTCATTTGTCTACGTGAACACTAATTTGAAGATCCAAACTATAACGCAGATCATTTTCGAAATCGAAACCCTAATATCCAGACCTGTTACTAAATAACCCTATATTATTCTACCACACTTCTGCTGCAGGTTAAAAGCCAGTCTGAGAGTATATATTTTAACACTTCAATCAAGATATCATTCTCACATCATCAAAGTACCTTTCCTTCCTTTTGACTAATATTTTATGTAAGATCATCTGGTTTTGACCGTTCTTTTAGCTCGAGTAGAATGGAGAGTCATTTATGGCTAACAGATTTGTGATTGTAGTATGATAACATGGTCCTGGTCGCATCCATAGTCCATGCTATATTTTTGGTTTTAAATAACAAAGTATTTTGCCTCGAGTAAAATAGTATCATTTTAATTAGAATAACTTTTTCTCCCTCCAAATTATTCCTCCAAGTCATCTCTCCTTACACGACAGCTGACGTGACATATTAATATGGCAGCAAATATGGTAGAATTTAAAAAAAAAAAAAGAATAAAATTGAAATTGAAATTGAAATTGAAATTAAAATTAAAATTAGCATTAACGTAAATAGCATTAACGTTAATATTAACAAGGAAAAACTTGGATAATTAATATTTTTGGTTAAAATTTGTAATGTCCATGTTAGATGACAGATAATATTATTTAATATGTCACGTCAGCTGCCACATAAAAAAGAATGGTTTGGAAGGACAATTTGAAGATGCGAATAGCATTACTCACTACTGTGGTTCGAGGTGTGGTCTAATTTGAAGCTTCAGTCTTTTTGTGGCCTATAGTGTTCACATCATGTAGTGTAAGTGTAACTATTATTGTTGATAAATGTCAATTATCTGATTAGGATTCCAAGCTCGGTTCTTAGAAGAAAAAAAAAGATGCACGTAACAGCGCTTAACAATCATAGAATCAATCATTAACCACATTTCCAACTATTATAAAGTTCATAATTGGGGATCATCAATACTAACATGAGAAGTTTTTATTTCACCACATTGCTCTACAAGATCAAATAATTAAACAAACATTTAACTACCTAATATAATATATTTATAACTAAATAATTATAACTCAGGTAGTTAAGGTGGAATGTATTTTTCGTGATTGTTTGAGTTTAATTCCTACAAATGACAGTTTTTAAAATAAATTCATATTTAATTTTTTAATTTTTTTATGCATGTGTACATCACTAAGTATACTATGAAGAATAAGTCTTACGACATAAAAAACACATTCATTTCACCACGTAGTTTTACAAGATCATACTATGAATACTATAATAAGTCTATAACATAAAAAGTTTTTGCTTCACCACATATAGCTTTACAAGATATCATACTATGAAAGAAAAGTATATTTTGCTCGCAAAAAATGGACCACGGATTGGCCTGCAAAGCTGGCTGCCCCCTCCTCCCATTGGCTTGGGTCTCCCTCCACTGTAGCGGCTAATGGACGGCCACCATGTGGCTTGCGGATCAGTTGAGCCTAGGGGTGAGCATTCGGTTTATTCGGTTCAAACCGAACCGAATAACCAAAAATCGAATTGGACCGAAAACCGAATAAGCGAAACCGAAACCGAACCGAATTGATCCATAACCGAATCAAACCGAACCGAATTAAATCGGTTCGGTTTTCGATTTATTCGGTTTATTCAATTTTTCGGTTTATTTACACTTTTTTTTGTTAATATATATAGTAACTAAGTATACCTAAATTTATTTAGTATATACCTATAGTTTATACATATGTATATTCGGTATATACCTATATATATTAATACATGTGTGTGTATATATATATAGTATATATACCTATATATATTAATACATGTGTGTGTGTATATATATATATATATATATATATATATATATATATATATATATAATATATATATATATATATATATATATATAGTAACCAATTTTTCTTATTCGGTTTTCGGTTTTGGACCGAAACCGAAATCCAAAACCGAAACCGAAACCGAATAAGAAAATTTAGTATTTTCAAAACCGAAACCGAACCGAATTTTTTTAAAACCGAACCGAATCTCTTATTCAGTTCGGTTCAGTTCGGTTTTCGGTCCAAAACCGAATAATGCTCACCCCTAGTTGAGCCGTCCGTTTTTTGCGGGTAACGTAGCATGGATTATAATTTTACTAGAACATTTCCAATACGGAAAAGCTATTTTGTCCGCATACGGGCCAGCCTGTCCGACCGCGTGACACTTTCTCATTGGCCTCCTTCTGTTAACGTGAGACCCATGTCGACGTCCTGCCAATGGGAGAGTGTCACGTGACGGACGGTCTAGCCCGTCCGTGGGCAAAATAGCAGGATTGTTTCCAATATCACATATGTAAAATAATATCATGTACTCTTTGTATTGTTTAGCTTCTCATTAATGGAACGCGCGCAGAGGAAGATTGTTGATTTCTCCTACGGATTCTCTCAAAATAAAATACTGTCAGGTACTTCTTGTTCAAGAACTTTGGTGTTTCCGTGCAACGAAATAATTATGCAATAATATTGATAAGATGTAGAATCAGCCATTGGTAGTCTGCATGAGTTGTTCAAGTTCACAACCAAACCATCAATCTCGTATCATTAGATTGTACTTACCTCTCTTGGACGAACATTTGTATGTGCTCATAAGCTGACCAGATTAGATTTTGCAAGGGAACACAACTCATTGAACAAAATATCAAAACTAAAACAAAGATAGTTGGGTAAATGACAAAAAAAAATCCTTCCTAGATTGGCCATTTTCGCTAAAAAAAGATCACATGCTCTTAAATTCTTCACTATTTATTTTTTGTTGCAAAAAAACTCTCAAATGACAATTTTATCCTCCCCCAACTCCTTCCACGGCCGTTGGGAGAGGGGCTGGGTTGCCAGCGGCCCCACGGGGAGGGCTGCGTGGGGTCGGGACAAGGGCATGGGAGGACAACGGGGGGCTGGCGAGTGCGGGGGAGGGCCGTGCGGGGCCGCGAGAGGTCGTGGGGGAGGCTCGCGGGGGACGGACGAGGCTGGGGGCTCGCCGCCGGGGGGAGGGCCAACGGGGGGAGGGCAGGGGGGTCGGGTGAGGCTGGGAGGTCGCCGCCGCCACCGGGGGGAAGAGAGGGGCAGGAGCATTTTCGGGATTAAAATTTTTAATTTTGACTGGAGGGACCTTATTGAGCGGATTTGTAATCTTAGAAGGGACGAATTGCTAAAAATGGCTAATAGGTCTTAATTTGCAAAAGTTGAATATCTAACGAGGATTTTTTTGTCATTTACCCAAGATAGTTTAATGGATTCAAGAGTAGCTTGTGAGCTTTAGCAAACAGAAAATTTTAGGGTACTAAAAAAACTTGTTGGAAATAGATAGAGGTGAAAAAACTTTGCAACTTTTTTATGCCCAACACATTCCGTCAGACCGATTGACAGAGTTTGTACTTACGTATGACGGAATCAACCATCCCCGAATGTCACTATTTTTATACCACTTTAAGCATAATTGTTTGCCACTATCCATTACAATCCTAGCTGTTAAACATATAACATGCTTGATTGTTGTTAGACGGTCTAGCGGAATATGTTAGGGCATAAAAATTTTGCGAAATAATCCTAATGGTACCCTAACTGTAGCGTCCGAACATTTTTGCATATAAGTTTTCAGTACTCGATTTTGGCATCACAACTTTTTAAATTGTCCTTTTGAAACATTTTTCGTCAATTTTGAAGCACATCGAGACCACTTCAAAAGCATATTTTTTGTATAGAGTGCAATTTAAATACTTATATTGTCGGTTATTCGCGTGAAGTGCTTCCGATGTGCTTTAAAACTGACGAAATGTGCTTCAAAAGAATAATTTATAAATTGGGTGCCAAAATCGAACTATAAAAAGTTAGGATATGTATGCCAAAAATGCCCGTTTGAGAGCTATAATTAGAGTGTCACTAGGATAATTAGACTAAAATGTTGTTAAAAAAAAAAAAAAAAATTCCTCTATCTATTTCTACGAAATTTCTTTGGTACAATAAATGTTTTCTTTCAGTAAACTAACAAAACTCCCCATATAGCATCCCGGCAATTGTAAACTAATGAGATTATCCTCTAAGCACTCGACCCCGGCAAAGCTGTAATCGAACAGATCCGACCAAATCGACAAAATTGTTCGATATGTCAATTTTTCCCTGTCGCAGATTGGTCTGGATACCAAATACAAATCCACACCCCTAATTTCAAGTAGCTGGGCAGATTATACTTGACTAGTAAATTCACGTGACATAAAATATAACTTTTTTTTTATGGCAGTTAAAATATTTAAATATATTTAAATTTAAATTTGTTATTTATATGTTTATATTTTAATTAAAATTTATTATACACTAGTATATGTACGTATGTTACACGTACATAAATTGCTATTAGAAAGACTAAAAGATAGTTGATGTGATTATTCTAATCTTTATTAAGCCTACTTAGGAATACTAAAACACAGCTGCCTTAATTATTCTAAATTTATTATTATACAAGTATTATCATTTTATTATATATATAATTTTTATACATGCATGTAAGACTATTTAGGAATACCAAAAAATATGTTCCGTAATTACGTATCTGCCCCTATTAACTTTTATGAATAATTTTAACTAGTAAACATATGTAAGGATATATTTGGAAGAAAAAAAAGTCTCACGGTAAAGCTTAATTTTTCTCATTATATAATAGTATAGATATATTTTTGTATTTTAATTAAAATTTGTTACAGATATACGAGTAGATAGTTAGATAATTATATATATGATAGTTAAGCTATTAGTTAGTTTTTTTTCCTTTGACTTTTAGTTGTGATGGCTCACTTAGACTAATTTATAATTAGGGTAAATGACAAAAAACCCCTCGTTAGATATCCGTCTTTTGCGTAGAAAGACCTTTTACTCACATTTAGCAAATAAAGACCACCGCAATCTATGACTTGTCCGGTCAGCCCCCTACCGTTAGTTTTGACCGTTAGTTGGCCGTTAGTGATTTTTTTTACATAAAAAATTAAAAAAAAAAAAAACCTAAACTACTCCTCCCCTTCCCACTAGCACCCCCCTCTTCCCCATCAGCACCCCCTCCCCGCCCCGGCGAGCCGCCCCCCCTCCCCCGCTCCGGCGAGCCCCCACTCTCTCCGCCCCGACGAGCCCCCAACCCTTCCGTCCCGGCGAGTCCCCCCCCCCCTCCCCGTCCCGGCGAGCTCCCCCCGTCCCCGCCCCGGCGAGCCCTCCCCCCCTCCCCGCCCCTGCGAAGCCCCCACTCCTCTCCGCCCGGCGAGCCCCAACCCTCCCAGTCCCGGCGAGCCCCCACTCCTCTCCGCCATGGCGAGCCCCCAACCCTCCCCGTCCCGGCGAGTCCCCCCCCCCTCCCCGCCCCGGCGAGCTCCCCCCGGTCCCCGCCCCGGCGAGCCCTCCCCCCCTCCACGCCCCGGCGAGCCGCGGCGAGCCCCCCCCCCCCACCCCCCCCCCCCCTCCCCTCTCCTCGCCCCGGCGAGCCCCCCCTCCCCTCTCCCCCGCCCCGACGAGCTCCCCCCTCCCCACCCCCGGCGAGCCCCCTCCCCCCTCCACGCCCAACGAGCCCCCCCCCCCCCCCCCTCCATGCCCCGGCGAGCCCCCCTCCCCTCTCTCCGCCCCGACGAGCTCCCCCTCTCCCCTGCCCCGGCGAGCCACTCCCCCTCCCCGCTCCGGCGAGCCCCGCCCCCCTCCTCCTCCTCCCCGCACCACCGGAGAGAGAGGGAGGGGGGGGAGAGAGTAAAGGGGTAAAATGGTCATTGTACATGCCACTGAACTCCAGTTAACGGAAAAGGGGCTAAATGAGCATATTTCATACTTTTGGGTTTGTTAAGAGCATGGGATCTTTTAGTGCAAAAGGGGCTAACTCCACTTAACTCCAGTCCTTTATAATTATGACTAAAAGTTAACTTTGAAGAAAAAAAATTCTTTTTTTTCTTAGTTAATTGATGATATACTTACGTGTTCTTAATTAAAATTAATTGAGTACATAAGCCACTCATTTTTGGACTATTTTGAAGTGCTTTATAATTGTAGATATATCCTTATACCAAAATATCAGTTATTTGAGAATAAGACAGCTCGATCCTTGATTAATATGCTTGACACTATATTGTAACACCACTCATATAGTCAAAGCTAAAATCCTGAATCACAAATTGCCCTACAATTCATAATAAGGATCAACCTTACAATTAATAAACATCACTAAATCTCGACAGCAGCAAAAAATAAAAACTAATAAACACTAGTTCATAAATAAGGAATATCTGGTAGATTTGGAGTATTTTACTTGACAAAATAATGATTAGCAAGAACATATGAAGTTAGCTTACGACTGTGTGGCTGTTAACCACGAAGTTGACAGGTTCAAGCCCTTTCTCTAGCGCCTATTACTTTAAAGCTTTTTGGTCTTTCAATCATGGCCACATACACCAATAAGAGCTTGCTCTCTTTTTCTCTCTCCCAATCATGGCCACACAACAACAAAATTGCCTTTTGTCTTTCAATCACTACTGACATTCCACGTTTGGTTCCCTGTGGATGCCCAAGAAAATAACGGAAGAAAATAATTTTTCAAAAATTTTTTTTTATAATTTCACTTTTTTATACCAATAACTCATTCAAGGATTCACTTTTTATACTAA
Source organism: Iris pallida (assembly GCA_029216955.1). NCBI lineage: Eukaryota > Viridiplantae > Streptophyta > Magnoliopsida > Asparagales > Iridaceae > Iris > Iris pallida. The sequence goes on along the minus strand of JANAVB010010194.1, from coordinate 3,504,653 downwards.
TGATTTACTTTAGCTTCCAATTTTTTTATCTTCTCAAATACCAAATTTTTAATAAAATTTATAATTTTACAAAATTAATTAATTAATTTTCCTTCATTACTTCTCTATGAACCTAACGAGGGTTAAGGGTCGTTGACAATTATAGGGTAGTGGTTATAAGGTGTTTTTAAAGTACCGATTATGAGCGGTTACGAGGGTCCAATTTTGGATGGTTTTTAAGTAGCGTCTTTTAAACCAGTCCAATACATGCTTGGCGATTACTAACGAGTGGTTTTGAAATTTTTTACACGAATAAAATTAAATAGGGAAGGAATCAGTAGTTATAGTTATATATTTTTTGTGAGGATATAGATAGAATAAAATAATAAGTAGCTCAAAATTCACCGATTATGGGTGTTTATAAAAGCACCCAAAATTACATTACACCGATTTTAAAAAAAATTGAGTCGACCAAAATCAGTGCTTCAAAATAATTAACAAACATAAATTTTTGTAAACGGTCGGTTCAAAAACACCCCAAAAACAATAAAATTACCGTTACCAAGTGTAGTGTCCCGTCCCGCTCAGTCATCGAGGAATCGAAACGCTGACGGCGTTCGACTTAGCCTTGCAACGGCGACTCGAAGACATCGCTCGGTCGAGGCGACCGCTCGCTCAGGTGGGATAGTTTCAGTAACTTGCCTCATCTTAGCCTTCACATAATAAATCGCATGTTTTCAACTTGCACAAGTAGGCTGATAATAAAAGAGACGAATCCACATAGATAAGAAATAATCCCGACGGGTCGGATTGAGTTAGAATATGGAAAGGTCCAACGGTCGGCTTAGAGTTGGTGCGACGTGCTTTAAAAATGACACTCGATCCTTCGTCCCGTGGCTTGGAGAAAGAAAGTTGGTTGAGTTGGCGAAGTTATGAACGTAGCCTAAGTCATAGGCATCGCCCGCATAAATGCTTCATAAAGCATGTACGGTCCCATCGTCCAAGGCTTGGTGTAAGCCCCTGTTTTTCAATTTTAGTGCTAATTAATTTTTAATGTTAATTTAGCCTTAAAATAATTATTAGAATTTTTAGGAATTTTTCTAAAATTTTTATTAATATTTTAATGAGTTTAATACAAAAAATATCAAGTTGTAATTTCTAAAAATGTTTAATATCAATTTGCAATTACTAGAATTGTTTTAATACTGTTTTGTAATATTCAAATTATTTTATATCAGTTTTGCAATTTCTATTTTGCATTTGCTCACAAAAAATGCCTTTGTGTAATTTCTAATCCCAAGGGCCTAACTGCTAATACCAAAAACCCCCCCCCCGACCGACAGCTCCCCCTCTCTCCTCTGCCTACACTACTCCCCTGCCCGACCGACTCACCGCCCTGCCCCGCCTTTCCCGGATGCCCCACCGCCACAAACCCCTATAAAGCTCCCCTCACTCCCAAGACCCAAACCCAAAACCTAAATCTCCTCCACGACCAACCGCTGCCCGTTCTTCCCCGACGAACCCCCAACCCTAACCCTACTCCGACGAGCTCCGCCCAGCCCCACCGTCGACCTTCACGCCAACCACCACCACCATTCGACGCGCCCCGACGAGACGCGTCGATCGCCACCTGCTCCGCCACGTCCCGACCGCTCCTCCGCCGTCCCGACCTTCGGATCACCCTTCAACTCGTCGGACACGTGAGTATCAGTGTTCTCCTGTGTCGTTGCGTGTCTCGTATTGGGTCGGGAGTGTTCGCCGTGTCCTGGCGAATACTTTGATAGAACTGGGACACGCGAGATTGAACTCGTGCGTGTCGTGCAGGCCTAGGACACGAGG
>JANAVB010010194.1:3224218-3494361 GCA_029216955.1 Iris pallida | reverse complement strand
GCACGGTCCTACGAGTTCTACGGCTGGTGTATAACCACATAGTCTTGTCTCAGGTCCATGTATAAAGTATGACTTGGGCGATAGCGACGCGTAGAACGTAAGTCGTTTAAGGCACGATGCACGGACTTAGTGTTTAAGGCACGAACCACGATTGATTTATTGAGTTTGAAAAAATGGGGGCTTTCAAATAGGCATTCCTAAGTTGAGTGGAATGATAGGGCAAGAAGAAGAATGCTTCACGACCGGTGAGTCGAGGCGGTCTTAAGATGTGAGAAGTATTGAACTTGGGCCTGAAAGAGATGGTAACATTGGAAGAAGAATCGCTGTGTGAGACGTCAGTTCGAGTCGAGTCTTGCATGGTCATTGGACAACTTGTTGACAAGGAGGAGTTTCACGAGCGGCAACCCTGGACGCTATGGGACCGCGTCGTCCTGGGGGGAACACGGTATAGCGTAGCTGGACGAACCGCTGGGATTATTCGGAAACTTTCAGCGAGGCTAGCTACTTGCGTTGAAAGGGTCGCCGAATAGCAGGCTATAGTCCATGATAGCTTGTGATGTTAGTGACCAATTCATATAATGGGTCGGCACAGCGACAATCCGCGTGTGTGCCTTTAGATTGAGTCAGTTGAATGTGTGTACAGTTAGAACACATATTTGGACCTAAGATTTGGCATCAACATAGGCGACGTGCTTCGGTACGAGATGCGGCGTCGGGTCTTAAGTTGTTGGCATATAAGTTGCATAAGTTGGTTTGAGTCATCTTGAGTTTAAGTCAGAAAATGCCGCAAGACAAAGTCGGTCAAGTGACACTTAGTCCACAAGTCTTGATTGGTCTGTTGGTGATCGAAGTAGCAGGGGCCGCGAGGCGGCGATATGGTTAAGTCACATTGAGTTACGAGGCACGGTATGATGGATTTGTAGCACGGTCACAAGGAATTGGGTACTATCGCGTAGTTGCGTCTCTGATTACATGCCAAAGCAATCACGACTTGATAAGTTTACGTTGTTGTTGCAAGTACGGATGGTCTAGAGACACAAAGTAGGCCAATGTGTCGGTCCTAAAACTGATCCTAAGACAAGACAGTAAGACAATCATAAAGGGACTATGTTGCACAAGGTAAATCAAACGTGTCGGTTTTATATGGGTAGACGAGCTCATTCCACCAGTACAGTTGAGTACTGACACCCACATAGTTTTCATGTGCAGGCACGGTAGAAGCTCGTGGCGCAGAGCTCGCTTGGATGTCGAGGCACGGAGTTCCTTGGCGATTCGAAACGTGCGGCCGCATGGAGTCAAGACTTATACGGGACATAATGTATGGACGTCGCCTTCCAAAGCACCCGCTGGTTTAAGACATGTATTGAGAGATGAGAGAGAGCTGAGGAACTTGTAATGAGATGAGTGAGCTTGAGAGACTATAATCTTGGCCTTGTGCCCATTGTAACATTTGTTTCAATATCAATAAAAGAGTGTTTTGAAATGACTTGTGTTTTGCTTCCAAATTTCTGCTGCTGTTTCAATGTCTCTCACTTGGACTTCTGTGCGACGACCCCGTCGCAGCCGCTGTAATCGGCGTTATGGAACCCGCCTTACACGAGCGCAATGTAGGCTCGTGCGGCATCACGCCTTAGCGAGGACGATCGCTCCTACGGAGCAGGACGTGACACCAAGCAGACCCTAAAGGGTTAACAAAAGCTTTCTCCTGCATTTTTCAACCCGTCATCTCAAGGTTCCTTCAAGAGTTCTTTTTAACCATTCTCCCAAGTTTCAATGTATAGTAAACTAACTAATAATTAATAATTATACTAGACTACTAGCCCTTTAGAACTTTTTTGGAATAGTAAATTATTTCTGGAATCGTTTCACTGAATTCGAATTCCTGATCACTCGGACCTGCATGCATCTCTCTTCACCACTAGGCTACAAAAAAAGGATGTTCACTATCAGTAGACTAATTACTTGGTAGCTGGCAATATCAATCTCCTATTCCAAACGGATTTGCTAAGTCATCAGACACTGCATGCATGCGTGCAGTGCGGTGCAGTGCAGTGCATGGAGAGATCTCTGATACTGTAGCTAGGAGCAGTGGCCAAATTGTCAACAGTTTCATCCTTGAACCCCATGACCTGGTCTCACTTGCAACTGCTGAGTTGTGTGCCACTTTTGAATGCAACCATCAATCAGGAAGGAAGGATGATGAGAAGTGGCACAGTCCAAAGAAAAGGAAAAAAAAATGATATAGAACTGAACCCCCGCAGTTGTTTTATGATCATGTCATGATACAAACACTTAACCTAACTAATATTCTAGTAACAAGAATTTTCTTATATTAGATGTTCAATCCGTAGCTCACCCACTGTCTTGTGTCAGTCCCACATGCACAGCCCAAAATCAAAGATGGAGCTCATCATCAATCACTGCAGGATCCATTTGTCATTTGCGCAGACAGAAGGACTGGCTTGGCGGGCCCCCAACCACCAGGAGCACAATCAAATGGCCTGAATGAATGATTGGGGATCCCATCAACCACAACAGTGCTGCTCATCTTTACTATTCCAATTCTTTTGTGCTTTCTTTTCATCTCTCCTTTCACCTCTCCTTTGGACAGAAGTTTACCAATCCCACTCAAGAGCCAACTAATTCAACAGTTATCCGAGTTAAAATAGACAAAATCGAATAATTCAAATTTTTAAAAATTTAAATCGCTCGAATAATTATAGTCATAATAAAAATCGAAATTCGGTTTATTCGATATATTGGGTTGGACTTTTTTATATTTAATAGTTCAGACCTAAAATGTAGTTAAACTATATTAAAAATATATAGTTTTTATGTATGTGTTTGTTTGTTGTATTTTAATGTCGTCCTTATTAAATTATCAAATTAAGTTAAATTTTACAACACATACACAGAATTATTATTTTTAATATATATATATATATATATATATATATATATATATATATATATATATATATATATATATATATATGATTGAAAATGATTATATAATTATGTAACTTTTATTCGATTTTTAACCGAAATTTAAAACCGAATGAACAATTTTTTTTAGTATTTTTAAAATAAAAATTAGCCAAAAAAATTTAAAATTGAATATGGAATCGAATATTCGATTTGGGCCAACTTGATTGACGGTTCAAAACCGAATAATGGTCACCTCTACTCATACGTGTGATGTATTACTGTCCTTTTCCCTGGATCATTATACATCATGTAGTAAAGAAATGTAGAACTATATATGCAATCATGCATGTCATTGATGTACCAACAAGCTGCTGCTCCTATTCAAGATTTCTATAATAAAATGGATCTCACCTTCACCATCACCCCCACCGAGCCATTGCCACTGATTCAGCTCCCATGTGACCTGTCCTTGATCACTCTGGGTATGAATTAGTCAGGATACATGATACAGCAAATGGGTCCTATTCGACCAGAGTCCTACGATGAAAGGCCCCCCCAAACTGTCCTATTTATAGGGACTTGGCCCCAGCAAATTGTACTGCCAAATTAATAAGGTGAGCTGATGCATATGAAGAAACAACCAAATTTTTCAGCAGTTAAAATCCTATTCACTTTATGATCCAGAGTTGGTGCCATATGGGATGGGATGGGCTGGTTGGAGAGTCACTTTTAAACCAAATTATAGGCTCCCAATGCCTCCAAAATACCTTTCATAGACTACACAAGCACACAGAACAAGAGGTGAAAAGAGCACATGGACTTCTGTTGGGTTTTGGAATAAATTTTAACTTCACTCTATTCAAAACAATTTAATTAAATATTCTGAACTTGGATAGTACTAACTTAATATTCTCTCTTAACTAATATTTTTAACTTGAAATCCTTCGTTTGTCCAATGTTGAATTTTCAGTGAAAAAAAATCCAAAACTGCAAGTCGCTGCCTCCCCTCCTCCCCCCCCCCCCCCCCCCCCCCCCCCCTCCACACCACACGCACACACACACCACACCACACACACACAAGTCGCATCCCCCCTCCCCGCAACACGCCCCTCGCAGTCCCCCTACCTCCTCGACACACCTCCCTCACGATAGCTACTGCCCTGCTGGCTTTACTGCTCTCTCCCTTCGACTGCCAGTACCCCGCGAGCACCCCTCCGACTGCCATCTCCCTGTGGTTGTCGGCGTCGGAAAGAGGGAGCTCCGGAGAAAGAGGAGGGAAGGAGAAAAAATGGCTTTTTTTATTAACACCGTTAAGACAAAATTGAAAATAGGATATTAAGTTGATGTCTATCAATGATCATAATATCAAGTTAAAAAACTAAAACAGTTGAAGGTATTAAGTTGTAATTAGACCTTGGGCCGGGCCGGCCCAGCCCGGCACGAGTCCGATCCGACCTGGCCCCGTATATTGGGTCGTGCCGGACCACATATATTGGTCCATAACATAGATCCAGCCCGATCCGGCCCGAAGCCCAACCCGACCCGGCCCAAGCCCGATCCGACCCCGCCCGGTCCGAGGCCCGGCCTGAAGCACGACCCGGTAGCAACATCCCCTGCACAATCTCTTTAATTGGTCCCAAATCCTACCAGCTAACAACAGTGCTGTCAATTTCACTAAGGAAAAGAAAAGAAAAATATGTACATAACAAACAATCTGTCTTTCAAATCTAATTTGTTCCGCTGCCTAAAGCAACAAGTGCAAGTGGTGGTGGCCACTGTTATTATTATGATTATATAGTGTCGTAGTGAATGAATTGAAATGAAATGAATGTTTGAACTGAATTGAAATTCAATTCGTTTCAATATATATTAGTTGCAAGTTGCTGCAAACAACAACATATATGCATGCATCCATACATCAGCTTAGTCAAAGTCGGCCTAGTTCTTATATTGGGTCGTGTTCGGCCCGGTCCGACCCGAAGTCCACCGTATCGTGGGTCATGTGCCGGACTGAACTTAAAATTTTCATCCATAATCCGGCCCGACCCGTTACAATTCATGGGCTCAAGAGGTCCGACCCACTTGACAGCTCTAGTTGTAATGTAGCCTTGGATTTTAGATCATATTTGATTCACTAATTTAAAGAATATATTTTTTTCATTTTCTATTTGATAGTCCATACCCACAAATCTGAGAACTATTTTTTTAACATGGAAAAAAATAGAGGAGAAGATGGTTTCTCTCACAACGCATGGGATAATTTTTTTTTCCTCCTTTTCCAACATTTATTACGAAATTTTAGGACAATAATATCCCTATTCAAATACGTTGTTGTCTATTTTACTATTATTTTAGGTTTTTCATGATGTTATTATTATTTTAAAATATAAAAATATTATTGGAATATTAATATATTTTTCTTTTATTTTCTACATCAATTAAATACTTTATTTTTCTTCTTTCACTAATTAAATACTTGATTCACTATCAGCAAACGAGGTGTTAATGTATGATGTATCAAACTGGTGTCTAGGACCAAAGTTGCTGTGTGGGGACACCTCAGTCTCTCTTTTTTGTTGTTGTTCGTCTTGGGAGTGAAATGGGTGCATGGAGTAAAGCTGCACCCCTTTGGGTGGTCTGAAAGCAGTGGTGCGGACAGCTCGCTGCCCCTATGGCCCATACTATGGTGGCTTTGAGCCCAGATGTGACCATGCTCTGTCTCCCCCACACTACGCTAACCCTCCTATAAGTGTGATGGCATCAAAATTTTATAAATTAGGAGTAGGAATAGAACTTATTATGCTACAAAACAAGTTTCAAAATTCTGAATGTAAAAATTGGACCTGAGGATGAACCTTACTAAGGATGCTTAACAGCCAAACCCTAACAAGTCCGGCATACCCGTGCAGCCTGGCTAACTAGGGTACTGGCAAGCTCATCGAACAACAAGAAACGATCTTTCAAACGATGTTCATTAGACTACGTAAACAGTGAGACCCAAACTCTAATATCGATCAATCGATATCCAAATTCTAATATTCATGTATATATAAGACCCTAAAACTATATGAGAAACTTTCGTAATTTCTTAGAAACAAATTCCAAGGAAAAAAAAAGAAGCTTGATGGTTTAAACTTTGTCAAGAGAATAATGGGCTATCGAAATTAATTAATTATAAGTGTTTCATTAAACAAATGAATCAAGATCGGAATCATCAGATTACAGGACATTACAGGACATAAAGACAAACCTTGGCTGACCGATCGTGCTAATGATGGCCATACATGTGTGCTATCTTATCTTTCCTTTTATCTACTTCCTATATCATAGAAAAAGCATAGGCTTTAAAAATAAACGTACAAAAGACTCACATTTACAACACTCGCAGAGTTCAGGGAAAGAAGAAAAAGGAATCTCAATCAAGCTGCCAGTAGTGCTTATGGAGTTCTAAAGTCTAATGATCAAGTGTTCTATTCGACATGCTATATATAATTCCTAACATCTTTAATATATGTAGATGAACCCCCATAAGTTATGCCAAATTCATGGCTTGTGTTAGTTTGGGGAAATAGGGACCTACTTTTTTTCCTTGATATGGAGAGTACTTCTACAACATTAATTGTTGCCCCAGGCCCATAAGTCATATTGGGCTATGGGCTCTACACACACACACACACACACACACACACACACACACACCTTGTTACGAAGAAAAATAAAACGAGCTATAGACAGTGGCTTGGTGAAAAGATCGACAATCTGGTACTTATATTGAGTTTATGGTGTGCTAGCGAGGTTATCCATAACTGCATCGCGAACAAAATGAGAGCACATCTCAATATACTTGGTCCTTTCATGGAAGACAAAATTGCTTCTTATAAAGATCGTTGCTTGGTTGTCACAAAACATATAAAGTGTATCGGTATACTGGATACAAATGTCTGGTAGTGATGTCTTGGGTGACATCATCTCACCGATGGTATGAGTCATCGCTCCATATTTAGCCTATGTTCATGGTATGGCAACTACAATATGGTATGAGTCATAACCAACTAAGAAAAAGTTTCGTCATCAAAACTTAAGAAGAGAACCTACCACTAGGAAAACAGCGAAGGAAACTTTTTCTTCATTTCAGATTCGAGTTCTCAGGTCGACTCTTCGACCGAATGGTTTCTCCAGAGAACGCGAACGAGGCGGATCACATGATTTCAAAGTAGCTGGTCCTTGCACTCTAAGACTTGGACCGGCTCCTCCACATATGATAAGTCTGCCTTCAGATCTAAGTGACCAAAATCTACCACGTGGCTCAAATCGTGCACGTATTTTCGTAATTGTGAGACACGAAAGATATTGTGCACATCCGACAGTGCTGGTAGCAATGCGATTTGGTAAGCTACTAGGACGACTCGCTTCAATATTTGGAAGGGACCCACAAATTTTGGACTAAGATTACCTTTAACTCCAAACCTGGCTACTCCTCACATAGGCGTCACCTTTAGAAACACATGATTGCCCTCCAGGAACTCAAGTGGTCGTCGATGGGTATCCGCATATTTCTTCTGCTGACTCTGAGCCATCTTTAATATCCTTCCTGTTTGCCATTAAATATCAAGCATAACAAATTACAACTGAATTGAACTTGATTGCAAACTCGCTTGTACAAGAGAAAACCTAGGAAACAATCTAAGTACAATTGTTTAGTTTTGATTCTGGGGGTGACGATAGAGGCTCGAGAAAGTGTAAGAACTATGCCTTACTCCTTGGACTATCTGACGCGTTCCTTGCTCTTGAAGAAATTGTCCTTCGTAGGTTACCAGCCTTGGATTGCCAACCATTTGCCTGGATGTGGTACCTTGCTATTTATAGTATTTTCTGCAATAGTAGATTTTTGGGCCGCATAAAGGGCCACGTGTCTCTCACAGCGCACAAAGACTCGATCTCGGACTGCCAGCTGGTGGGAGTTCTTGAGATTTTGTTGTAGCGAATCTGGATGGTTGAGACTTGGTCAGCCTGCCACGTGTCTCATCGCAAGATAGGATCAGTCTGCTTGAGTCATTTTGAGCCGCATAGGCCCATCAGAGTTCGGCCATACTGGGCCGTATAAGACTCATGCGACAGTCTCCCTTAGTCCGTATGTAGCTTGGGGACTTTTGAACTTCATAGGTTCTATATTCTGGGTCGCATAAAGCTCATGCGGCTCGGATTGCAGTTACCCTTAGCCACATGAAGTACATAGATTGAGCCGCATAAGGTTCATGCGGCTCGGGTCGCAGTCTTTTTGACCGCATGGCCATGTCCAGTCTAATCATGTCTTATCTTCTTTTTGTCAGAGTGTCAGAGTTGTCAGAGCTGTCAGTCTTGCCAGAGTTTGTCAGCTTTATCAGACCAGAGTTTTGTCAGCTTTATCAGAAGGATTGATCAGCTTGGCCGCATAAGTAACTATTCTCTCTGCGGCTTAAAAGTTAGTCTGGTGAAGATGGGCCGCAGGGGGCGTGCTGAGTCTGTCATGCGGCTCTTCTTTATGCGGGTCAATCTGTTCCAGGGTACTCATGCAGTCTACAAGGCCCCATATTTTCTATGCTTCTACAAGACCCCCTTTATCGTTTTTAAATTACAAATTTGGAATACTTTGAATAAGAAGCATGGACATATATCAAGCCGGAGAAAAATCATCGAGTCAGGAGAGACGTCGTGCCGTAGGGACATTTTCGGGCCGCAGGTAGATCTTGTGCCGCAGGGAGATCTTGTATCGCAGGAAGAACTTGTCTGCCAGCTGTCACTGCTGCATTTAATGCCTTGATTTAGTTTTTGATTTGGGCTCTTTTTTCGAGATAAAGCTGACGGTTACTAAGGATAAAATCCCCAAACGTCATCATTATCTTTAATGGATACGGGAATCGAAGCGCTGATGACGGTTATTAAGGATAAAAATCTCCAAACGTCATTATTATCTTTAATGGATACGAGAATCGAAGCGGCGTTCATCTGTTTCCACTTTGAGGAGCTATAAACATGGGCCATACGGAGAGAGTTTTTTCCTTCAACTATTTCTCCTTCGTCTTCATCATCTTCGTCATCTTTCTGTCCCGGTTAGCCATGGATCCAAAAGCTCCCAAGTCGACTGATGCTACGACCAAAGTAAAGGGGCTCGCCCCTCCGTCGAGTGCTGCGGACTCTCCTCCCGTTCTTCCTGACGTGCAACCCTCTGTTAAGGGTAAGGACGGTAGGAAAGCGATGACTTAAATTTGAACGGCCATATCGCATATTCTATGCATGGGCTTGTCATAAATTGTCTCTGCGCTTTGGGCGTGATCGATATATCCCCCATCTCATGGGACTGCATGTGTTCTGTATGATGGGGCCGTATGGGTTGAGCCGCATAAGCGCCACTGGCCTTCATGGATGCTTCATACTTGAGCCGCATGAGCGCTACAGGGCTGAACGGCATGGATGCCTCGTGACCAAACTGCATATACATCTCATAACTGATCCACATAAATGCTTCATGGCTTAGCCGCATGAACATTGCATAACAGAGCCGCATAAGTGCTTTTTAAGACTAACCCGTATGCGTATCATGTTTTAGCCGCATGAACATTTGCATAACAGAATCGTATGAGTGCTTTTAAGACTGAGCCGCATGCGCATTCCTCATAACTGGGCCGTATAGGGTCTGTTTTGGCTGGGCCGCATGTGTTACTTAATTTGAGCACACACGTTCCCCTTATAACTGAGCCGCATAGGCTCTGCCTGACTAGGCCGCATAACTGAAAAGGGGCCCATTCACTTTATTTTTATATGACTATCTTCTTTCTTGATTCTTGCAGCATCCATGCCGAAGGCTGAGACTGTTGTGAAGGAGGAGATGATGTCTCCTTTCATCAAACAAGAGTCACCATTTGTTAAGGAGGAGGTAATACCAAAAATTGAGGTAAAAGAAGAGTTGGCGCCCATCAGGGAGGGAATTACTCCCAAGATTGAGACTGCTGTAAAGGAGGAGCCCAAGTCTGAGGGTAGTAGCACTGGGAGTTCTGACCCTCCTGCCCCCGCCGAAGACCTTAATCAAATAGATCTTTTGTATGCGAAATGGCTGAGAGAATGGTATATGTCTCAACACAACTATGATCCTCGACTGTAGGGATCTATGAGTTGCCATGTAATTGCTGTTTCCGGGAATATGAAACAAAATCAGTGTAATCCTTTACTGGAGATGTATTCCTATGAATGTAATTGATTTTGAAAAAATAGAATACATTCACTCTATTCTTTATTTGTGGTATCTGTGGTGCTTGTACTAGAGGACCTAATACAGCATTTGTGTTTGATAAATGGCATCCCACTGGAAGATTTTTTTATGGACCTATTGCCCTTTTTGTGCATCTGGTAATACGAGCAAATAGATTTGAATGATATTTTGTGGACCTACTACTCTTCGGTACACTGATGGTGCGAGTAATAGATTAGGATAATTTTTGTGGACCTATTACCCTTCTGCGCACTGGCGGTGCGGATAATAGATTTGAAACAAAACCCAACAGAGGTAATATGGGCGTGATAGGTTTTGTGGTCTTAACACCGTGTCTTTTATCCCGGGTTGGGTATAGGTGTTAAGTCAGAAGACTATCGTATCAGAGGTAATATGGACGTAATACACGATAATCAGACATAATCTTTGGTGGAATGGATTTTGAGACAAAACCTAACAAAGGTAATATGGACGTGATAGGTTTTGTGGTCTTAACACCATGTCTTTTATCCCGGGTTGGGTTCAGGTGTTAAGTCAAGAGACTATCGGTATCAGAGGTAATATGGACGTGATACACGATAATCAAGAATAATCTTCGGTGGACCTATTATTCTTCTGCGTACTGGTGGAGCGAGTAATGGATTTTGAGACAAAACCAACAGAGGTAATATGGACGTGATAGGTTTTGTAGTCTTAACACCATGTCTTTTATCCCGGGTTGGGTACAGGTGTTAAGTCAGAAGATTACTGTGTGTCACGACCCGCACCCTAGAGTAAGGGCACGAGACGTGGGTACGTCCAGCCTACGCCGCAGTGTCGGCGGTAGAACGCTGTCCTAGGTCACAACATCTAACAGATAAGGGTAATATACAGTTATACTCCCCGAATGGGGGTGACATAACAGAATATAACTCAACCACAACTAAGGTAGAACATGAAAGAAAAGATAGATAAATATCCAGAAATGAAAACACAGAGATACAACCCAGAGTTCTAAGTGTCTAAAAGTACATATCCAAATAATATCTCAGAAACTCAATACAGAATCCAGAAAGATAAACACATCCTAATCTAGGGAAGTATCATCAACTGCTAGCAGGTCCAAGTCACTAGTGATGTCTAATGCTGCACCAAGAGGGATAGACACCAGAGCCTCCTCATTCACTGTAAAATTTTCAACAGGTCCAGTCAGGACAGGAGCGAGTACAGTACATCTCAACAAAATTATAACCGGTTAGGAAATATAAACATGCTAGAGAGTAAGATACAGGATCTGAAGAATAATATGATAAAAAGAGAGACTGTAAGTAAATAGCTACAATATATAGAGAACTAACAGTGCTAGTGATTCAGAGCACAAGATGGTTATGTAGACGGCACGATGTTGTACACGAGTAATATACAGAGGTTTGTACACGAGTAATCTACTGGATTGAATACATAACCACTTCTACTCTTCCGCCCCAATCAATACACAAGGATCCAGCTACGTTATGTTATTGTACACGAAGGTCATGTGAATACATGATTATACACAATTCACACGTTTCATACACGAATGTAACAAATACAAAGAGTACACGATGTTCCCGATAAAGTACACGAACACGAATACCCGATGTATCCGCTAAGGGGATAACATCGCACAACCAGATCCATATAGTACTAATCCGTGTTTCCAACGTGCCAGCATCATGTAAAGTAATCTAAAGCAGGAATATAATCCTAAACAAGATATGAAATGATCAGAGAATGTACTCGCCTGTAACCTGAGAATCTGGAGAATATATATACTGTCCGAGGAGTGGTGTCTGGCTCCTATTAGAACAGCACAAGTCACAACAAGTCCAGAATGGTAATAAGATGCACTACGATGCATACTACATGAATCTAGGTCAATCTAGACCAAAGTCAACTCTTGGTCAACTCTGGTCAACCCTAGAAGTCAAACTAGGTCAACCAAGTCAAACCTAAGCCAAACTAGTCAAACTAGTCTAACAAGGCTATTCTAAGTCTAATTAGACTACACAAGTCTAATCTAGGCTCCACACTGACACACAGGCACAACCATAGGCCATAGGCTAAGAGACTAGGCCATAGGCTAAACCAAGACTAAACCAACCTATAACACACCTACACAAGGCTATTCTATATCTAAAATAATACACAATTACAATATTAATATAATCTAAAATAAGAATTTATAACATATAGGTTATCTATATGAAAACCACACCCACAAAAATTGAAATCCCAGATCTCAGATTAAAGAGACCCACATGCATCCAGAAATCTCAGGTTAAAGAGATACTAATCTCAGTTCAATATAACCCAAAACTCAGATTTACAATGTTAAGCAACAGTTTAAAACAGACCCTAAACTTAACATTCAGTTTTTGAGCCCAATCCCAATCAATTCAAACCAAAATTCAACACACCATTAGATAATACATAGGGATACACATTAGGGCCTTGATAACATGCAATTAACAGTGTTAATTTGGTAAAAAAGATTGCTAAAATCGGATTTAGAAAACTGGACAGAATTCAAAAAAAATAGACTGATACTAAGGTTTCAGAAATTTGGAAAATTCGAGAATGAACAATAAAAATGAATTAAAACCCAAATACAGTGGTTGGTAAAGTGAGAACACATTGCACTCGTGCTATGTGATGTGTTCGTGTCCACAAAAGTGGACACAAACGTGTCCAATCACAGAAAACCCAAAAACAGGAAACACAGTGAAGTAGGCAGCGTGTACGTGTTCATGGTGTCCGTGTGCACGACACGACACGACACAACCCACGTGATTGTGTCCACGTGTCTACCTAGACTAGGGCTAGGGCTAGGACACCCTGCCACGTGTCCACGTCGCGTGTACGCGACACGAGACACGCGTGTCAGTGGTCAATTTACAGTCGACTGCAACAGTGCACGAATCAGTGCACACGCTCGTGCGTGTCCGATACGACACGTAGGGCTTTGAAAATTGGGGAGCCCCGTGTCAGTGTCGGCCCCTTGCTACACGTCAATTTTGGCGTATCGAGGAGGCGTGTCCGTGTCGCAATCGTGCCCGAGCAGCAGGGCACGCACAGTGCCTGTGCACGCGCGTGCGCGGCCACGTGTTCGCGTGTCCGTGTGGGCTCGACACGACACTAAGACACCACAAAAACTCTATAAATGCGTAAGCAAGATCAAACCCTAATTTCCTATTCAAACACAATCCAAAAATTCACACGAAATGCCCATTGAGGCATTTCAACAAACACATTCAAACATGATACTGATACGTGTCCAGTTAGGACACGAATGGACACGAATTTTTAGGGTTTCCTATTCCTACAGTTAGGTTAGGTCTAGGGCTCCCTAATGATGCAAAAATTTCAGAATTCTAAGGTGTGGAAATGAATTTACCTATGAGTGCCAAAAGCCTCAAAAAGCTCCACAAAGAGGTGCTCCTCTTGATGGCCAAACTCTTCCAATGTGCTCCAAATCTGAGAATACTTGATACCAACAGCAAGTAGATATAAATTAGAACCTATTGCAATTTGTTTGGGTTAAAAAGGAATTAAAATAGATTTACTAGGATTTATGGAAGATGGGGGCTTACCTCTTTCTAAAACTTGGCAAAAATCCTAATGGAGGCTAGCCCTAACTTTGAGGGGTATTAAATAGGATGGGGGAGACTATAATGACCAGCCATGGGCTGATTAGAATTAGGGTTAGCTACATGGTGTGGGCCTATGGGCTTTAAGGCTTAAGTCATTAGTCATGACTTATGAAGTCATAAGCCATTCTAGCCTAATCAACTCCAAATCTCTCCAAACAAGTTCCAATGAGTTAAACCTCACTAACTTAGGTCAAGCTAAGGTTATTTAACCTAACCAAGTGGTCATAACCTAGGTTAGTCTCTAGGTTAGTCTCCTAGTCAACACTAGTCAAAGTCAACTATAGGCCCAAAATCAATTATACTAAAAATCACTAAAAATCATATTAATTCTAATAAATCTAAATAATACTAATTATCACTAACCATGGTTAGCTAAGACTAGTTGTGACTAATCTAGATTAGGTCCAAACCAAGTTAGGCTAATCACAAAACATGGCAATCAATTAAATAATATTTTAATCACACCATTCTTAATAATACATTAAAATCCAATAATATTTATTAAATTCAAATAAATTCAAAATGACAAAAGTATCCTCGAACTGGAAATAATAAATGAAATACCCTAATCACATGGCTAGGCTCTAGGTTAAGCTGTCTCTAGTGTTACACTATCAAAACACCAAAATCATAAGTCATGATTTAAAATAGTTTTAAAATAATTTAAAATTACCAAAAATTACATCATGATTTAAAATATCATTATTAAAAGATAAAAATTACAAAATTTCAAAATTATCCTCATTTGGAAAACTGGGTGTTACAATCCTACCCACCTTAGAA
The DNA here is from genome assembly GCA_029216955.1 of Iris pallida. NCBI lineage: Eukaryota > Viridiplantae > Streptophyta > Magnoliopsida > Asparagales > Iridaceae > Iris > Iris pallida. The sequence continues at coordinate 3,479,733 of JANAVB010010194.1, read as the reverse complement.
AAATTTTGTTCTCGAAATTAAAATGTTCCTACCCCTTCCAGGTCAACCCCCACAATCAAAGTCTCAAAACTTAATCAATCATAAAATTTAAAAGGACGGCATACAGGATCATGGCATACGGTGGTAATGAAAGTCTCATCTAGGTATACTAGTCACACTAGACCAAAACAATTATAGGGTATCAAAACATACAACAATATGGTAGGGTGCATCAATTTCAAAGACTGGCTAACTGAATCCCGTGAATTATGCTGCTCGAGGGGAGTTGTTTGACAGCTGTCCTGTACACTTTGTAAGTTGCGCCTAGGCACAATCCAGACAAAATCTTTAGTTGTGCCTAGGCGCAATCTGAATGACTTCTGCTCAAAGCTGCCACGTGTCTAGGCGCGGCTCAATCAGGCGCAGTTGACTGAAGTTCGCGCAACCTGATAAAGTTGAGACAATTTTTATTTCTAAAGCAGGATGACGTGGCGCACATGCCACTAATCTTCCAAGACGTGTCTACTATCCTGTACATGACCACGCGCATCTCAATCACATGATGCCACGCATCTAAATACAGCTAGTACACGACTTATAACCGAATGAAAGTTGGCACAACAGGAGGTTGGCGTAACCCAGTATGGCGCAATCCAGCTTCGCGCACATCAGAATAACTGCTAAAACAGTTATTTTCTGAACTCTATAAATAGAGTTTCCAATTATTGTGAAATGATCAGATACATAAGCACAGAGATCAAGAACTCTTGCAAAATCGTTGCTGCATTCTCCAGAGGCTACAATCTTCAAGTTCACATAGTCCAAGGGATAAAGTGATCGTCTTCTGATCAGATTCCTACAGTTGTGCTTCCCCAGATTTCATTGTACTTTGTACTATTCTTTTACAAGTTTGGAATAAACACTTTTTGTTTTTTCAAACAAAATGACGACTCTGCTGGGGACGACTTTCTCCTCCGACGAGAAGGTGACAACTCAATGTGACACTGCGTCGATCGGCAAGACACAGAAGACTCTGGTTGTTCAAGTCAACCAGACAGCCTACGAGAATATGATCAACGCCAAGAGCAACAAGCGCACTGTAGCTATTGCCAAGAACAGGACTGTGTGGACTCCTAAATCTTCCGCAGTTGGTGTTACCCAGGCGCAACTTGAGTGCTCAGTGGCCAAGGTGCAATCCGCCTCAGTGGCTCCGGCACAACCTGCTTCTGCTGCCAGGCCACAATCCACTCTTCCTGCCGCCCGCGTGCAGTCTACTACCCATGTTGCTGCCAAGGCGCCACCCGTAGCCTATATTACTAGGGTGCAACCAGTAGCCCGTAGGACTATGGTACAACCCAAGCAATCAGTAACTCAGGCGCAGTCTGCTGCTTTGGCACAACCCAAGGGAACTAGTCTTTTGGCTATTTTCTCTTCTAATTCTCAAGTTCTGAACTTGGAGAATCAATGTTCTAGTGCCAATACTAGACAGAACAAAGGGAAGACTCCTTTGACACTTCCTCAATTGGCGCAATCCGTACCTATAATGGTCTCACAACAGAACAAAGGGAAATGCTTCTTAGCTAACCCTCTACAAAATAAAGGAAAGCACCCTTTGGTCTTTTCTCAAACTTTCCTGGTCTATGACTCAGTGGAAGACACATCATATTCTATTCCTTTAAACAGAGGTCGTCGGATCTCTGATATCGGAAAGAATACTGATCAAAGAGGTATCTTACCTACCCCTATGGGGTATGGTCAAAACCTTCCCACCTTGCAAATTTCAAGATCTAAGCAAGAAAAATTGAGCGTATCACAAACAGAGACACCTGGAGCAGAATTTTCTGATTTACGCGCTTATCTCAATAGGCGTCAACCAGTATCAACTTTGGTGAAACGTAAGAACCCTATGCCAAAGGCCAATCTATACCAGAAGCCAAAGTTTGAAAAGAAGGACCCAACCACTTATGCTAATGAGTTGAGTACATCTTTGTACACTCAAGGAACAAAATATCTGAAGAATGGAAGACATGTTCCTAACATCATTAAGGAATATGTTCCTCCAACTTTTTCTCGTCTTGTAGTTGTAACTGATCACCGGCAACGTCTTACACAAAGACGGGAGATTACAAGGATGTCTCCCTCACCCTAAATCACGATTCAGATTGCCATTGCCTTCATAAATTTGTCATCAACTGTTGTTGCCAATCGGCTCGGCGATCTGTCTTCGATCGTCTGAACTATGCTCCAACTCTTGAACGTATAATAGAAGACAAAAAAGAGCTATTATATGCTTCTGTCAACATGACTTCTCAAGGCACTGGGGGTGGAAAACGTCCCAGACATAATGCATCCCGTAATCCCAGTCAGCAATACTTAGATCGGATTCATGCATCTAGTGAAGGTGTCTTTCAATACACTAGATCGAGAAATTGACATTTAAACCAAGGTGTCTTTAATCAAGAAGATCTTTCCATCACTCATGTAGGAGAGGACTCTTTTTCAGAGTTTGATGCAGATAGTGAAAGTTCTGAACAGACTATCTCATCAATAGCAGCAAGAGAAGTGGCGGTATATACCATTACGGAAGATCAAGATGCCTCTACTTCAACTAGTCAAGAGCAACGAATTATTGCACTAGAGGACAAATTGAAGACCATGGCAGAAATGGTTGCTAGCATACACACTATAATCGTGGCTCAACATACAGTGCCACCGATTGTAAACCCTACTATAAATCCTGAGCTTATAGCATCTTCTGTACCTGTTAGTCTGGGGGTACCACCTCCTCAAGTTGCCTCTGTGCCAATTCAAGCTGATCCAGTCAGTCTGGTGCTGGGGGGTGGTAATTACCACGCTGTTCCTCCTCCTAATACTTCTAACCAACCCATCAATTCCCAAATATCAGGAGATGCTAATGAAGCTGTGAAACTATTACGCACTCAGTTTGAGGCCTTCAAGCAGAAGAATGGCCTACAAAGACTGGGCATAAAGCAACCGTATCCTACAGAATAGAAGGAAGTTCCATTCCCTCCTAAATACAAGCTTCCCACCATTATGTTGTTTGATGGCAGTACCTCTCCAAGTCAGTATATCAATCATTTTGAGGTGATAACTGATCAATTACAGCCAAATGATGCTCTCCTTACCAGAGTGTTCGTCGGTTGTTTAGCCGGCGCAACATATGACTGGTATCGCAGCTTGCCTGATGGCTGTAAAACTTTTTTTGCTGGTTTCAAGCAAATGTTCTTGGAACAATTTTATGAGGGAGTCAACGATATGACAATGTCTGCCCTCATTAAGATTAAACAGAGGCACAATGAATCCACGAAAAGTTTTATTGAAAGATTCTGCCGAAAGGCACTCAAAATGCCTTTAGGAACTCCATCTGCTGTAACAATAGACACTTGTAAATCAAACTTGTTTTCTATTATCAGTATGTGGACAGGATCTACACAATTCCAGGATTGGCCTTCTTTTATTGTAAATGCAAAGGCGGCAGAGGTTAGTGCCGAAAAGTTTAAACATTTAGGAGTTCAGATGACTCATCCTAACCAAGACGAACATTCTACACCCGGGGGTAATAATCGCCAGAATAACCACAAGAGTAAAGAAATACTGGCCATCAATCTCAAGGGCAAAGAGTCTTTGGCTGTCAACGTCGCTCAAACAGCGTCCACTCCATCAGCACCACCACAGAAGACAACTCATCCAAAGGAAGAGTATTCTTTCGATGAAGGTGATACTTTGAGCATCTTCGATTGCTTGATCAAAAGCAATAAACTTCAACTTCCAGAAGCAAAACGGCCAGAAGAAGTGGGTAAAACCGATCACCCTAAATATTAGGTTTATCACAGATTTATAGGACATCCCACCAGAGCATGTTATGTGCTCAAGGGCAAAATCCAGGAATTGGTTAATTCTGGAGCAATTACTCTTCAGCAGGATGAGAAAACGGTGACCGCTAATGTGGTTTCTCTACAATTCGGTGATTTTCCACCACAACTTGTACAAGATGGTGTTGTCCCCATTCCAAGGACTACTCTTGAGATCGTGAATCTCCCACCTCCTCAAAATGAAGGTCTTGTTCCACTATCGACTGACAGAGGAGAGATCATGTTGATTCATCCAGATTTGGTAGCAAAGTTTGAAACGCCTTCCTCTTCTAAGCAAAAGAAGCACATAAAATCTAAAAACTGCAATATGGTATCCTTTGAACCAGTAACAGAAGAAAAAATTCTAATGGGCACTAGATCTAGGAAACCCTATCTTCAGGAATATCCCAAAAATCAAGAGAATCCTGCTCCATCTCCTGATGCTCTTCCTACATCATCTTCTCCTGCTGAGAATATACCATCTACATCTCTGCCTGTGGTTGAACCATCTCCTCCTAAACCAACATCAGCAGATAAGGGGAAGCAACCTGTTCGCTTTGACAAAGCACTGAAGAAGTCCTCATCTCTTGGACTTAAAAAGCCTTACAATTTTGATATATTGGCTCAATTGGCCAATACTCCAGCAAGATTGTCAATCTTTAAACTCTTACGTCTCTCAAAAGAGACTCGAGAGACGTTAAGTGAAGCTTTGATGCAGGCTGACGCTTATCTTACTCTTCTCAAGAAGCCTGAAAAGGAGCCAGTCAATTGTGAACATTGTCATAGTGTATTTGAACTAATGCCCAATATTACTTTTACACAAGATGACATGTTATTAGAAGATAATTATCACGATCGCCCTCTCTATTTCACGGGATATGTAGATACTATAAAATTCGATCGCATGCTGATTGACCCCGGGCCTGTACTTAGCATCATACCGAAGTCTTTACTGGATGCTTTGAAAATCCCAGTGCATAACCTCTCTACAACTATCACTACCATCTTGGGATTCAATCAAAGAAGAAGTGAACCTTTGGGGAAGATACGCCTAAAACTTCAAATTGGCAATCTTCGTACAAAGGTAACTTTCTATGTTATCGACAATCATGGCTCATACAACACTTTGTTGGGAAGGCCATTCCTCCATGAACATAATATTGTACCTTCTACTCTCCACCAATGTTTTAAATATGTGGATGGTAATGGAGAAGTCCAAAAAGAGGTTGCAGATCTGAATCCTTTCAAAGGGGTTGAAGCATACTGCAACGATTCTCGTATGTACAAGGAAGAATTCATGAAGGTGGTACTAGCAATGGACACGGATGAAGAATAGAAAAATGTGCCGAATGATACACTGGTGATCCCGGTCAAAGGACGTACCTCTTGTCCTCAGTCTTCCAAACCACTGACTATCTATCTTCCTTCCTATGAGAAGCAGCCCAAGGGTGATAGTCGGAAACAAAGGGAGCTCACCTCTTCTGAGCCGCTTGTAATCGATCTTCGTCGCAAGAAGCCTCCTCCATCTTCTCATTCTTCTTCTCCTCCTCTTGTCATTAATTTGACTAAGCCTGCTAAGGCTAAAGTTCCTGTTGTAAATGATGGTGTAAAAATCAATAAAGCATCTCCTTTGCAGTATACTGATGTCTCTTACTATACTCAGTGTTATTTGGACATGCTAGATAGCTTTAAACCACTTACAATAGAAGTCGTATCATCTCTTTGAAATACGCTATCACTGGATTCAATACAAGAGTCGTACTTCTTAGTATCGTCTCGAAAGAAAGATAAAAAGCCTATATTCTTCAACAAAAGAGAGGAGCCAAAAATCATGCCCTATAACGATAATAGAAATGATTCCGGAAGGCTACAATTACGCCGCTACAGTCCTCAATCCAAAGCAATCATCCGTAAACTGGGCCATGATTTCAAACTGGCCTCAACAACGGTAAAGGGAGGCGAACTCCTCTTCGTATTGCTGTTCCAAAAGAAAAATCACAACAATTCCACAGTACAACAAAACGGGAACTAGGTTATGCTTCACCACTCCTAACTCCAGAACCTTCTGAATCTGATGAAGAAGAGCGATCAAACTCTTCTGATTCTATTTCATGGAATTCTGACACCAGCATTGGTCATGTTCATAGGGTGATAATATCTTCTAACGTGGTGTCTGCCGAATTTTCGGAAGATGATGAAGATGATATTGAAGAAGCTCCTGAAGTGGACCCTTAGGCACAAAAGATGGACAATCAGTGGAAACTTTGTTTTGAACAACGAGAGCCACCTACTAAGAATCAACTAGTCCAGATCGATATTGGAGAGGAGGGCATATCACGACCAATCTTCATTAGCAAAAATCTCCCAGAGGATGATAAACAAGAATTGATTCACCTTATTCGTAAATATATTGATGTCTTTGCCTGGAGTTATGAAGATATGCCAGGATTAGATCCTCAAATTACAACTCACAAGCTTAATATCTTGCCGAATGCCAAGCCGGTCAAACAACAACAACGGCGATTCAAGCCTGAAATGATGGATGCAATTGATGATGAAGTCAAAAAGCTTGTAGCTTGCAATTTTATCAAAGAAGATTAGCATCCTGACTGGGTAGCCAACGTCGTCCCAGTCCTGAAGAAGACCGGAAAGGTTCGAGTTTGCATAGACTTTCGGGATCTTAATGATGCTTGTCCTAAAGACGAATTTCCTCTCCCAATTACTGATGTCATGATCGACAATACATGTGCATTCGAACGAATTTCTTTTATGGACGGGTTTTCTAGATATAATCAAATCCGGATGAATCCTGAAGATGAGAAACATACTTCGTTTCGTACTCCTCGTGGAGTGTACTGTTATACAGTCATGCCATTTGGTCTAAAGAATGCAGGTACAACTTACAGGTGGGCTATGAGCACTATCTTTCGAGATCATCTGCGAAAGACTGTCGAATGCTATGTTGACGATATTGCTGTCAAAAGTCGTCTCAAAGAAGATCACATTCAAGATTTAAGAACTATCTTCAATCTAATGTGTCAACATCTTTTCTTTGAAAACTGAAGTGACTGTTCATTCATTCACTTTCTTTGACTTATCATTCATTTGGCATTTATTGTCTTTTGTTTTAAATGATATGAATTTACGTCCTTTACAACTCTGAATTCTGATTATTTATATCAGTAACTTGTCACGTCCTTATTACCTCTGATAAAGTTGTCTATTAAAGTAACAGTATTGCTAAACTTTATATTCTGCCACGTCCACATTACCTCTAAGCAGATATAATAAATATTGTTGTTTTCTAAATCATGAAATATATCATGTCCAGTACCTCTGAATATATTTTCTATTCTATTACTTATATCTATAACAAGATATGCAACAAGTAATGGCACCACATAAAAAGCCTTTATTATTTTCTTTTTGCAAAAGAAAAAAAAAGAGTACATTATAGAAACAAGCAACAAAATTTGCCCATTTTTACTCCGAAGGATAGATGATGAGTTCTGCAATTTGTTTCTTCAAAACCTGAATTCTTTCATCACGAGAATCTAGCACTCTCTACCTAGCTTCAACTCGTCCTGATTCAGGATCGAAAGGTTGTAGGGTAGCAGTTCGACATTTTAGCTCTTTATTCTGAAGACGTTCAAATTTCTTCTTATGGTCCTCCAAAATCTCCACCCGATCAATAGCAGATTGGTACAATTGATTCTCTTATTCTATGCTCTGCTTAGCAGTTTGGAGTTCTGCCTGAAGTTGAGCAATTTTGGCTTCTAGATCAGCAGCCTTTTTCTCTTTATCTATAGCCTTGGTCTTGTGACTCTCAGCAATAATAGCTACATCAGAGATTTGAATGTCTAGCTCAGAGGATTGTCTAGTGAAAGTCAGCAGGAATGTTTCAAAATCAGCTTTACTAATTTTTGCTTCTCGAACATGGTTTCATATTCCATGTTTACTAGTGGCTCAATATCTCCTATTTTTAGCTCCTTGTAAGCCTAGATCGACCTCTCTAGCTCATCCAAAATATGTTCCAAAAATGAATCTTAAGCTTTGTCTCCTTGACTACGGATGCCTTCGATCAAGAATGTAGTAGGAGTTCTAACAGTACTGAAAGGGACATCCTCTCTCTCCATAACTCTATGAACTAGAGGCTGCAGAGACGTAAAGAAAACTCTCGTGAAAGAGGTCACCACAAATTTGTTAGCTGTCAGGGCTACTGGAGTAGCTACTATGTTTGTAGAAGTCTTCACAGCTTTAGCAGGTGGGGGTACTTCATCTGGAGCACTAATATGAGAAGAGCTTCCTTCCCCGGCTACAGTCCCAGTGGGCGCTGCTGCAAATCACATATGTTATAACATATAATGCTGAAGATGCTATGACAAATCATTCATAGTGGGAAACTTACCTGAGCTGAGTAAATTATGAGGAGTCTCAATAGCTTTAATTGTCTCAGACTGAAGTTTGGACAAAGTCTCTGTAGACATGGTGGCCTGACTACTCCCTGCTCCTGATTCAGTCGGAGGTGGTAGAGTTACTGGAGTTTCTTTTTCTAATTCAGTTGCCACCTTAGACACTTCGGGCGGCTCAGTAGTCGTGGGTTCATTAACTTCAGGAAGATTGACAGGTTCCTTACCATGAACCACATCCTCCTCGTCTTCAGCAAGCGAAAGATCTTCATCAACTGGGATTTCTTGTGATGATGATACATTCGCTAAAGTTTGTTTTTCTTTAGCAATGTTGTCCCAATCTTCATCATAAGTTTCATCATCAAAATCACAACCGTTCAATGCATCAATCACTCCCTCTCCTGAATGAGTAGATATTTGAGCTTACAAAGTATCTTGTGGAGGTAAATCCTATTTTGGAAAGGAAGCTTTTGGAATCACGGGAGTTGGAGAGGGAATTGTTATCCCTGATGCAGCAAGTACATTGGCAGAAACATTTACTGTCATGATGGTGGACGGAGCACGGATTGAAGGGGTGGCGATGGCCTTCCCTTTTTCAGCAGCAGTCCTTTTGGGGGCCATGTCGTCGAGGAGAAAGTCGAAAAAAGGGTTGCAAGAGTTCAAAAAATTTCCTTAGAAGATTAAAAGTGAAAGTAAAGAATCACAGTAGATTAAACAGGGATTATTTATAGCCAAAAGTCGGAATCCTAACAGTCACCCCCAATTGTGCACGAAAAATCATAACTGGTAGTAACAGACTGCGGTTGACTGGTGCAACTTGACTCAGTCAAAACTTTTATAAATTCAAAGTATTTCAAAACTTTGAAATAGTTTTTAAGTTTTGAAAACTTTGAAGGGGGTCTTGTAGGGCCTAAAAATCAAGTTGCGCCATGAATCTACTAACCCGTGATCAAGTTGCGCTCCAAAAATCAGGTTGCGCCCCTGATATGAAGCCTAGAGAATGAACTGCATCGCTGAACAGGTTGTGCCATATATCAGACTGAGCCCAGTCCTATTTTGCCAAAATCTACGTGACATCTGATATTTAATAGCCATCATTACCAGACAACTGACACCACAGTGAATGAGAAAAATCTCTTCGAATCCCGTGAATTGTGCTGCTCGAGGGGAGTTGGTTGACAGCTGTCATGTACACTTTATAAGTTGCGCCTAGGCGCAATCCAGACAAAATCTTTAGTTGCGCCTAGGCACAATCTGAATGACTTCTTCTCAAAAGCTGCCACGTGTCTAGGCGCGGCTCAATCAGGCACAGTTGACTGAAGTTCGTACAACCTGATAAAGTTGAGACAATTTTTATTTCTAAAGCAGGATGACATGGTGCACATGCTACTAATCTCTCAAGACGTGTCTACTATCCTGTACACGACCACGCGCATCTCAATCACATGATGACACACGTCTAAATACAGTTAGTACACGACTTATAACCGAATGAAAGTTGGCACAATAGGAGGTTGGCGCAACCCAGTATGGCGCAATCCAGCTTCGCGTACATCAGAATAACTGCTAAAACAGTTATTTCCTGAACTCTATAAATAGAGTTTCCAATCATTGTGAAATGATCAGATACATACGCACAGAGATCAAGAACTCTTATAAAATTGCTGCTGCATTCTCCAGAGGCTACAGTCTTCAAGTTCACATAGTCCAAGGGATAAAGTGATCGTCTTCTGATCAGATTCCTAAAGTTGTGCTTCCCTAGAATTTTTTGTACTTTGTACTATTCTTTTACAAGTTTGGAATAAATTTTTTTGTTTTTGCAAACATACCGGTACCAAAGGTTATATGGACGTGACATACGATAATCAGGACCAGGATGTTTGCTCAGAGATATTGATAAACTGGGTAGACTTCTGTAAGGTAAAGCATTAGAGTGGGAGTTCAGAGGTATCATCGTACATGATTCGCCATTCAGGGAGATGCGATAGAGTGTGAGTTCAGAGGTATTATCGTACATGAATCTCCACTCAGGGAGATGCGATAGAGTGTGAGTTCAGAGGTACCATCGTACATGACTCGCCACTCAGGGGGATGCGATAGAGTGTTAGTTCAGAGGTACTTGGTGTATATAACTCGATAGTTTTGAAGATTTAATGGTTTGAGGGAGTACCAGCATGTCTTTAGACATAGTATTTCTTCAGGAATTTGCCGTTTATAGGCATTATGAGTAAGTCCTCGTTCTGTTTTGTGAGCCGGTATGCTCCGTTGGAGAATACGGCCTCGATGATGTATGTACCCTCCCACTTGGGCTGGAATTTGTCGAAGGTTTTGTGAGTCATGACCATCGGTCTATGTCACGACCCGCACCCGGTATAGGGGCACGAGAAGTGGGTACGTCCAGCCTACGCCGCAGTGTCGGCGGTAGTAAGCTGTCCTAGGTTGCTAACTAATCTCATGCAGTGAATATAAAAAGTACTTGTCCAGATATCAGCTCCGAATGGAGGGCAAGTAAAGGGTATGATCTACTCAAACACAGTCTAAACATGAAAAGATAACACAGAAGTTATACCTAAGGAATTAAAGACAACAACAACTAACTACTAAAATAATACACCAATACCTCAAACCAACTTAATACAGACTCAAAATCTTAACTTTAATACATCAAGCCAAAACATGAAAGCTAAAGTAGTCTACTAGCTAATCTCCTGAATCACTCCTGAGAGTTCGGACCAAAGGTAGCTAATCCCTCGCCAGGTCCATGGTAAGCAGGGCATGTGTCCTCAGGATTATCATCTGTAATATTTTCAACAGGTCCAATCAGGACGGAAACGAGCACAACTCATCTAGAAAAACCCAAGTAAATGACAAAGAACTATAAAGCAGTTACAGACAGTTTTATTGATGAGCATGGCAGTTTTATACAGGTAATGATGGCATAGAGAAACAGTAAGATACAAGAAAAGAAAGGTAACTAAAATAAGAGAAGAATCATGGCAATGAAGACTGTAATAAAAGCTAACTGAACTAGAATAATATGTACGAGTCCAGACAGTACGATATAAGTCTAAAGTAATCCCAGTGTGAGTCCAGTCCATATAATCCGATACCAGATGATTTCCAGTACAAGATGAGTCCAACAGTGATCAATGAAACCAGGGTGAGTCCAACTATGATCTAACAGTGTATTTTAAAATACCGAGGTCGACATGCAAACGGCTGTAGGTATCAGGCACATCTCTCACTGATCGGGCAAGAGATGGCTATGCTTCCGGTAGATTCTAGTAGGAGATTCCGGATTTGGGGTATGTCTACATATCTTACTCAATATTTCTCCGCCCAGCAAGTGAATCCAAAATCGACAAAAAGAATCGAGATGAGTCTGGCCAATACGTGATGATTCCAGAAATGATTTCGGAATGATACTAATGACTCCAGTAATAGAGGCCAGCAAGTAAGGTATGTGTCGATACATGAATCCAGAAATATCCATACGTGTTGATACAGAGAATCATATAGAACTAACTAGAACTGAAATACAGTAATCGACAAATAAATGAGAGAATTATCAGAGAATGTACTCGCCTGTTACTCTGGAAAGAGTAGTGTAATATTAGATGGCTGTACCAGGGTCACAATGTCCTAAAATAGAGCAATACAGTTATGACATGTCCAAAATGAAGGTAAATGAAATCTACGATGCAATCTATATGAATTCTAAGCCAATCTAGGTCAAAGTCAAACTTGGTCAACACTACAGTCAAACTAAGTCATACTAGGTCAAACAAGGTTAAACAAGTCTAATCTAGGTTAAAGTCAACCCTTGGTCAAATATTCTAGCCAAACTAGTCAAGTTATCTAGGGCTTAGTCAATAATGGTCAGATTAGTCAATACTAGTCAACATGGTCAAAGTCTAGGTCAATCTTAGACTAACTAAGGTTTTGGTTAATCATAGACTAGTCAATAAGACAATTAGGTTAATCTTGACTAATGGTCAACATCCAGTCAAACCCTATAAGGCTAACTCAAAACCAAACATAGGCTAACCTGTCTTAGGATACCTAAGATACTATACTACAATAAAGTATATCACATGAAATATATATAGTACAATACCAACCTTAATCCTGTAATCAAGCTAATCCTATTCTCCAACTCAAGTCATGACTCGACTCTAGGTATCTAACTTAACCCCATACATATCTTCATCTATATAGGATTACCCTCATAATCCATATGGTCAACCTAATCATCTAGTTTAGTCAAACTCAAGTCAAATAGTCCTTCTATGTTCATCCAAGTCATTTCTAGGTCAATTAGGTCAAGGTTTGACCTATAGTTGACTTTGGTCAACCCTTAGTCAACAAGGGTCAACTTGCTAGTGTTTTAGGCCATTAGATCAAATTGAGTTAGCCTCTAATGCCATAGGCTTGTAACCTAGGCCATAGGCTTGATAACCTATAGGTTTCCTTATAAACCTATATTTAGAAATCATACATATATATATCTATATATATATAGATATACACCATCTATCTACTACCTACATATCTATGTATAAATACACTATATATAATACCAAAACCCACATATATATATAATGACTCTATATATCTAATACAAAATGTATATATATCCTATATATATATACATATATATATATATATGCAAAACTTATATATATATGCACTTACCACATAAACACATAGGCCTATAGCCTATGTAATACCCATATACCCTAGGTATCTATATATAGATACAATATATATAATCCTAAACAATTATATATATCATTTATATATATATATATATATATATATATATATATATATATATATATATATATATATATATATATATATATATATATATATACAAACTTATATATATTACTCATATATAGAGAGAGAAGAAAGTGAGAGAGACTTAGAGTGAGGGAGAGACATAGATAGAGTGAAAGAGAGAGAGAGAGCTAGACTGGACACACAGGAAAAGGGGGGGTGGGGTTCCAGAATTCCTGGAACAGGAATTCAGTCCTCAAACACACACAATACACACACACCCACAGTCCATATATACATACATATGTATATACACACAACTCCCTATATACACTACCAAATACCCCCAAAATTCACCCACACTCACACATACATATATACTACGTATATACATACTAAAATACGCTAGTACAATGTATAAAACATAATCAAAATCGATTTGAAAATCGATTTTGCAAAAACTAGAAATCCTAAAACCTGGAAACAGTGCAATGTGCACTCGAAAATAGGTAACTCGATTTACACACACTAAAACGAGCTAAGGCTCGATTCTAATGGTTGGTAACACTAGCCCCTAGTGTCCTCTAGTGTCTAGGGGGACTGACACGACACTACGACACATTTCGACGTGTCCACGACTCACAAAACCCAATCGGGTAAACTCTGATACACACGCACACACACAGTATCGTGCACGCGTGCAATCACCCTAGGACACGACACACACACTCTCGTATCTCGTGCTCGTGCACGAATGTTCACCTAGGGGTTGTGCACGTGTCCAATACCCTGCACCGTGTCCACGTTGATCCAGGACACGGTACGAAGACCGTATCAGTCGTGAAAATACGACTGATACGCGCGTTTCAGACCGCGTCGTGCACGCGGTCGTGCGTCTCGTGTTCGCGACACAGGACACGACAGACCACGTGCTCGTGTCCACGTGTTCACCCCATGATGGGCTACACACTCATGTCACCACGAGGTGCCCAAGTGTCGTGTCCACGCGACACGACATGCGCGAAGTTGGCCCCTGCGCGCGTGTGCGCTGACAGTGCACGACCAGTGCACGTGTCCGTGCTCTCTCGACACGACACCAACGTGTCTCAAACTCGAGGGGGGGCATGTCAGAGGTTGCCCCCTCCTCTGTGTCAATTTTCACGTATCTACGTGTCCCACAGTGTCCGTGCTAAGTGTCGAGTAGCAGGGCATGCACGCGTGGCCTCGTGCTGCGAGTTCGTGTCCATTTTGGACACGGACACAGCACAGAAATGTTCCCAGTCAAGTTGTTTCGTGTCCTATATGTCTAGGGCTTCACAAAAGTGTAATTTGTTTTACCAAATAACAAAGTTTAATCCTAAGTGGCATTTCACCAAACACTGCAATTAAGACACAGATACGTGTCCGATACGGACACCAAACCAAGCCTATTTTCTACCAAACTGACCCACAGTTAGGGTATACCTATATGCATGCATTTATGAAGAGAAATCACAATATTAGCTAGGTTTATAGGTATTTACCTATGAGTGCAAAATCCTCAATATTAGGCCTTTTTGAATGAAAACCCCCTTCAACGCCCAATGTCCAAAGCTCCACAAATCCTCGCTAGCAAGCCATAACTAGTATCCTCTAGTGTAGGGGAGTCTAATGCAAGAAACTAGGCTCAATTTGGAGTCCAAATGATTAAGTGGTGAGGGTGTGAAGTTGTGGGAAAAACTTGATTTTTGGTGTAAAGGAAAGGGGCTTTTGATGAGGGGATGTGATTATATAGAGGGGGGGGGGGGTAGGGTGTTGGCTGCCATGGGGGGGTAGGGTAGATATTTAGGGTCCCCTCCACCTTGCTAACTTAGCCCCTAAGGCTTTGACTAGGTAGATAGATATTTCTAGGTTCTAAAATATCTAAAAATAAAATATCTAGATATTATCAAACCTAGATATTTACACATAGGTTAACATCTAACATTAGCCTCCTAGGTTAGTGACTAATCTCTAGGTTAGGGTAAACTAGGTTAGGGACTAACATGACACTAATCAAATAATTAAATAATAATAAAAACACATTAATCCAAATAATTCCTAATAAATCCTAGAAAATTACCAAAATACCCTTTAGGCTAAAAAGCCCTAATTTGATGTTCTAAACCTATGGCTAGGCTCACATGATCATGGTTAGTTTCTAGGTTATGAAATCTCTAGGGTTTACACTAGGGTTACACTAGTAAAATCACAAAGTCATAAGCCATGACTTAGAAAATAGTTTTAAATTAACTAAAATCATCAAAAATCATACCATGACTAAAACACCATTAATAAGTAATAAAAATAATAAATTTTCAAAAATACCCGAATTTCAGAAAACTGGGTCTTACAAGTCTACCCTCCTTAGAAAAATTTCGTCCTCGAAATTAAGATAGTCGTACTCCTTCTAGGTCAAACCCCCAGTCAATCAAAGTCAAAAGATAACATGCAATCATAGTCCTACTGGTCGTGATTCCACAGTCTCGAATAGGGTAACTATACTACCTAGCACATCACAAGCATATCCTGACAGGTACTAATGGAATCATACAACAAGATGGGAAAGGAAGGACAGAAAAGACAAACCTGCTAACCCGTCACCTGCAGCGTTGGTCTCCTCGACCGTCATCGCAAAAGCTCCACCCCTCTGGTGCTGAGCTACAGGTGGCCTAGCCCCCATATAAGGAGGTGCAATAGGACAATCCATCTTCTGGTGAGTATCAGACCCACAGGTATAGCAAACCTTCAGCCTCTTCCTACACTGCTCCCTGATGTGTCCCTGCTTCCTGCAGTATGAACAACTGATCATCTTTGGGTCCTGACCCCGATACTGATGCTGTACCTGCTGAAATAGCCTCTGCTGCCGGGGTCCCGGGGCTCTAACTGGCGGGGTCGAATGATGTGGTGTGGGAGGATGATATGTCTGCTGGTGTAGCGTCGGCACTTTCTGCTGGAAAGCCTGACGCTTGGAGGGTCCCTCAATGTGTACAGAAGCCGGCCTCTTGCAAGATAGAAGACGCTCCTCGATACTCCGGGCTAACTCTAAGCTCTGGTAGTAGTCAGTCATACCGTTTGCCACTATAAGAATGCCAATGTCTGGAACTAGACCACGACAAAACCTACGCGTCATCTCCTCAGGGTCAGCAACTAGGCTAGGAGCAAAACGGCTCAGGCGACTAAACTCTGCCGCATACTCGTCAACAGAACGGTTCCCCTGCTGGATGTTCTGGAATCGTAGCCCCATGGCTACCCTAGCGGTGGTTGAGAAGAATTTCTTCTTGAACTGGGTCTTGAACTGATCCCAAGTGGCTCTCCCTCTCGCGAATAACGGCTCATTCCGGAACCAAACTCCTGCCAAGTCTATCAGCAAAAATCCTGCTGCCTCGACCTGGAGGTCATCCGGCATCCTAACTCCAATGAGCTTCCTCTCTACCGAGTCTAACCAGTCATCTGCTACTACTATGCCCTCAGTCCCTAAGAACTCCTTGGGATTCAGACCCATGAAGTCCTTGATCGTCCCTGCTCTCTGCCACGGCTCTACAGGTGGTGGGACCACGGTACGTCCCTCAGAATGCTCCATGCTCTGGCAGAGTAGGGTGGTCTGCTCCTGATGGGTTGCTAGGAACCCCTGGATCAGAATGAGCAGTTGGTTCCCGTCGAGTGTGACGGAAGCCTGGGTAGGTATAGTGATAGGGGGTGGTAGAAGTATTGGGTCCTGCTGGGCCTGTGATGTGGAAGGTGGTTTGGTGTCTGGGTTTGTGGATCTGTGGAGTGGAGGAATATGGTAGGTGGAGGTGGAGGTGTCAACTGGTCAGCTGACTGGATGGGGAGCGTGCCATTCTCAGGTGAGACATACCGGGATGAACGAGTAAGCACCATCTAATTACAATAAAAAGACTTATAAGGACTCTTTAAGCAAAACAATCATAGACAAGAAAATCTAATTATAATAGCAAGCATGTGTTGTATTTCCTATGTTGCAATCCTAGTATTCCTCTAGGTGTTCTAAGCGTCATTTCTAATGTTGTCTAATTACCTTAAGTTCTTAATTGCAGGCATGCTTGGTACAATAACGTAACCAAACAATTTAGTCGACAGACCTGCATGGGGGCACTACTAAAAACGTGTCACGACCCGCACCCGGTATAGGGGCACGAGAAGTGGGTACGTCCAGCCTACGCCACAGTGTCGACGGTAGTAAGCTGTCCTAGGTTGCTAACTAATCTCATGCAGTGAATATAAAAAGTACTTGTCCAGATATCAGCTCCGAATGGAGGGCAAGTAAAGGGTATGATCTACTCAAACACAGTCTAAACATGAAAAGATAACACAGAAGTTATACCTAAGGAATTAAAGACAACAACAACTAACTACTAAAATAATACACCAATACCTCAAACCAACTTAATATAGACTCAAAATCTTAACTTTAATACATCAAGCCAAAACATGAAAGCTAAAGTAGTCTACTAGCTAATCTCCTGAATCACTCCTGAGAGTCGGGACCAAAGGTAGCTAATCCCTCGCCAGGTCCATGGTAAGCAGGGCATGTGTCCTCAGGATTATCATCTGTAATATTTTCAACAGGTCCAATCAGGACGGGAACGAGCACAACTCATCTAAAAAAACCCAAGTAAATGATAAAGAACTATAAAGCAGTTATAGACAGTTTTATTGATGAGCATGGCAGTTTTATACAGGTAATGATGGCATAGAGAAACAGTAAGATACAAGAAAAGAAAGCTAACTAAAACAAGAGAAGCATCATGGCAATGAAGACTGTAATAAAAGCTAACTGAACTAGAATAATATGTACGAGTCCAGACAGTACGATATAAGTCTAAAGTAATCCCAGTGTGAGTCCAGTCCATATAATCCGATACCAGATGATTTCCAGTACAAGATGAGTCCAACAGTGATCAATGAAACCAGGGTGAGTCCAACTATGATCTAACAGTGTGTTTTAAAATACCGAGGTCGACATACAAACGGCTGTAGGTATTAGGCACATCTCTCACTGATCGGACAAGAGATGGCTATGCTTCCGGTAGATTCCAGTAGGAGATTCCGGATTTGGGATATGTCTACATGTCTTACTCAATATTTCCCCGCCCAGCAAGTGAATCCAAAATCGACAAAAAGAATCGAGATGAGTCTGGCCAATACGTGATGATTCCAGAAATGATTCCGGAATGATACTAATGACTCCAGTAATAGAGGCCAGCAAGTAAGGTATGTGTCGATACATAAATCCAGAAATATCCATACGTGTTGATACAGAGAATCACATAGAACTAACTAGAACTGAAATACAATAATCGACAAATAAATGAGAGAATTATCAGAGAATGTACTCGCCTGTTACTCTGGAAAGAGTAGTGTAATATCAGATGTCTGTACCAGGGTCACAATGTTCTAAAATAGAGCAATACAGTTATGACATGTCCAAAATGAAGGTAAATGAAATCTACGATGCAATCTATATGAATTCTAAGCCAATCTAGGTCAAAGTCAAACTTGGTCAACACTACAGTCAAACTAAGTCATACTAGGTCAAACAAGGTTAAACAAGTCTAATCTAGGTTAAAGTCAACCCTTGGTCAAATATTCTAGCCAAACTAGTCAAGTTATCTAGGGCTTAGTCAATAATGGTCAGATTAGTCAATACTAGTCAACATGGTCAAAGTCTAGGTCAATCTTAGACTAACTAAGGTTTTGGTTAATCATAGACTAGTCAATAAGACAATTAGGTTAATCTTGACTAATGGTCAACATCCAGTCAAACCCTATAAGGCTAACTCAAAACCAAACATAGGCTAACCTGTCTTAGGATACCTAAGATACTATACTACAATAAAGTATATCACATGAAATATATATAGTACAATACCAACCTTAATCCTATAATCAAGCTAATCCTATTCTCCAACTCAAGTCATGACTCGACTCTAGGTATCTAACTTAACCCCATACATATCTTCATCTATATAGGATTACCCTCATAATCCATATGGTCAACCTAATCATCTAGTTTAGTCAAACTCAAGTCAAATAGTCCTTCTATGTTCATCCAAGTCATTTCTAGGTCAATTAGGACAAGGTTTGACCTATAGTTGACTTTGGTCAACCCTTAGTCAACAAGGGTCAACTTGCTAGTGTTTTAGGCCATTAGATCAAATTGAGTTAGCCTCTAATGCCATAGGCTTGTAACCTAGGCCATAGGCTTGATAACCTATAGGTTTCCTTATAAACCTATATTTAGAAATCATACATATATATATATCTATATATATATAGATATACACCATCTATCTACTACCTACATATCTATGTATAAATACACTATATATAATACCAAAACCCACATATATATATATATAATGACTCTATATATCTAATACAAAATGTATATATATATCCTATATATATATATATATATATTTTTTTTTTTTTATATCCTATATATATATATATATATATACATATATATATATATATATATATATATATATATATATATATATATGCAAAACTTATATATATATATGCACTTACCACATAAACACATAGGCCTATAGCCTATGTAATACCCATATACCCTAGGTATCTATATATAGATACAATATATATAATCCTAAACAATTATATATATCATTCATATATATATATATATATATATATATATATATATATAAATATATAAATATATATATATATATATATATATATATATATATATATATATATATATATATATATGTATATATATATATATATACAAACTTATATATATTACTCATATATAGAGAGAGAAGAAAGTGAGAGAGACTTAGAGTGAGGGAGAGACATAGATAGAGTGAAAGAGAGAGAGAGCTAGACTGGACACACAGGAAAAAGGGGGTGGGGTTCCAGAATTCCTGGAACAGGAATTCAGTCCTCAAACACACACAATACACACACACCCACAGTCCATATATACATACATATGTATATACACACAACTCCTTATATACACTACCAAATACCCCCAAAATTCACCCACACTCACACATACATATATACTACGTATATACATACTAAAATACGCTAGTACAATGTATAAAACATAATCAAAATCGATTTGAAAATCGATTTTGCAAAAACTGGAAATCCTAAAACCTGGAAACAGTGTACTGTGCACTCGAAAATAGGTAACTCGATTTACACACACTAAAACGAGCTAAGGCTCGATTCTAATGGTTGGTAACACTAGCCCCTAGTGTCCTCTAGTGTCTAGGGGGACTGACACGACACCACAACACATTTCGACGTGTCCATGACTCACAAAACCCAATCGGGTAAACTCTGATACACACGCACACACACAGTATCGTGCACGTGTGCAAATCACCCTAGGACACGACACACACACTCTCGTGTCTCGTGCTCGTGCACGAATGTTCACCTAGGGGTTGTGCACGTGTCCAACACCCTGCACCGTGTCTACGTTGATCCAGGACACGGTACGAAGACCGTATCAGTCGTGAAAACACGACTGATACGCGCGTTTCAGACCGCGTCGTACACGCGATCGTGCGTCTCGTGTTCGCGACACAGGACACGACACACCACGTGCTCGTGTCCACGTGTTCGCCCCATGATGGGCTACACACTTGTGTCACCACGAGGTGCCCAAGTGTCGTGTCCACGCGACACGACATGCACGAAGTTGGCCCCCGCGCGCGTGTGCGCTGACAGAGCACGACCAGTGCACGTGTCCGTGCTCTCTCGACACGATACCAACGTGTCTCAAACTCGAAGGGGAGCATTTCAGAGGTTGCCCCCTCCTCTGTGTCAATTTTCACGTGTCCACGTGTCCCACAGTGTCCGTACTAAGTGTCGAGTAGCAGGGCATGCACGCGTGGCCTCGTGCTGCGAGTTCGTGTCCATTTTGGACACGAACACAGCACAAAAATGTTCTCAGTCAAGTTGTTTCGTGTCCTACATGTCTAGGGCTTCACAAAAGTGTAATTTGTTTTACCAAATAACAAAGTTTAATCCTAAGTGGCATTTCACCAAACACTGCAATTAAGACACAGACACGTGTCCGATACGGACACCAAACCAAGCCTATTTTCTACCAAACTGACCCACAGTTAGGGTATACCTATATGCATGCATTTATGAAGAGAAATCACAATATTAGCTAGGTTTATAGGTATTTACCTATGAGTGCAAAATCCTCAATATTAGGCCTTTTTGAATGAAAACCCCCTTCAACTCCCAATGTCCAAAGCTCCACAAATCCTCGCTAGCAAGCCATAACTAGTATCCTCTAGTGTAGGGGAGTCTAATGCAAAAAACTAGGCTCAATTTGGAGTCCAAATGATTAAGTGGTGAGGGTGTGAAGTTGTGGGAAAAACTTGATTTTTGGTGTAAAGGAAAGGGGCTTTTGATAAGGGGGTGTGATTATATAGAGGGGGGGGGGGGGTAGGGTGTTGGCTGCCATGGGGGGGGGGGGGTAGGGTAGATATTTAGGGTCCCCTCCACCTTGCTAACTTAGCCCCTAAGGCTTTGACTAGGTAGATAGATATTTCTAGGTTCTAAAATATCTAAAAATAAAATATCTAGATATTATCAAACCTAGATATTTACACATAGGTTAACATCTAACATTAGCCTCCTAGGTTAGTGACTAATCTCTAGGTTAGGGTAAACTAGGTTAGGGACTAACATGACACTAATCAAATAATTAAATAATAATAAAAACACATAAATCCAAATAATTCCTAATAAATCCTAGAAAATTACCAAAATACCTTTTAGGCTAAAAAGCCCTAATTTGATGTTCTAAACCTATGGCTAGGCTCACATGATCATGGTTAGTTTCTAGGTTATGAAATCTCTAGGGTTTATACTAGGGTTACACTAGTAAAATCACAAAGTCATAAGCCATGACTTAGAAAATAGTTTTAAATTAACTAAAATCATCAAAAATTATGTCATGACTAAAACACCATTAATAAGTAATAAAAATAATAAATTTTCAAAAATACCCCAATTTCAGAAAACTGGGTCTTACAGTCTACGAATGGCCAAGACGAGATCGCCTACTTGGAATGTCCTCTGTTTGACTTTCTTATTGAAGGCTCGAGAGATGCGTGCTTGATAGAACTCGATACTTTGTTGAGCTTGCAAGCGCTTCTCGTCTAACGCTTCCAATTCTTGTAGCCGTCGGCGGTAGTTATCGTCCGACGTTAACCGGTAAGTAAGGACTACACGAAGTGAGGGGATCTGAGCCTCCAATGGGAGAACTGCCTCCCTCCCGTACACCAGAGAGAATGGTGTATTTCCCATAGCCACCCGACTCGTAGTACGGTATGCCCATAAGCATTCGTCCAGCTTTTCATTCCAGTCGTGCTTGTTCGAAGATACGAACTTCTTGAGAAGCTTGATTATGGTCTTGTTAAAGGCTTCAGCCAGAGCATTAGCCGATGGATTGTAGGCCGTTGAAGCCACATTCTGAATTCGATTCTTGTCACAGAATCGATAGAAGGTCTGGCTTACGAACTCCGGACCGTTGTCATGAATGATACCCCTTGGCAGTCCAAAACGGTAAATGACGTAATGTTTTATAAAACTGATCTTGTTTGATGTCTTTACCTCTGCCAACGGAACAGATTTCGCCCATTTGGAGAAGTAGTCGGTGATTACGAGAATAAATCGGTACCCTTTGGACGACGGCGGGGTAATTGGACCAACAATGTCCATTCCCTATACTTCAAATGGCCAAGAAGCCACTGTTGGGTGCAAGAAATCAGATGGCAGATGTATGAAATCTGCGTGAATCTGACAAGCCTTGCACTTCTTTGCGTAATCGACTGCGTCTGCTACCATCGTAGGCCAGTAGTAACCCATCCGACGGAGACGGTCCTGCAACTTCGGGCCAAGCTGGTGAGCCCCACAAACGCCTTCGTGAGCCTCGCGTAAGGCTTCTTTGGCTTTTGCGTTTGACAGAAATCTTAGCAGTAGTCCGTCGTAAGATCTTCGGTACAATATTTTTTTTTCCGTGTCATAAAATAATCTGAGAGAACGCCTTCTGATTGAAGTTGCTTCTTTCACATTCTCAGGCAGGATTCCGCAGACTGCAAAGTCGATGAACTGGAGTCTCCAGTCTTGTACATCATTGATTATCTGGGTGGAGTAACTCGTATCTAGTTGAACGTTGATTTTGGGACAGACCAGCTCACGGCCTATGACGTCAACTGGATGATGAGCAAAATTTAGAACCGCCAAAGAAGCGGCGAGGCCTGCTAGGACGTCGGTTTCAATAATCTGGAGCCTAGGAACATGTTCTATAAAGAACCCCTCCAAGGTCGCTATGATAGCAATTGTTGTCTGATGATAAGGATTCAGGTCCGCGTTGGGAACTTCGTACTAGCCTCAGATTTGATTGACAACCATGTGCGAGTCGCCATATGCTTCTAGGTATCTAACTCCCACTTCTTTTGCAAGTCGGATCCCGATGACTAAAGAGTTATATTCGGCTACATTGTTTGAACAGGGTTCCGTAAAAGAATATGCCCGGTTGACCACCAATCCAGAAGAAGAAATTAACACTATCCCGACTCCAGCGACGATATCACCTTGGGGCCCCGTTTTTGAGGCACCGTCAAAGAACATTCGCCAAACATCTTCATGTGAAGTCATGTTTGAGTCAATGACTTCATCTGGGATTTCTTCATAGATTCTGGTTGTTTCTGAGCCTGGATGGGCTGCCAGAAAGTCGACCAAGGCTTGACCTTTGACAGCCTTTTGCGGAATGAAGACCATGTCGTAGGAAGATAACAGTATCTCCCACGTGGCTAAATGAGAACTGAGTGCGTATGGCTTGGTCATGAGAACCCTGAGGGGATTGACTCGCAAGATAACATGGATAGTCTGCCCTAACACATAGTGTCGTGTTTTCTGAATGGCGAACACCAAGGCAAGAAATTCCTTCTCTACGGCGGTGTACCTATGCTCCGGCCCCACCATCATTCGGCTGTGTAATAGATGGCTTGTTCGTGTCCCGCATTATTGTTTTGTGCTAGCAAGGTGCCGATGGAGTTTTTTATCGCTCGTACATATAGCAGCAAAGGCTTTCCGGCAACCGGGGCTACCAGAACTGGTGGATTCGTCAGGTATTCCTTAATGTCATCAAAGGCACATTTTTATTCCTCGTTCCAAACAAAAGAGACACCTTTCTTCATAAGTTGTGTGAAGGGTTGACATCGCCCTGAGAGGTTAGATATGAACCTCCTGATGTAGGCTAGTCTTCCCTAAAGGCCGCGGAGTTTACGGAGCTTCTTCGGCGGACGCATCTCCAGGATTCCCTTTGTCTTATCGGGGTCTATGTGAATGCCCGTGGAAGTAATGACAAAGCCCAAGAACTTTCCGCTGGACACGCCCAGGAAAGACTTGGTGGGATTCATCTTCAAATTGTGTGCTCGCATAAGATCGAACACTGTTCTCAAATCGTGTAGGTGGTCATCCTTGGAGTGGCTTTTGACAGCGATATCGTCAATGTAGCACTCCATTGTCTTGTACAAGTGATATCTAAAGATGACGCTCATAGCACGTTAATACGTAGCACCGGCATTCTTCAGGCCAAAAGGCATGACTGTGTAGCAATACATGTCGATCGGTGTTCGGAATGACGTATGCTTCTCATCGTCAGGAGACATTTTGATTTGATTGTATCCTGAAAAGCCATCCATAAAGGATATGCGCTCGAAGACACTCGTATTATCGATCATTATGTCGGTAATGGGAAGAGGGAATTCATCCTTAGGTCATGCCGTATTCAGATTACAAAAGTCGATACAGATTCGGATCTTCTCGTTCTTCTTAATGACTGGTACTATATTAGCTATCCAGTTTGGGTGTTGCTCCTCGCGGATAAAATTGCTAGCTATAAGCTTGTTTACTTCCACTTCGATGGAGTTCGTGATGTCTGGACGGAACCATCGTTGCTGTTGTTTGACTGGTTTCACATCCGGATGAATATTGAGCTTATGAAGTACGATATCGTGGTTTAGCCTTGGCATGTCTTCATAGCTCCAGGCAAAGATGTCGATATATTCTCTGACGCGTTGCAACAAGGACTCCCGCTCGCCGTCAGTCAGGCCTTTACTGACGAACATTGGCTTTGGAGAGGATTTATCACCGAGGTTAACTTGTATGACCTCATCTTCAGTGGGAGGATCACGAAGTTCAAAGCGTTTCTCCCATTGCACATCCAGTTGTTGGACCCATGGCTCCAATTCAAGAGGTTCGAGTAGATCCTCGTCTTTCTCTTCAATGTCAGCGGATGCCATGTTGACAAATAATGCCTGCCATATCTCCAATGTTGTCGTTAGAATCGTATGTAGGTGATTCGGATGAGTGAGAATGCCACTCGCATTCCTCATCGGAGCTCTCGGATGTTGTTGCTGGTGTAGCATAACCGAGGCCGCATTTGGACTTGCCGTAGTAATCCCAAGGTTTTCTAGACGGAGTTGACAGCTGTAGAGGCGATCGTCGACCGCTGTCGTAATTCAGACCTGGGGTAGCCTCCATGTCGTGCCCCTGCTTTTACATGAAGTAATTGACCTGAGGACTATACAGGTAGAGCGGTAGTCTCCCGGTACCGGGTTCAAGATCAAACTCTTGAGGCATGAAGGGTTGAGGACCTTCATTTCTGTCAAAAATGATCGTGTGATCCCCTTCTCTTCTGCCTGGGACTAGAAAGTAGGCATCTTTAATGAGAGAAAGTTTGTTTGCAGTATAGACGGTTGTCATCTGTGTGTGCAGGTTAATGTTCCGACCGAGTCTCGCAGTATACATCAGATTGAGTTTATTACACTCAGGATAGTTCAATGGCAGCCTCTTATTGATGAAATCAGAAATTTTTTCCACAGGGATTACATCATCAGGGGAGGGACTATCCACCTTTGCAACCAGATACTTTGTGATTTTTGTATCCTCTTCAGCTACCCCCTATGTGACCGGAGGTGGGGACGCTATCCTGGGCAACTTGAACACCAAGGGTTCAGCTTGTGGTATTGGCTTGCCTGAGGGTGTCGGGTCGACACTTAGTTGTTGGCTCGTCTTGGGAAGACAGATGACCATCAGCTCGGCAGGGGACTTTGTGTCTTTCGATTGCTTTTGACGGGATCTTGGCAATCGGATCACCATCGGCCCCATGACGGGCTTTGGCTCTTGGTTTTGGGAGTCGGATGACCATCGGTTCCAACTGTACAGCTGGAGCGGGGGAACTGGGCACCTCTTTATGCAAAATTGTGACATGGGCTGCTGCTTTGCTTAGTTTACGGGCCTTGAGATCCTATGGCCCTGTGATGGCCTCCAGTTCGTCAGTTATATGTTTCTTGGATTCGTCATATAGATACGCCTCCGAAGAGTAATAAGACTCAACCCCTTTGAAGGGATCGATGTCGACAAATTCAGTCTTCACGAAGCCGTGCTTACTGTCATACTTGGAGCACTTGTGGAGGGTGGATGGCACGATCATATAGTTATGTATCCACGGAAGCCCCAAGAGGATGTTGTAGGACGCGTCTGCATTTATGACGTAGCAGGTAACCTCTGTCCTCAGGTCGCCGATCTGACATTTCAATCAGATCTTTCCTAAGGGATAGCTCATTCCTGAGTTGAAACCGCTAATGGCGGTATTGGTCGCCGTTAGTCGGTGCATAGGGATGCCGAGGACTTGAAACAAGCTTTTCGGGATGATGCTTATCGACGAGCCAGGATCGATGTGCATCCGATCCACCTTGATATCGCTTATGTACCCAGTGTAGTACAAGGAGCGATCATGCATGTTGGTTTTGATCAGCATGTCCTGTAGGGTGAATACAACGTTGGGCATTACATCCGTACAGTTGCTGCCCTGGAGAACAGCCGACGAGTCTTCCCCTGTAGGTTTGACCTGATCTAAGTAAGCGTCAGCATTCTGGAGCGCTTCGCTCAATGCGACACAAAGATCCTTAAAGAGCCTTAGGAGCTCGTATAACGACAACTTTGCCGACGTATTAGCCAGTTATGCTAATATGTCAAAGTTGTAAGGTCTCTCCAGCCCTTGAGGTGCATCTTTACGGAGCGGCTGAAGAACAGGTAGGCAACTCTAGAGGGGGTGAATAGAGTTTATAACTATAAAAATTAAACTCTTTTCACCAACAGTGAATAAACAGAGTAGTAAATACGGAAATAAAAAGATCAAGAGAGCATACGCAAATACAGTCATTTTTAACCTGGTTTCCCTCGTGGAGGACTAGTCCAGGCCTGAGAACTCTAGCTCAGGATTAATTCCACTATTTGTGAAATAGTAGTTACACCCCGTGCATTTTCTTCAGAAAAGTACGTCAACTTCTTACAATGATCGCTGTGGCGATGCTTAGAATTTTTCAAGCGACTTTTTTGACTCTTGCACAAACTCCTAACAGAACAGCACTGAGCACTTTTAGGCTTAGAAAGTTTATGGCTAGTAGATGAGAAGGTTAAGGCTTGTATGAGGCTTATAGAGAAGAGAAGAGAAGGGAAGATAATTGGATGATTGAAAATGAAAGAATTCAAGGCCTATTTATACTAATTGGGATAGACAGAATTCGGCCAGAATTCTGTGTCAAGAATTCAAATTTTTGGCCGTTGGAAAACTAGCATACAACAAACCCTAAAAATTAGGGTCATATAATTTAGGGGACGGAGTTCGGCCCGAACTCTGTGTGGAGGCAGAGTTCGGCCCGAAATCTGTCTCCATGCTGACAGAAAGTTCAATGGGCCTATATGAGCTAGTTTTGGCTTGGTGGATCTTTTGGGTTTGTTTTGGGGACAAGGGTTAAGCCAAGAATATCCAGTGCTACTCAGTTTACATTTAGCTAGACTCAACAAATGTAAAATATTACAGACTCCGAAAATGGGTACACTGCAGGAGAGAGACGACGTCCGTCTTGTACTGAGTTCTGTCTTGATTTGTCATATTAAATTATGACAAGTATTATATTGTCAATTCGTCAATATTTGGTTGACTGTGATTTGGGTCAACAATCTCTCCCATATTGATAATTGACAAAAATAATATTTGTATATTCAATGTTCATACCTGGACACAAGTTGAAAGGAGTAGACATGCATAGAATGCAGTAGGTCCCCCGTAGTAGTAGCTCCTCCATAAACATAGCTTCTCTGTAAACCAATGTGCCTTATCCTGATATACATAATCTCCTCCAAAACATACATATCACACAATATGATAGAAATAAGAATATCAAATAGATCTCCCCTTTTGGCAGTTTTCAATTATGAATATCAAATATGAATGTCAAGCACAGACATGTAGAAGACTGTATAAAAGATTAACTCGCAAGCACATAATATAGGTCAAAAGAAAATAATATGATAACCGCAGATAGAATCTAAAGATCTACAGAAACTAAAAATGTACTCATACAAGAAAATAAAACTTTATAAACACAAGTCCAAAAAGCATAAAACTAAATAAGATCATCAGCAGTAGCAGCAGCAGGTACAGAACCACATCCATCATGGAGCGCAAGATGGTCCAACGGTGTCAGATGGATCAGTATCCGAACGACGAGGATCCACAAAAGCTGCATCCGGATCCAGATATCTCATGACCCAAGGGTCGTCAATACGGTAACCGACGCGAGATGGATCCCGCTCTATAGGAAGGGGCATAGTGGGATGCCGAGACATGGTGTACCGGATGTCATGTAATGAGTTGCTGATGGCACTCATCTACAATGTGGTACGATAATCGAACTGGATCTAGCGGTCGTCCTCCAACATGAAACAATCGCGAAGCATGGTCTGGATAGACTCGAGAGTGGCAGGAGGTGCGGGCGCAGGTTGCCCAAGAGCAGGTACATCAGCCTGAGCATCAGACCCGAAATGCTCAGACTTAGCGGGAGGCTCGACAGCCGCTAGAAGCTGCTGTGCCTTAGACAGAAAGGCAGGGGCTAGAAGGAACTGGCACTCATCCAGAGGAACATGGAATACACGAAAGACCATCGGCAAATAGAGTGCATAGACCAATGATTTGGGCTACTTTCGTGCACTAATCATCCAGTCCATCATAGTGCACGGAAGGTTAAACGGGACATGGAAATGAACATGATACAAAGCAGAAATCTCAAAATAAGAGACTTCATCAATCGATCCCGCTTTGGGCAAGATCGTGGAGAAGACGATACGATGAAGCTCATCGAAATATGGGTTAAGAAATTTAGCAAGTAACTTGCATGTACGTGTGTTTGGAGTACACAAATCGTCCTTGAAACTCTCAAGGGATGACCCATTGGGAAATTGAAACTTGCGTGCATCGACAAGTTTTTCCAAGAGTTCGGTTCCGAAATCTCAAGATATTCTGCAAGGTCAAAATCATCGAAAGAGATATCAATTTCGGCAACGCGAGAATATATACGTGTGTTGTCAAATGTGAGATTGCAGTAAAACATTTGAATAGCATTCAAGTAGATAAGTGAATTTGTAGAAACTAACTCATCGAGACAAAGATCATGAAACAAAGAGTCATATCTAGAAAAGATTGTGAAATTGATGGGATGACCCGCGTACAC
Source organism: Iris pallida (assembly GCA_029216955.1). Lineage (NCBI taxonomy): Eukaryota > Viridiplantae > Streptophyta > Magnoliopsida > Asparagales > Iridaceae > Iris > Iris pallida. Next base: position 3,450,057 of record JANAVB010010194.1, on the reverse strand, counting down.
ACTCCGTGACCGAATGTTATTGAACCATTCATTGGACGCTTCCAATGAAACAAAAATTCGATCATTGAACGTGTTGGGGTCATTAGGTGGTGGTGGATTGAAAAGTGGATGAATAGGTTGAACATCTTGAGGATGAGGGTTGGATGAGGAAGCACCCTCGGTTCTAGCCCTATTTCCCCTATTGAACAACCTAGGCGCCATTGATAAATAAAAGGAATTTGAAATTGAGATGGAGAAAAGAGAGAGTTATACCTCAAGAGAGTAGTAGAATGTGGAAGAGAAGGATCCAAATGCTATGCTCCTTGAGTTTAGGAAAGAAAACCATACTAGATGTAGAATTATAGGGTTAGGGTTTGGAGAGGATGAAGTTTGAGAGGGTTTAGAGGGGGCAATGGAGAGGAGAGAGAGGGAGAACCCGAAAATATGAAAGGGGGTTCGGCTGGTCGGGTTGATCCTGGACCGTAGGATCAAAATGAATGGATGGCTGAGAGCAACTGGGAGTTCTGGAATGAGCAGACCGAATTTAGCCCGAACTCTGTATGAGGCAGAGTTCGGCCCAAGTTCTGGGTTCTGGGACCAGGACTGAAAACATTTTAAAAAATTTCCATGTTGGGGAAAATTGAATGAAGTGATAAAGATTGAAAATTTTTAAATGTAAATGGCCAAGTTAGAAAATTGCAAATGTAAATTGAATGGAGTAAATGTAAATGAAGTTAGAAAATTTGTATTAAGCAAGTTATAAATAAAATTGAACCATGTAGTAAGCAAGGATTTATGACAAAAATCATTACGATAAAACTTGCCATGGGTAGCTGTAGGGGCCAGATCCCAGCTAGCGGTAGTTCGAAGATTAGTGCACCGTGTCGCTTAGGCTTTTACGCCTTGTTGTCAGAAGGACCCTTTTCGCTTGTACCCATAGCAAAATCATCATAAAGAAACATGATATAATCGATATTTACGCAGGCCAATTTAATAAATAACCGTTTCATCCAAAATTCCTAATTCATGACAAAGAAAGTTGAATCACTCTTCGGATAGTGGTTTAGTAAAGAAGTCTGCCAGCTGATGATCAGTGTCAATAAATTCTAAATTTATAGTGTCATTTTGTTGATGATCACGCAAAAAGTGGTGACAAATTTTAATGTGTTTCGTGCGTGAGTGACATATAGGGTTCTTAGTAAGGTTGATAGCACTAGTGTTATCGCAGAATATAGGAATGTGCATAAAAAATAGGTTGTAGTCTGCAAGGGTTTGCTTCATCCACAGAATTTGTGCACAAAAATGACCAGCTGCGATCTATTCAGCTTCTGTTATGGATAGTGCGACAGAATTCTGCTTCTTGCTAAACCATGAGACTAGAGCCTTGCCTAACAAATGACACGTGTCTCTCGTACTTTTACGGTCGACTTTGCGTCCCATAAAATCAGCATCTGAATAACCAATAAGGTCAAAGGATGTAGATTTGGGTTACCACAAGTCCACTGTAACAGTACCCTTAAGGTATCGAAAAATACGCTTAACAGCGAACATGTGTGATTCCTTAGGACTAGCTTGATAGCGAGCACACAGACAAATACTAAACATGATATCGGGACGACTAGCAGTTAGGTAAAGTAGACTACCAATCATACCTCGATACTTATGTGGGTCAACAGGTTTGCCGCTTTCATCAGGTTCCAACTTAGTCGTAGTAGCCATGGGAGTGCTTATTGGTTTGACGTTGGGAATATCTGTTGTACTATTTTTTCATCAAAAGTCATATTAGTAGATTCTTCTACAATCATTGAGCGTTTGTTGAACACTCTATATCCCTTAGTCTTAGCAGCATAGCCAAAAAAAATACCATCGTCAGCTTTGGCATAAAACTTGCCTAAGTTGTCTTTAGTATTTAGGATAAAATAGCGACAACCGAACACTCTAAAATATAAGACATTAGGAGTCCTACCAAACCAAAGCTCATAGGGTGTTTTCTTCGAAATCGGTCGAATAAGCACCCTATTTAAAACATGGCAAGCTGTATTGATCGCTTCTGCCCAAAAATATTTCGGAAGTAAAAAATTTATTCAATATGACTCTAGCCATATCGCCAAAAGTTCTATTCTTTTGCTTCACAACGTTGGAGAGTTCTAGGACAAGAAAACTCATGATCAAAACCATTTGTTTCGCAAAACTTTTCAAAATCAGAATTTTTGAATTCGCCTCCATGATCACTTCGTATTCGAGTAATCATGTAGCCTTTTTCATTTTAGACCTTTTTGGCAAAGATTTTGAAAACTGAAATAGCATCGCTTTTGTTTGAAAGGAAGAAAACCCAAGTAAATCTTGAAAAATTATCTACAATAACAAAAGCATAGAGTTTTCCACCAAGACTGGCTACTCTACTGGGACCAAATAAGTCCATATACAGTAATTGTAAGGGTCTAGTAGTACTTACATTGTTTATGGATTTAATAAAGAATTGGTTGCCTTATTCAGTTCACATTCGACACATACCGTGTCCTTCTTGAATGTGATGTCGGGCAGACCGCTTACTAGCTTCTTTGTCGATAGCCTGGATATGATATCCATATTGGCATGACTAAGATGCTGGTGCCACAACCGTCTTTCATCTTTGTGGGCATAGAGGCATCTTCCTGCACTGTTAGTATTTCTACATAGATAGAAAATATAAATGTTTTCTTCTCTTATCCCTTCAAAAGCAATGTCTCACATTGACCTATCATAAATGTAGCATTTATCTTTTCTAAATTTAATATCATATCTATGATCAGCAAGATGACTTATACGGAGCAGGTTATGCTTTAACTCGGTCACTAAGCAGACATCCTTTATTACAGGATAAGGAGGATAACCAATCGTACCATTACCTATGATGTAGCCCTTTAAATTGTTACCGAAGGATACATATCCTTTCCTTTTTATCGATAGTGATGCGAAAAGATTTGCGTCTCCCGTCATATGTTGCGAGCATCTACTATCGAGAATCCACTTGCTTTTAGTTGAGGGAGGAAGGTCTACCTACATCACGAGTAGATGTGACCTTTGGTACCCAAGTTCTTATGGGTCCTAAAATGTTAGTCTTCAGTACCCATGCATATAGATTAATATCAAGTAATTTCCTAATTCTACACTGTGGTGAGATATAAACATATAATCCACAGTATGTGCAAGTAGCATGTCTATTTGTGTTAGGAACAGGTTGATAGTGATGTCGATATGCAGTATGGTGATAGTTATGTGGAACAGCAGGATAGTGACTATTTGTAGCAGCAGGATAATAGTTATGTCTATGTGCAGTATGGTGAATAATTATATGAAACAGCAGAAAAGTGACTATGTGTAGCAGCAGGATAATAGTTATGATGTCTACATGCATGTGGTTTACGTGCTGCATACGTGTACATATAAGCATGGTTACGTGCTGCATGTGGGTGACGTGTTTTACTATTATGAGTGGTCTTGTGTTTTGTGTGTGTTTTGTGACTGTGTGATTGGGTTTAAGGTTGAGCAACCTGTTTCCCCAATCTGATCTCTAATTTCTTAGAGACAGTATTCAGTTCATTGCACTTAGCATTCAGACCATCAATCTTAGCAATAGAGATCTTGTATTTGTTCTTTTCTTCAGCAAGCTCTTTGTTGAGTGCTGAGATCTCACGTATTTGCTTTTCAATAAGTGTTTTGGCATCATGTAAGCCTAATTTAAGCTTGAACACCTCATCAGTGACTTCCGTAGGTGGAGTGTCTCTAACATTATCAAGTAAAGAAGAAAGATTTTGAATCTCTATTTCATAGCCTTTGATTTTCTCCTTGGCTTGCTTATATTTACTAATGACTTTCTTGTGATCATTTAGTAAGTCATTAAAAGCATCGCCAAGTTCATCAAATGTAAAGTCATCAAGTGTTACCTTCTTGGATGTTGCCATTAGGCAGTCTCAAGTCATCTTCTTCCTCAGAATCACTGGCTTCGCTTTCGTGCCAAATACAAGTATTGGCATACTTTCTCGAAGAAGGCTTCTTGTAGGGCTTCTCATATTTATTACCTTTTTTTGCGAAGGGACAGTCCTTTCGAATGTGTCCAGTCTTTTTGCAGGCTTAGCAAGTTGGTTCTTCCTCGTCGTCTTCTTGTTGTTCCTTCTTCCTTCGATTAAAATAAAGGAACTTCTTGAAGTTGCAGACTAGAAGAGCTTGATCATCACCTTCAGAATTATTGTCGTCAGTCTCTTCAGGATCAGCCCTTCGACGATGAGCTTTTAGGGCAATCTCTTTTGCCTTTGGAGCAGGTTCGTCGAAATCTTTGAGGTCGAGCTCGTGGGTCATCATCTTTTCCATCAAAGTTTCTATAAACATTTTGGTAAGATCATTGCCTTCTATAATTGCTGTTACCTTAGGGTTCCAGATCTTCGGTAGTCCCCTGAGTAACTTGCGGATCTTCTCATGATTTGAGTATTGTTTGCCAAGAGATGACAGAGGATTGATGACGTCAAGGAACCTTGTGAACATTTGGGTGATCGTCTCATTCGGCTTCATCATGAACGTCTCATATTCTTGAGTTAGACGACTGATCTTAGATACCTTGACTTGAGTGGTTCCTTCATGTGTCACTTCCAGAAGCTTCCATACTTCGTGCGAGATGGTGCATGTCGAGACCCTGTTAAATTCATTAATGTCTATTGCACAGAAAAGAGAATTAATAGCTCTAGCATCAAGACTCGCCTGTTTTTTTTCCTCGTCAGAATATTTGTCGTTGGGTTTTTCGATGAGATCTCCTTCGACAACTATTCTAGCGGGCTTTTTGTAACCATCGATGACAATGGTCCACAGGTCAAAGTCTAGAGACTTGAGATAGAAACTCATCCTAGTTTTCCAATAGGTGTAGTTGGTTCCATCAAATAGGGGTAGCCTATGAGTGGACTGTCCCTCACCATGGTTGGAAAATATAGGTTGTGTGGTTGCCATGGATCAGCTCTAGGATGTTAGTCCTTGTTGAGAGAACAGAGCTCTGATACCAATTGAAGAACATGTAGGCAACTCTAGAGGGGGTGAATAGAGTTTATAACAATAAAAATTAAACTCTTTTCACCAACAGTAAATAATCAGAGTAGTAAATGCGGAAATAAAAAGATCAGGAGAGCATACGCAAATACAGTCGTTTGTAACCTGGTTTCTCTCGTGGAGGACTAGTCCAGGCCTGAGAACTCTAGCTCAGGATTAAATCCACTATTTGTAAAATAGTAGTTATACCTCGTGTCTTTTTTTTCAGAAGAGCACGTCAACTTCTTACAAAGATCGCTGTGGCGATGCTTAGAATTTTCCAAGCGAATTTCTTGACTCTTGTACAAACTCCTAACTGGACAACACTAAGCACTTTTAGGCTTAGGAAGCTTGTGGCTAGTAGATGAGAAGGTTAAGGATTGTATGAGGCTTATAGAGAAGAGAAGAGAAGATAATTGGATGATTGAAAATGAGAGAATTCAAGACCTATTTATACTAATTGGGATAGGCAGAATTCGGCCAGAATTCTGTGTCAATAATTCAAATTTTTGGCCGTTGGAAAACTAGCATGCAACAAACCCTAAAAATTAGGGTCCTGTAATTTAGGGGACAGAGTTTGGCCTGAACTCTGTGTGGAGGCAGAGTTCGGTTCGAACTCTGTCTCCATGCTGACAGAAAGTTCAATTGGCCTATGTGGGCTAGTTTTGGCTTGGTGGATCTTTTGGGTTTGTTTTAGGGATAAGGGTTAAGCCAAGAATATCCAGTGCTACTTAGTTTACATTTAGCTAGACTCAACAAATGTAAAATATTATAGACTCCGAAAACGGGTACACTGCATGAGAGAGACGACGTCCATCTTGTACTGAGTTCTGTCTTGATGTGTCATATTGAATTATGACAAGTATCATATTGTCAATTCGTCAATATTTGGTTGACTGGGATGGCCCCGGAATATTAGTGGCAGGCAGCGTTGCCGGTTGAGGGTCTTCAACTGAACTACCCGTAGTGGGCTGAACTTGTGTCCCAGATCGGGTAACAACGGCCGCTGCTTCCTCATCTTCGGTTGAAATTGTGTGACAAGTTCTGGACTTTCTGTCCTTCTTCTTGTTGGCTGGAGATGACACGGCCTGGGTAACTTCGGGCACTAAGTCGGGGTACACCCACATGATCTCTCCTCGTGACGTGGTGAGAGGTACCAAGCCAGTCGTCTGGTCCCGGACGGGGGAAAGATTAGTAACCTCCATCGTTGCCCGAGGGATAGGTATTACCCCGTCTTTAGTGCTTGTTGAAGGGAAGTCGCTGAACTGAATTGACATCATGTTCGCCGCCACAGTAACCTCTTCAAAGTCTAGCGACAGAGCTTTGGAGTCGATAAGATTCTGGATGTACTACTTTAATTAAAAGCAGTCTTGAGTGACATGATGAACATAGCGGTAGAAATGGCAGTATTTTGGGTCCTCCATCTCTGCCGTTCGGGGATCGTACCTTGGTGGAGGGAGTTGGATCCTATCCCCTTGCAAGAGCATGTCGAAGATAGGCTTGACATGACTATCTTCGAATGAGTAATTGACCTGGGGCCACTGAGGTTCTGCATGCTTTTGTTCAGGCTTCTTGGTGGTACCGACGACCAGAGCCAGTTTGCCCTTATTGTCCCGATTATTGGAGGTGTCGTCGGTGTTGTTGTTATTGGAGGCGGTACCAGGACATTTGCTTTTGACCTCTCCGTCTGGGATGTGCAATCCCAGCTGGTGAGGCTTCTTTACCTTCGCCTCCGTATTAGTGGCGCTTATGATGAAGGTCGTCCAATCCCTGAACTGACCTTCACCCATCCAGAGGCTGATTGCGGGGAGCAACTTCTTCTGACAGATTTTAATCAAGGAGCTTTCGAGATTGCCTTAGGACAATCTCATTGCAGTTTGGCAGAACTGCTCAATATAGTTCCTTGTCAGCTTCCTCTTCCCCTAAACGACGTCCATGAGGGATGACATTATCACATCATGTCCCACTTCGTAGAATCGTTCTAGGAACATATGCTTCAAGTCGTCAAAAGAATGGATACAGTTGTCAGGAAGGTTGCGATACCACTCGAACGCGATCCCCTCTAATGCTCTGATGAATAATCGTGTGAGGATGGCATCACTATGCGACAAGTGGTCGGTAGTGACCTCGAAATAAGTCATGTACCGACTAGCAGAGGTCTTTCCGTCATATAAATCGATATGAAACAGCTTGTACCATTGTAGAAAAGGCACATCTCTACATGCAACGGGATACGGCTGCCGTATTCTGAGGTCCCGAAAGGAATCTCGGGCATTGAACATTGCCCGAAGCTTCTGGGCTTCCCTCCTTGCCTCCCTTGCTTCATCTGCAGCTGAAAAAGCGGAGACTCCTAGAGGATTGTCATCCAAATGAGGAGCGGTTATGTTGGAGTCCGTGTTAACTGCGGGTCCCAAGCTTGTTTATCCAGGCGTCCTTGCTGGTTGAGTCGACAAGGCAGCTTTGATTTTGTCTACTGACTTGACCAAGGACAAAAGCATGGCTTCAAGTACTTCTAGACGTTATCGGCCAGTAGGCGCTTCATGATCATCGTCGTCCATAAAGACTGTCCGCATGCGGGTGGAGGTGGAAGGGATCGTAACAGAGATGCTCTCTGTATCGTATCCCCGTACCGAGAAATTATCGAAGAATATCGGCATGTCTTCTTCCTCGGACTCGGAAGGGGTGCTATACCCTGTGCAGGAAGCCACATCGTCTTGGCGAGGGCGATCATCCTCAGTGATGTCCACATCTGTTACATAATTCCAGTGGATCGCTACCTCCTGTGTATGCTCTTGGAATATCGGGTTGTCGCATACTTTGAGGGGACTGCTACCCCCGGCCTCATCTACCCCCAGGGAGGTCAAGGATGCACCCCCAGGTGTTAAAAGCTTCTTTTTGGATCGAATGCCTAGGTAGACACCCCCTGTAGTTGCCGGTGGCAGTCCTCCAGACGAGAGTTTTCTTGTAATACTGGCAGAGATTGTCGGGCTGGAAGAGCCTGTCTTTGTTCCTCCCTTGTCGGGAAGAACCTTCCGGGTTGAATTACAGAAGTCGACAGAAAATTCCTCGTCTCTCAAAATTTGCACCTGTTTCTGAAGTTGTTGTTGGAAAGGTGCTGGCTGCTGCAGTCATTGGAAAATGGACTGCCGATCTTCAGGTGCTGCCGACTTGTCGCAGCAGTAGTAGATGATGACTTGGGTGCAACGACGTCCCGAGAGGGGCTCCTCGCACGCCAAGGTTGCTTCCTTCTTCTTGCATTTGTGAGTAATCACCTCTCACAAGTCGATAGCGAATCGATCTACCTTTGCATCCCATTTATGGACTCGGGTATCCCGAGCACGCCAGTGCGTAGGTGTCATGTTTACTCCCTGATCTGAGGCTAGTAAAAGCACTTGCTCTCGATCGTTGGAGGGTGACTTTTGAGTCCCACCCTGTCTGTTAGCCCTGGGGGACTGGACGTGGGTGGTTCTGTATAACTTTCTATCAGGAGCCCGTATAACAGTTAACGGTGCCCGCTGACGGTCAGCAACTTGGACAGTTGACTGGGTTTGTTGGGCCCGCACTGCCCTAGACTTCTTTGACTTAGCACCCGAAGGAGCATAGTAGAAAGATTCCAGATTGATACATCCCATATTCTCAATGGGCTGCATAGAGTCGGGACCGCATAAGAGACAGTCGAACATAGAGCTTCTGACAGGGCCGCATGAGACACTCTGTCTATGGCCAGGATTAGCTGCCGCATGGGCCATCTGCCTGCGGCCAGAGTTGGTTGCCGCATGGGCGATCTACCTGCGGCCAGAGTTGGCTGCCGCATGGGCGTTCTGTCTGCGGCCAGAGTTGGCTACCGTATGAGTCATCCGCCCATCTCTCTAATGCGGCCTCTTCCTCGTCTGCAAGGATTTCCCTTGTGCCCCCAAAAACTCAACATCGTAGTATTTTCTTTGCTGGATTTGGGGACAGTGGGGTTATCTGCGGTCGAAAGCAAGGCCGCAGGAGAGTCTTGACCACCGTATTGGACCGCAGAAGGAGCTTCTTCGAGAACCTGGTCGGAGGCAACAATTTTGCGCTTCGATATTCTGTGGGGTCTCTTTGGGTTAGCTCGCTTCTGCGATGGGCTGGCGCTCCCTTTAGAGAGCATTTCTTCGTATATTCGTTGGTCAAATCGAACCACGAGCATTTGCTGCGTAGAGCCGAGCTTGGACGCGTCAGATTGCGTCACCAACTTCTCATCATAAGAAAAGGATGTCCCCAACAGAGTCGCCATCGTGTTTGTCATTAAATATCAAGCACAACAAATTACAACTGAATTGAACTTGATTGCAAACTCGCTAGTACAAGAGAATGCCTAGAAAGAAAGCCTAGGAAACAATCAAAGTACAATTGTTTAGTTTTGATTCTGGGGGGTGACGATAGAGGCTCGGAAAAGTGTTGTAACTCTGCTTTACTCCTTGGACTATCTGACGCGCTCCTTACTCTTGAAGAAATTGCCCTTCATAGGTTACCAGCCTTGGATTGCCAACCATTTGCCTGGGTGTGGTATCCTGCTATTTATAGTATTTTCTGTAATAGTAGATTTTTGGGCTGCATAAAGGGCCACGTGTCTCTCACGGCGCACAAAGACTCGATCTCGGGCTGCCAGCTGGTGGGGGTTGTTGAGATTTTGTTGTAGCGAATCTGGGTGGTTGAGACTTGGTCAGCCTACTACGTGTCTCATCGCAAGATAGGATCAGTCTGTATGAGTCATTTTGAGCTGCATAGGCCCTTCAGAGTTCGGCCATGCTGGGCCGTATAAGACTCATGCGGCAGTCTCCCTTAGTCCGTATGTAGCTTGGGGACTTTTGAACCGCATAGGTTCTATATTCTGGGCCGCATAAAGCTCATATGGCTCAGATTGCAGTTACCCCTGACCGTATGAAGTACATAGATTGAGCCGCATAAGGTTCATGCGTCTCGGGTCACAGTCCTTTTGACCGCATGGTCATGTCTAGTCTAATCATGTCTTATCTTCTTTTATCAGAGTGTCAGAGTTGTCAGAGCTGTCAGTCTTGCCAAAGTTTGTCAGCTTTATCAGACCAGAGTTTTGTCAGCTTTATCAGAAGGATTGATAAGCTTGGCCGCATAAGTAACTATTCTCTCTGCGGCTCAAAAGTCAGTCTGGTGAAGATGGGCTGCAAGGGACGTGCTGAGTCTGTCATGCGGCTCTTCTTTATGCGGCTCAATCTGTTCCAGGGTACTCATGCAGTCAGTTGTGATCCGTATGAACCCCATATTTTCCATGCTTCTACACTTCCTTATTAGTTTGACCATCGCCATAGTTTGCTCCACTATCTCCGGATCGAGAATATGTCGTTTCTCGACTTCATCTCAATAAATGGATGATCTGCACTTTCGACCATACAAAGTTTCGTACGACTCCATTTGGATGCTGGAATGATAGCTATTATTAAATACAAATTCGGCCAACGGTAGATGAATGTCCCAGCTTGACTTCAACTCGATTGCACAGAGTCATAACATGTCTTCGAGAATCTGTTTCACCCGTTTTGTTTGGCCATCGGTCTGAGGATGATAAGCTGACCTAAACTTCAACTTGGTCCCCAATGCTGACTGAAGACTACACCAGAAGCGTAATACAAATCACCCATCCCGATCTGAGACGATGGATACTGGGATCCCGTGCAGCCGAACTACTTCATCAAGATATATCTGAGCAAGGCGATCGACACTCCAAGTGACTTTAATGGCAATGAAGTGCGCTGACTTGGTTAGACGATCGATTACTACCCAGATGGCATCGTTCCCTCGTGGCGTCTTTGGCAGGCCAACAATAAAGTCTATAGTGACATGATCCCACTTTCATTCAAAAATGGCAAGCTTCTCCATCTCTCCGCCCGACCTCTAGTACTATGCTTTAACTAGTTGACAGGTCACACACTGCGACACTAAGAGATACTTGAGGCGTATATTCGATCGTCAAGTCATAGTCCTTCTTCAGTTCTAGCCAGCGCCTTTGTCGCAAGTTTATCTCCTTTTGGGTAAAGAGATACTTGAGGCTCTTGTGATTCGTAAAAATACTGTACGCCACGCCATAAATATAGTGACGCCACAGTTTTAACACGAATACAATCGCCGCCAATTCTAAGTCATGAGTGGGATAGTTCTTCGAGTGCGCCATAAAGATCGTCAAGTCATATTACCTTATTTTGTTGCATGAGCACACACCCCAAGTCCTGGCCGGAAGCATCACTGAAGAACTGGAATCCCTCCAGTTTAATAAGGGTGATCAAAAGTGGGTTGTATAGCTCAGGGTGATCAAAAGTGGGTAGTATAGCAGGATGCCCTCCTGTTTAATAAGGTAAGTTGATTAAACTCTAATCTATTTAACAAGTAATTAGCCATGCATCTTCTAACCATATACTAACCAAAGAATATCTATAATAGTATTCTAGATATGTACTAGTTCCAGCTAGCTAGGAAATATACTAACCATATCCAAAATATTTGTATAAATACTAGTATTTTGAAATATGATTGCTTACCAAGGAAAAAATAATAATTATTACATTATTTTTTCTTTGTGTTTGTAAAAGGAAAACTAACAAAAATTGTTATTGCAACTATAACCAACCCAATAATACTAGCCCCTAATGGCCAATTTCTCATAACCGACCCATTTGTGCCTTCTCCTTTGTTGGCTTCAACCCATTGTTGACCTGTACTACTATCACCCATACTCCTTTTTAAAAGTTCCAAAGCAACAGGTAGAGCCCAACATATAATTTCAAATTCGAACCTTAACGAACACTAATACCAGTAACTGGAATATCCCTCATTGAGGATTAATACATATTGGAATTCAAACTCCATAATACAGGAACAAGGGAATTATAGTAAAAACTCAAATCTCAAAAATTAAATACAATTTAACCAATCAAAAATATAAAGCAAAATCAAAATAAAATACTGGAATTAGTCTCTTCAATATGTACAACCAAATTGAATAAGAATTCAACTGATAAGAGATTCTGCTCCCTACTACTCCCAAATCTCCTACTCCAAAGGATAGCAACATGAGCACACAGTCTGGACACGTACACTCCATTTGGACACGATCATTCAGCACTTAAATTTGGTACACCAGTACACCATACTGGACACGCCAACTCCCAACAACCCTCCTATCCTGGCCAACACACACCCGACTCAAAGAGGAGAATTGACGATTCAATAATCAAATAGAAGAATGACATGAATACCTGAAATAGAATCAACAGGATTGAGAGCGTATCCTCACGTGTCGGACACGATCACTGAACTCCTCTGCTCTTAAAATTCTGCTGCAGTGTTTCAACAACCAGTGGTGTATAAGAGGAAGGAAAACTTCAAAGGAACTGACATGTTCGAGAAAAATAAACTAAGAATTTAAAATAGTGAGAACTCCATATTAGTGTAATATCAGATGTCTGTACCAGGGTCACAATGTCCTAAAATAGAGCAATACAGTTATGACATGTCCAAAATGAAGGTAAATGAAATCTACGATGCAATCTATATGAATTCTAAGCCAATCTAGGTCAAAGTCAAACTTGGTCAACACTACAGTCAAACTAAGTCATACTAGGTCAAACAAGGTTAAACAAGTCTAATCTAGGTTAAAGTCAACCCTTGGTCAAATATTCTAGCCAAACTAGTCAAGTTATCTAGGGCTTAGTCAATAATGGTCAGATTAGTCAATACTAGTCAACATGGTCAAAGTCTAGGTCAATCTTAGACTAACTAAGGTTTTGGTTAATCATAGACTAGTCAATAAGACAATTAGGTTAATCTTGACTAATGGTCAACATCCAGTCAAACCCTATAAGGCTAACTCAAAACCAAACATAGGCTAACCTGTCTTAGGATACCTAAGATACTATACTACAATAAAGTATATCACATGAAATATATATAGTACAATACCAACCTTAATCCTATAATCAAGCTAATCCTATTCTCCAACTCAAGTCATGACTCGACTCTAGGTATCTAACTTAACCCCATACATATCTTCATCTATATAGGATTACCCTCATAATCCATATGGTCAACCTAATCATCTAGTTTAGTCAAACTCAAGTCAAATAGTCCTTCTATGTTCATCCAAGTCATTTCTAGGTCAATTAGGACAAGGTTTGACCTATAGTTGACTTTGGTCAACCCTTAGTCAACAAGGGTCAACTTGCTAGTGTTTTAGGCCATTAGATCAAATTGAGTTAGCCTCTAATGCCATAGGCTTGTAACCTAGGCCATAGGCTTGATAACCTATAGGTTTCCTTATAAACCTATATTTAGAAATCATACATATATATATATATCTATATATATAGATATACACCATCTATCTACTACCTACATATCTATGTATAAATACACTATATATAATACCAAAACCCACATATATATATATAATGACTCTATATATCTAATACAAAATGTATATATATCCTATATATATATATACATATATATATATATGCAAAACTTATATATATATATGCACTTACTACATAAACACATAGGCCTATAGCCTATGTAATACCCATATACCCTAGGTATCTATATATAGATACAATATATATAATCCTAAACAATTATATATATCATTCATATATATATATATATATATATATATATATATATATATATATATATATATATATATATATATATATATATACAAACTTATATATATTACTCATATATAGAGAGAGAAGAAAGTGAGAGAGACTTAGAGTGAGGGAGAGACATAGATAGAGTGAAAGAGAGAGAGAGCTAGACTGGACACACAGGAAAAGGGGGGTGGGGTTCCAGAATTCCTGGAACAGGAATTCAGTCCTCAAACACACACAATACACACACACCCACAGTCCATATATACATACATATGTATATACACACAACTCCTTATATACACTACCAAATACCCCCAAAATTCACCCACACTCACACATACATATATACTACGTATATACATACTAAAATACGCTAGTACAATGTATAAAACATAATCAAAATCGATTTGAAAATCGATTTTGCAAAAACTGGAAATCCTAAAACCTGGAAACAGTGTACTGTGCACTCGAAAATAGGTAACTCGATTTACACACACTAAAACGAGCTAAGGCTCGATTCTAATGGTTGGTAACACTAGCCCCTAGTGTCCTCTAGTGTCTAGGGGGACTGACACGACACCACGACACATTTCGACGTATCCACGACTCACAAAACCCAATCGGGTAAACTCTGATACACACGCACACACACAGTATCGTGCACGTGTGCAAATCACCCTAGGACACGACACACACACTCTCGTGTCTCGTGCTCGTGCACGAATGTTCACCTAGGGGTTGTGCACGTGTCCAACAACCTGCACCGTGTCCACGTTGATCCAGGACACGGTACGAAGACCGTATCAGTCGTGAAAACACGACTGATATGCGCGTTTCAGACCGCGTCGTGCACGCGGTCGTGCGTCTCGTGTTCGCGACACAGGACACGACACACCACGTGCTCGTGTCCACGTGTTCGCCCCATGATGGGCTACATACTTGTGTCACCACGAGGTGCCCAAGTGTCGTGTCCACGCGACACGACATGCGCGAAGTTGGCCCCCGCGCGCGTGTGCGCTGACAGTGCACGACCAGTGCACGTGTCCGTGCTCTCTCGACACGATACCAACGTGTCTCAAACTTGAGGGGGGGCATTTCAGAGGTTGCCCCCTCCTCTGTGTCAATTTTCACGTGTCCACGTGTCCCACAGTGTCCGTGCTAAGTGTCGAGTAGCAGGGCATGCACGCGTGGCCTCGTGCTGCGAGTTCGTGTCCATTTTGGACACGGACACAGCACAAAAATGTTCTCAGTCAAGTTGTTTCGTGTCCTACATGTCTAGGGCTTCACAAAAGTGTAATTTGTTTTACCAAATAACAAAGTTTAATCCTAAGTGGCATTTCACCAAACACTGCAATTAAGACACAGACACGTGTCCGATACGGACACCAAACCAAGCCTATTTTCTATCAAACTGACCCACAGTTAGGGTATACCTATATGCATGCATTTATGAAGAGAAATCACAATATTAGCTAGGTTTATAGGTATTTACCTATGAGTGCAAAATCCTCAATATTAGGCCTTTTTGAATGAAAACCCCCTTCAACTCCCAATGCCCAAAGCTGCACAAATCCTCGCTAGCAAGCCATAACTAGTATCCTCTAGTGTAGGGGAGTCTAATGCAAGAAACTAGGCTCAATTTGGAGTCCAAATGATTAAGTGGTGAGGGTGTGAAGTTGTGGGAAAAACTTGATTTTTGGTGTAAAGGAAAGGGGCTTTTGATAAGGGGGTGTGATTATATAGAGGGGGGGGGGGGGTAGGGTGTTGGCTGCCATGGGGGGGTAGGGTAGACATTTAGGGTCCCCTCCACCTTGCTAACTTAGCCCCTAAGGCTTTGACTAGGTAGATAGATATTTCTAGGTTCTAAAATATCTAAAAATAAAATATCTAGATATTGTCAAACCTAGATATTTACACATAGGTTAACATCTAACATTAGCCTCCTAGGTTAGTGACTAATCTCTAGGTTAGGGTAAACTAGGTTAGGGACTAACATGACACTAATCAAATAATTAAATAATAATAAAAACACATAAATCCAAATAATTCCTAATAAATCCTAGAAAATTACCAAAATACCCTTTAGGCTAAAAAGCCCTAATTTGATGTTCTAAACCTATGGCTAGGCTCACATGATCATGGTTAGTTTCTAGGTTATGAAATCTCTAGGGTTTATACTAGGGTTACACTAGTAAAATCACAAAGTCATAAGCCATGACTTAGAAAATAGTTTTAAATTAACTAAAATCATCAAAAATCATATCATGACTAAAACACCATTAATAAGTAATAAAAATAATAAATTTTCAAAAATATCCCAATTTCAGAAAACTGGGTCTTACAGTCTACGAATGGCCAAGACGAGATCGCCTACTTGGAATGTCCTCTGCTTGACTTTCTTATTGAAGGCTCGAGAGATGCGTGCTTGATAGAACTCGATACTTTGTTGAGCTTGCAAGCGCTTCTCGTCTAACGCTTCCAATTCTTGTAGCCGTCGGCGGTAGTTATCGTCCGACGTTAACCGGTAAGTAAGGACTACACGAAGTGAGGGGATCTGAGCCTCCAATGGGAGAACTGCCTCCCTCCCGTACACCAGAGAGAATGGTGTATTTCCCATAGCCACCCGACTCGTAGTACGGTATGCCCATAAGCATTCGTCCAGCTTTTCATTCCAGTCGTGCTTGTTCGAAGATACGAACTTCTTGAGAAGCTTGATTATGGTCTTGTTAAAGGCTTCAGCCAGAGCATTAGCCGATGGGTTGTAGGCCGTTGAAGCCACATTCTGAATTCGATTCTTGTCACAGAATCGATAGAAGGTATGGCTTACGAACTCCGGACCGTTGTCATGAATGAT
Organism: Iris pallida; assembly: GCA_029216955.1. Lineage (NCBI taxonomy): Eukaryota > Viridiplantae > Streptophyta > Magnoliopsida > Asparagales > Iridaceae > Iris > Iris pallida. The sequence goes on along the minus strand of JANAVB010010194.1, from coordinate 3,433,521 downwards.
CCCCCTTGGCAGTCCAAAACGGTAAATGACGTGATGTTTTATAAAACTGATCTTGTTTGATGTCTTTACCTCTGCCAACGGAACAGATTTCGCCCATTTGGAGAAGTAGTCGGTGATTACGAGAATAAACCGGTACCCTTTGGACGACGGCGGGGTAATTGGACCAACAATGTCCATTCCCTATACTTCAAATGGCCAAGAAGCCACTGTTGGGTGCAAGAAATCAGATGGCAGATGTATGAAATCTGCGTGAATCTGACAAGCCTTGCACTTCTTTGCGTAATCGACTGCGTCTGCTACCATCGTAGGCCAGTAGTAACCCATCCGACGGAGACGGTCCTACAACTTCGGGCCAAGCTGGTGAGCCCCACAAACGCCTTCGTGAACCTCGCGTAAGGCTTCTTTGTCTTTTGCGTTTGACAGAAATCTTAGCAGTAGTCCGTCGTAAGATCTTCGGTGCAATATTTTTGTTTCCGTGTCATAAAATAATCTGAGAGAACGCCTTCTGATTGAAGTTGCTTCTTTCACATTCTCAGGCAGGATTCCGTAGACTACAAAGTCGATGAACTGGAGTCTCCAGTCTTGTACATTATTGATTATCTGGGTGGAGTAACTCGTATCTAGTTGAACGTTGATTTTGGGACAGACCAGCTCACGGCCTATGACGTCAACTGGATGATGAGCAAAATTTAGAACCGCCAAAGAAGCGGCGAGGCCTGCTAGGACGTCGGTTTCAATAATCTGGAGCCTAGGAACATGTTCTATAAAGAACCCCTCCAAGGTCGCTATGATAGCAATTGCTGTCTGATGATAAGGATTCAGGTCCGCGTTGCGAACTTCGTACTAGCCTCAGATTTGATTGACAACCATGTGCAAGTCGCCATATGCTTCTAGGTATCTAACTCCCACTTCTTTTGTAAGTCGGATCCCGATGACTAAAGAGTTATATTCGGCTACATTGTTTGAACAGGGTTCCGTAAAAGAATATGCCCGGTTGACCACCAATCCAGAAGAAGAAATTAACACTATCCCGACTCCAGCGACGATATCACCTTGGGGCCCCGTTTTTGAGGCACCGTCGAAGAACATTCGCCAAACATCTTCATGTGAAGTCATGTTTGAGTCAATGACTTCATCCGGGATTTCTTCATAGATTCTGGTTGTTTCTGAGCCTGGATGGGCTGCCAGAAAGTCGACCAAGGCTTGACCTTTGACAGCCTTTTGCGGAATGAAGACCATGTCGTAGGAAGATAACAGTATCTTCCACGTGGCTAAATGAGAACTGAGTGCGCATGGCTTGGTCATGAGAACCCTGAGGGGATTGACTCGCAAGATAACATGGATAGTCTGCCCTGACACATAGTGTCGTGTTTTCTGAATGGCGAACACCAAGGCAAGAAATTCCTTCTCTATGGCGGTGTACCTATGCTCCGGCCCCACCATCATTCGGCTGTGTAATAGATGGCTTGTTCGTGTCCCGCATTATTGTTTTGTGCTAGCAAGGTGCCGATGGAGTTTTCTATCGCTCGTACATATAGCAGCAAAGGCTTTCCGGCAACCGGGGCTACCAGAACTGGCGGATTCGTCAGGTATTCCTTAATGTCATCAAAGGCACATTTTTATTCCTCGTTCCAAACAAAAGAGACACCTTTCTTCATAAGTTGTGTGAAGGGTTGACATCGCCCTGAGAGGTTAGATATGAACCTCCTGATGTAGGCTAGTCTTCCCTAAAGGCCGCGGAGTTTACGGAGCTTCTTCGGCGGACGCATCTCCAGGATTCCCTTTGTCTTATCGGGGTCTATGTGAATGCCCGTGGAAGTAATGACAAAGCCCAAGAACTTTCCGCTGGACACGCCCAGGAAAGACTTGGTGGGATTCATCTTCAAATTGTGTGCTCGTATAAGATCGAACACTGTTCTCAAATCGTGTAGGTGGTCATCCTTGGAGTGGCTTTTGACAGCGATATCGTCAATGTAGCACTCCATTGTCTTGTACAAGTGATATCTAAAGATGATGCTCATAGCACGTTAATACGTAGCACCGGCATTCTTCAGGCCAAAAGGCATGACTGTGTAGCAATACATGTCGATCGGTGTTCGGAATAACGTATGCTTCTCATCGTCAGGAGACATTTTGATTTGATTGTATCCTGAAAAGCCATCCATAATGGATATGCGCTCGAAGACACTCGTATTATCGATCATTATGTCGGTAATGGGAAGAGGGAATTCATCCTTAGGTCATGCCGTATTCAGATTACAAAAGTCGATGCAGATTTGGATCTTCTCGTTCTTCTTGATGACTGGTACTATATTAGCTATCCAGTTTGGGTGTTGCTCCTCGCGGATAAAATTGCTAGTTATAAGCTTGTTTACTTCCACTTCGATGGAGTTCGTGATGTCTGGACGGAACCATCGTTGCTGTTGTTTGACTGGTTTCACATCCGGATGAATATTGAGCTTATGAAGTACGATATCGTGGTTTAGCCTTGGCATGTCTTCATAGCTCCAGGCAAAGATGTCGATATATTCTCTGACGCGTTGCAATAAGGACTCCCGCTCGCCGTCAGTCAGGCCTTTACTGACGAACATTGGCTTTGGAGAGGATTCATCACCGAGGTTAACTTGTATGACCTCATCTTCAGTGGGAGGATCACGAAGTTCAAAGCGTTTCTCCCATTGCGCATCCAGTTGTTGGACCCATGGCTCCAATTCAAGAGGTTCGAGTAGATCCTCATCTTTCTCTTCAATGTCAGCGGATGCCATGTTGACAAATAATGTCTGCCTGAACATATCTCCAATGTTGTCGTTAGAATCGTATGTAGGTAATTCGGATGAGTGAGAATGCCACTCGCATTCCTCATCGGAGCTCTCGGACGTTGTTGCTGGTGTAGCATAACCGAGGCCGCATTTGGACTTGCCGTAGTAATCCCAAGGTTTTCCAGACGGAGTTGACAGCTGTAGAGGCGATCGTCGACCGCTGACGTAATTCAGACCTGGGGTAGCCTCCATGTCGTACCCCTGCTTTTACATGAAGTAATTGACCTGAGGACTATACAGGTAGAGCGGTAGTCTCCCGGTACCGGGTTCAAGATCAAACTCTTGAGGCATGAAGGGTTGAGGACCTTCATTTCTGCCAAAAATGATCGTGTGATCCCCTTCTCTTCTGCCTGGGACTAGGAAGTAGGCATCTTTAATGAGAGAAAGTCTGTTTGCAGTATAGACGGTTGTCACCTGTGTGTGCAGGTTAATGTTCCGACCGAGTCTCGCAGTATATATCAGATTGAGTTTATTACACTCAGGATAGTTCAATGGCAGCCTCTTATTGATGAAATCAGAAATTTTTTCCACAGGGATTACATCATCAGGGGAGGGACTATCCACCTTTGCAACCAGATACTTTGTGATTTTTGTATCCTCTTCAGCTACCCCCTATGTGACCGGAGGTGGGGACGCTATCCTGGGCAACTTGAACACCAAGGGTTCAGCTTGTGGCATTGGCTTGCCTGAGGGTGTCGGGTCGACACTTAGTTGTTGGCTCGTCTTGGGAAGACAGATGACCATCAGCTCGGTAGGGGACTTTGTGTCTTCCGATTGCTTTTGACGGGATCTTGGCAATCGGATCACCATCGGCCCCATGACGGGCTTTGGCTCTTGGTTTTGGGAGTCGGATGACCATCGGTTCCAACTGTACAGCTGGAGCGGGAGAACTGGGCACCTCTTTATGCAAAATTGTGACATGGGCTGCTGCTTTGCCCAGTTTACGGGCCTTGAGATCCTATGGCCCTGTGATGGCCTCCAGTTCGTCAGTTATATGTTTCTTGGATTCGTCATATAGATACGCCTCCGAAGAGTAATAAGACTCAACCCCTTTGAAGGGATCGATGTCGGCAAATTCAGTCTTCACGAAGCCGTGCTTACTGTCATACTTGGAGCACTTGTGGAGGGTGGATGGCACGATCATATAGTTATGTATCCACGGAAGCCCCAAGAGGATGTTGTAGGACGCGTCTGCATCTATGACGTAGCAGGTAACCTCTGTCCTCAGGTCGCCGATCTGACATTTCAATCAGATCTTTCCTAAGGGATAGCTCATTCCTGAGTTGAAACCGCTAATGGCGGTATTGGTCGCCGTTAGTCGGTGCATAGGGATGCCGAGGACTTGAAACAAGCTTTTCGGGATGATGCTTATCGACGAGCCAGGATCGATGTGCATCCGATCCACCTTGATGTCGCTTATGTACCCAGTGTAGTACAATGAGCGATCATGCATGTTGGTTTTGATCAGCATGTCCTGTAGGGTGAATACAACGTTGGGCATTACATTCGTACAGTTGCTGCCCTGGAGAACAGCCGACGAGTCTTCCCCTGTAGGTTTGACCTGATCTAAGTAAGCGTCAGCATTCTGGAGCGCTTCGCTCAATGCGACACAAAGATCCTTAAAGAGCCTTAGGAGCTCATATAACGACAACTTTGTCGACGTATTAGCCAGTTATGCTAATATGTCAAAGTTGTAAGGTCTCTCCAGCCCTTGAGGTGCATCTTTACGGAGCGGCTGAAGAACAGGTAGACAACTCTAGAGGGGGTGAATAGAGTTTATAACTATAAAAATTAAACTCTTTTCACCAACAGTGAATAAACAGAGTAGTAAATACGGAAATAAAAAGATCAAGAGAGCATACGCAAATACAGTCATTTTTAACCTGGTTTCCCTCGTGGAGGACTAGTCCAGGCCTGAGAACTCTAGCTCAGGATTAATTCCACTATTTGTGAAATAGTAGTTACACCCCGCGCATTTTCTTCAGAAAAGTACGTCAACTTCTTACAAAGATCGCTGTGGCGATGTTTAGAATTTTTCAAGCGACTTTTTTGACTCTTGCACAAACTCCTATCAGAACAGCACTGAGCACTTTTAGGCTTAGAAAGTTTATGGCTAGTAGATGAGAAGGTTAAGGCTTGTATGAGGCTTATAGAGAAGAGAAGAGAAGGGAAGATAATTGGATGATTGAAAATGAAAGAATTCAAGGCCTATTTATACTAATTGGGATAGACAGAATTCGGCCAGAATTCTGTGTCAAGAATTCAAATTTTTGGCCGTTGGAAAACTAGCATACAACAAACCCTAAAAATTAGGGTCATGTAATTTAGGGGACAGAGTTCGGCCCGAACTCTGTGTGGAGGCAGAGTTCGGCCCGAAATCTGTCTCCATGCTGACAGAAAGTTCAATGGGCCTATATGAGCTAGTTTTGGCTTGGTGGATCTTTTGGGTTTGTTTTGGGGACAAGGGTTAAGCCAAGAATATCCAGTGCTACTCAGTTTACATTTAGCTAGACTCAACAAATGTAAAATATTACAGACTCCAAAAATGGGTACACTGCACGAGAGAGACGACGTCCGTCTTGTACTGAGTTCTGTCTTGATTTGTCATATTAAATTATGACAAGTATTATATTGTAAATTCGTCAATATTTGGTTGACTGTGATTTGGGTCAACAATCTCTCCCATATTGATAATTGACAAAAATAATATTTGTATATTCAATGTTCATACCTGGACACAAGTTGAAAGGAGTAGACATGCATAGAATGCAGTAGGTCCCCCGTAGTAGTAGCTCCTCCATAAACATAGCTTCTCTGTAAACCAATGTGCCTTATCCTGATATACATAATCTCCTCCAAAACATACATATCACACAATATGATAGAAATAAGAATATCAAATAGATCTCCCCTTTTGGCAGTTTTCAATTATGAATATCAAATATGAATGTCAAGCACAGACATGTAGAAGACTGTATAAAAGATTAACTCGCAAGCACATAATATAGGTCAAAAGAAAATAATATGATAACCGCAGATAGAATCTAAAGATCTACAGAAACTGAAAATGTACTCATACAAGAAAATAAAACTTCATAAACACAAGTCCAAAAAGCATAAAACTAAATAAGATCATCAGCAGTAGCAGCAGCAGGTACAGAACCACATCCATCATGGAGCGCAAGATGGTCCAACGGTGTCAGATGGATCAGTATCCGAACGACGAGGATCCACAAAAGCTGCATCCGGATCCAGATATCTCATGACCCAAGGGTCGTCGATACGGTAACCGACGCGAGATGGATCCCGCTCTATAGGAAGGGGCATAGTGGGATGCCGAGACATGGTGTACCGGATGTCATGTAATGAGTTGCTGATGGCACTCATCTACAATGTGGTACGATAATCGAACTGGATCTAGCGGTCGTCCTCCAACATGAAACAATCGCGAAGCATGGTCTGGATAGACTCGAGAGTGGCAGGAGGTGCGGGCGCAGGTTGCCCAAGAGCAGGTACATCAGCCTGAGCATCAGACCCGGAATGCTCAGACTTAGCGGGAGGCTCGACAGCCGCTAGAAGCCGCTGTGCCTTAGACAGAAAGGCAGGGGCTAGAAGGAACTGGCACTCATCCAGAGGAACATGGAATACACGAAAGACCATCGACAAATAGAGTGCATAGACCAATGATTTGGGCTACTTTCGTGCACTAATCATCCAGTCCATCATAGTGCACGGAAGGTTAAACGGGACATGGAAATGAACATGATACAAAGCAGAAATCTCAAAATAAGAGACTTCATCAATCGATCCCGCTTTGGGCAAGATCGTGGAGAAGACGATACGATGAAGCTCATCGAAATATGGGTTAAGAAATTTAGCAAGTAACTTGCATGTACGTGTGTTTGGAGTACACAAATCGTCCTTGAAACTCTCAAGGGATGACCCATTGGGAAATTGAAACTTGCGTGCATCGACAAGTTTTTCCAAGAGTTCGGTTCCGAAATCTCAAGATATTCTGCAAGGTCAAAATCATCGAAAGAGATATCAATTTTGGCAACGCGAGAATATATACGTGTGTTGTCAAATGTGAGATTGCAGTAAAACATTTGAATAGCATTCAAGTAGATAAGTGAATTTGTAGAAACTAACTCATCGAGACAAAGATCATGAAACAAAGAGTCATATCTAGAAAAGATTATGAAATTGATGGGATGACCCGCGTACACACTCCGTGACCGAAAGTTATTGAACCATTCATTGGACGCTTCCAATGAAACAAAAATTCGATCATTGAACGTGTTGGGGTCATTAGGTGGTGGTGGATTGAAAAGTGGATGAATAGGTTGAACATCTTGAGGAGGAGGGTTGGATGAGGAAGCACCCTCGGTTCTAGCCCTATTTCCCCTATTGAACAACCTAGGCGCCATTGATAAATGAAAGGAATTTGAAATTGAGATGGAGAAAAGAGAGAGTTATACCTCAAGAGAGTAGTAGAATGTGGAAGAGAAGGATCCAAATGCTATGCTCCTTGAGTTTAGGAAAGAAAACCATACTAGATGTAGAATTATAGGGTTAGGGTTTGGAGAGGATAAAGTTTGAGAGGGTTTAGAGGGGGCAATGGAGAGGAGAGAGAGGGAGAACCCGAAAATATGAAAGGGGGTTCGGCTGGTCGGGTTGATCCTGGACCGTAGGATCAAAATGAATGGATGGCTGAGAGCAACTGGGAGTTCTGGAATGAGCAGACCGAATTTAGCCCGAACTCTGTATGAGGCAGAGTTCGGCCCAAGTTCTGGGTTCTGGGACCAGGACTGAAAACATTTTAAAAAATTTCCAAGTTGGGGAAAATTGAATGAAGTGATAAAGATTGAAAATTTTTAAATGTAAATGGCCAAGTTAGAAAATTGCAAATGTAAATTGAATGGAGTAAATGTAAATGAAGTTAGAAAATTTGAATTAAGCAAGTTATAAATAAAATTGAACCATGTAGTAAGCAAGGATTTATGACAAAAATCATTACGATAAAACTTGCCATGGGTAGCTGTAGGGGCCAGATCCCAGCTAGCGGTAGTTCGAAGACTAGTGCACCGTGTCGCTTAGGCTTTTACGCCTTGTTGTCAGAAGGACCCTTTTCGCTTGTACCCATAGCAAAATCATCATAAAGAAACATGATATAATCGATATTTACGCAGGCCAATTTAATAAATAACCGTTTCATCCAAAATTCCTAATTCATGACAAAGAAAGTTGAATCACTCTTCGGATAGTGGTTTAGTAAAGAAGTCTGCCAGCTGATGATCAGTGTCAATAAATTCTAAATTTATAGTGTCATTTTGTTGATGATCACGCAAAAAGTGGTGACAAATTTTAATGTGTTTCGTGCGTGAGTGACATATAGGGTTCTTAGTAAGGTTGATAGCACTAGTGTTATCGCAGAATATAGGAATGTGCATAAAAAATAGGTTGTAGTCTGCAAGGGTTTGCTTCATCCACAGAATTTGTGCACAAAAATGACCAGCTGCGATCTATTCAGCTTCTGTTATGGATAGTGCGACAGAATTCTGCTTCTTGCTAAACCATGAGACTAGAGCCTTGCCTAACAAATGACACGTGTCTCTCGTACTTTTACGGTCGACTTTGCGTCCCATAAAATCAGCATCTGAATAACCAATAAGGTCAAAGGATGTAGATTTGGGTTACCACAAGTCCACTGTAACAGTACCCTTAAGGTATCGAAAAATACGCTTAACAGCGAACATGTGTGATTCCTTAGGACTAGCTTGATAGCGAGCACACAGACAAACACTAAACATGATATCGGGACGACTAGCAGTTAGGTAAAGTAGACTACCAATTATACCTCGATACTTATGTTGGTCAACAGGTTTGCCGCTTTCATCAGGTTCCAACTTAGTCGTAGTAGCCATGGGAGTGCTTATTGGTTTGACGTTGGGAATATCTGTTGTACTATTTTTTCATCAAAAGTCATATTAGTAGATTCTTCTACAATCATTGAGCGTTTGTTGAACACTCTATATCCCTTAGTCTTAGCAGCATAGCCAAAAAAAATACCATCGTCAGCTTTGGCATAAAACTTGCCTAAGTTGTCTTTGGTATTTAGGATAAAATAGCGACAACCGAACACTCTAAAATATAAGACATTAGGAGTCCTACCAAACCAAAGCTCATAGGGTGTTTTCTTCGAAATCGGTCGAATTAGCACCCTATTTAAAACATGGCAAGCTGTATTGATCGCTTCTGCCCAAAAATATTTCGGAAGTAAAAAATTTATTCAATATGACTCTAGCCATATCGCCAAAAGTTCTATTCTTTCGCTTCACAACGTTGGAGAGTTCTAGGACAAGAAAACTCATGATCAAAACCATTTGTTTCGCAAAACTTTTCAAAATCAGAATTTTTGAATTCGCCTCCATGATCACTTCGTATTCGAGTAATCATGTAGCCTTTTTCATTTTAGACCTTTTTGGCAAAGATTTTGAAAACTGAAATAGCATCGCTTTTGTTTGAAAGGAAGAAAACCCAAGTAAATCTTGAAAAATTATCTACAATAACAAAAGAATAGAGTTTTCCACCAAGACTGGCTACTCTACTGGGACCAAATAAGTCCATATACAGTAATTGTAAGGGTCTAGTAGTACTTACATTGTTTATGGATTTAATAAAGAATTGGTTGCCTTATTCAGTTCACATTCGACACATACCGTGTCCTTCTTGAATGTGATGTCGGGAAGACCGCTTACTAGCTTCTTTGTCGATAGCCTGGATATGATATCCATATTGGCATGACTAAGATGCTGGTGCCACAACCGTCTTTCATCTTTGTGGGCATAGAGGCATCTTCCTGCACTGTTAGTATTTCTACATAGATAGAAAATATAAATGTTTTCTTCTCTTATCCCTTCAAAAGCAATGTCTCACATTGACCTATCATAAATGTAGCATTTATCTTTTCTAAATTTAATATCATATCTATGATCAGCAAGATGACTTATACGGAGCAGGTTATGCTTTAACTCGGTCACTAAGCAGACATCCTTTATTACAGGATAAGGAGGATAACCAATCGTACCATTACCTATGATGTAGCCCTTTAAATTGTTACCGAAGGATACATCTCTTTTCCTTTTTATCGATAGTGATGCGAAAAGATTTGCGTCGCCCATCATATGTTACGAGCATCTACTATCGAGAATCCACTTGCTTTTAGTTGAGGGAGGAAGGTCTACCTACATCACGAGTAGATGTGACCTTTGGTACCCAAGTTCTTATGGGTCCTAAAATGTTAGTCTTCGGTACCCATGCATATAGATTAATATCAACTAATTTCCTAATTCTATACTGTGGTGAGATATAAACATATAATCCACAGTATGTGCAAGTAGCATGCCTATTTGTGTTAGGAACAGGTTGATAGTGATGTCGATATGCAGTATGGTGATAGTTATGTGGAACAGCAGGATAGTGACTATTTGTAGCAGCAGGATAATAGTTATGTCTATGTGCAGTATGGTGAATAATTATATGAAACAGCAGAAAAGTGACTATGTGTAGCAGCAGGATAATAGTTATGATGTCTACATGTATGTGGTTTACGTGCTGCATACGTGTACATATAAGCATGGTTACGTGCTGCATGTGGGTGACGTGTTTTACTCTTATGAGTGGTCTTGTGTTTTGTGTGTGTTTTGTGACTGTGTGATTGGGTTTAAGGTTGAGCAACCCGTTTCCCCAATCTGATCTCTAATTTCTTAGAGACAGTATTCAGTTCATTGCACTTAGCATTCAGACCATCAATCTTAGCAATAGAGATCTTGTATTTGTTCTTTTCTTCAGCAAGCTCTTTGTTGAGTGCTGGGATCTCACGTATTTGCTTTTCAATAAGTGTTTTGGCATCTTGTAAGCCTAATTTAAGCTTGGACACCTCATCAGTGACTTCCGTGGGTGGAGTGTCTCTAACATTATCAAGTAAAGAAGAAAGATTTTGAATCTCTATTTCATAGCCTTTGATTTTCTCCTTGGCTTGCTTATATTTACTAATGACTTTCTTGTGATCATTTAGTAAGTCATTAAAAGCATCGCCAAGTTCATCAAATGTAAAGTCATCAAGTGTTACCTTCTTGGATGTTGCCATTAGGCAGTCTCAAGTCATCTTCTTCCTCAGAATCACTGGCTTCGCTTTCGTGCCAAATACAAGTATTGGCATACTTTCTCGAAGAAGGCTTCTTGTAGGGCTTCTCATATTTATTACCTTTTTTTGCGAAGGGACAGTCCTTTCGAATGTGTCCAGTCTTTTTGCAGGCTTAGCAAGTTGGTTCTTCCTCGTCGTCTTCTTGTTGTTCCTTCTTCCTTCGATTAAAATAAAGGAACTTCTTGAAGTTGCAGACTAGAAGAGCTTGATCATCACCTTTAGAATTATTGTCGTCAGTCTCTTCAGGATCAGCCCTTCGACGATGAGCTTTTAGGGCAATCTCTTTTGCCTTTAGTGCAGGTTCGTCGAAGTCTTTGAGGTCGAGCTCGTGGGTCATCATCTTTTCCATCAAAGTTTCTATAAACATTTTGGTAAGATCATTGCCTTCTATAATTGCTGTTACCTTAGGGTTCCAGATCTTCGGTAGTCCCCTGAGTAACTTGCGAATCTTCTCATGATTGGAGTATTGTTTGCCAAGAGATGACAGAGGATTGATGACGTCAAGGAACCTTGTGAACATTTGGGTGATCGTCTCATTCGGCTTCATCATGAACGTCTCATATTCTTGAGTTAGACGACTGATCTTAGATACCTTGACTTGAGTGGTTCCTTCATGTGTCACTTCCAGAAGCTTCCATACTTCGTGCGAGGTGGTGCATGTCGAGACCCTGTTAAATTCATTAATGTCTATTGCACAGAAAAGAGAATTAATAGCTCTAGCATCAAGACTCGCCTGTTTTTTTTCCTCGTCAGAATATTTGTCGTTGGGTTTTTCGATGAGATCTCCCTCGACAACTATTCTAGCGGGCTTTTTGTAACCATCAATGACAATGGTCCACAGGTCAAAGTCTAGAGACTTGAGATAGAAACTCATCCTAGTTTTCCAATAGGTGTAGTTGGTTCCATCAAATAGGGGTCGCCTATGAGTGGACTGTCCCTCACCATGGTTGGAAAATATAGGTTGTGTGGTTGCCATGGATCAGCTCTAGGATGTTAGTCCTTGTTGAGAGAACAGAGCTCTGATACCAATTGAAGAACATGTAGGCAACTCTAGAGGGGGTGAATAGAGTTTATAACAATAAAAATTAAACTCTTTTCACCAACAGTAAATAATCAGAGTAGTAAATGCGGAAATAAAAAGATCAGGAGAGCATACGCAAATACAGTCGTTTGTAACCTGGTTTCTCTCGTGGAGGACTAGTCCAGGCCTGAGAACTCTAGCTCAGGATTAAATCCACTATTTGTAAAATAGTAGTTATACCTCGTGTCTTTTTTTTCAGAAGAGCACGTCAACTTCTTACAAAGATCGCTGTGGCGATGCTTAGAATTTTCCAAGCGAATTTTTTGACTCTTGTACAAACTCCTAACTGGACAACACTAAGCACTTTTAGGCTTAGGAAGCTTGTGGCTAGTAGATGAGAAGGTTAAGGCTTGTATGAGGCTTATAGAGAAGAGAAGAGAAGATAATTGGATGATTGAAAATGAGAGAATTCAAGACCTATTTATACTAATTGGGATAGGCAGAATTCGGCCAGAATTCTGTGTCAATAATTCAAATTTTTGGCCATTGGAAAACTAACATGCAACAAACCCTAAAAATTAGGGTCCTGTAATTTAGGGGACAGAGTTCGGCCTGAACTCTGTGTGGAGGCAGAGTTCGGTTCGAACTCTGTCTCCATGCTGACAGAAAGTTCAATTGGCCTATGTGGGCTAGTTTTGGCTTGGTGGATCTTTTGGGTTTGTTTTAGGGATAAGGGTTAAGCCAAGAATATCCAGTGCTACTTAGTTTACATTTAGCTAGACTCAACAAATGTAAAATATTATAGACTCCGAAAACGGGTACACTGCATGAGAGAGACGACGTCCATCTTGTACTGAGTTCTGTCTTGATGTGTCATATTGAATTATGACAAGTATCATATTGTCAATTCGTCAATATTTGGTTGACTGGGATGGCCCCGGAATATCAGTGGCAGGCAGCATTGCCGGTTGAGGGTCTTCAACTGAACTACCCGTAGTGGGCTGAACTTGTATCCCAGATCGGGTAACAACGGCCGCTGCTTCCTCATCTTCGGTTGAAATTGTGTGACAAGATCTGGACTTTCTGTCCTTCTTCTTGTTGGCTGGAGATGACACGGCCTGGGTAACTTCGGGCACTAAGTCGGGGTACACCCACATGATCTCTCCTCGTGACGTGGTGAGAGGTACCAAGCCAGTCGTCTGGTCCCGGACGGGGGAAAGATTAGTAACCTCCATCATTGTCCAAGGGATAGGTATTACCCCGTCTTTAGTGCTTGTTGAAGGGAAGTCGCTGAACTGAATTGACATCATGTTCGTCGCCACAGTAACCTCTTCAAAGTCTAGCGACAGAGCTTTGGAGTCGATAAGATTCTGGATGTACTACTTTAATTAAAAGCAGTCTTGAGTGACATGATGAACATAGCGGTAGAAATGGCAGTATTTTGGGTCCTCCATCTCTGCCGTTCGGGGATCGTACCTTGGTGGAGGGAGTTGGATCCTGTCCCCTTGCAAGAGCATGTCGAAGATAGGCTTGACATGACTATCTTCGAATGAGTAATTGACCTGGGGCCACTGAGGTTCTGCATGCTTTTGTTCAGGCTTCTTGGTGGTACCGGCGACCAGAGCCAGTTTGCCCTTATTGTCCCGGTTATTGGAGGTGTCGTCGGTGTTGTTGTTATTGGAGGCGGTACCAGGACATTTGCTTTTGACCTCTCCGTCTGAGATGTGCAATCCCAGCTGGTGAGCCTTCTTTACCTTCGCCTCCGTATTAGTGGCGCTTATGATGAAGGTCGTCCAATCCCTGAACTGACCTTCACCCATCCAGAGGCTGATTGCGGGGAGCAACTTCTTCTGGCAGATTTTAATCAAGGAGCTTTCGAGATTGGCTTAGGACAATCTCATTGCAGTTTGGCAGAACTGCTCAATATAGTTCCTTGTCAGCTTCCTCTTCCCCTAAACGACGTCCATGAGGGATGACATTATCACATCATGTCCCACTTCGTAGAATCGTTCTAGGAACATATGCTTCAAGTCGTCAAAAGAATGGATGCAGTTGTCAGGAAGGTTGCGATACCACTCGAACGCGATCCCCTCTAATGCTCTGATGAATAATCGTGTGAGGATGGCGTCACTATGCGACAAGTGGTCGGTAGTGACCTCGAAATAAGTCATGTACCGACTAGCAGAGGTCTTTCCGTCATATAAATCGATATGAAACGGCTTGTACCATTGTAGAAAAGGCACATCTCTACATGCAACGGGATACGGCTGCCGTATTCTGAGGTCCCGAAAGGAATCTCGGGCATTGAACATTGCTCGAAGCTTCTGGGCTTCCCTCCTTGCCTCCCTTGCTTCATCTGCAGCTGAAAAAGCGGAGACTCCTAGAGGATTGTCATCCAAATGAGGAGCGGTTATGTTGGAGTCCGTGTTAACTGCGGGTCCCAAGCTTGTTTATCCAGGCGTCCTTGCTGGTTGAGTCGACAAGGCAGCTTTGATTTTGTCTACTGACTTGACCAAGGACAAAAGCATGGCTTCAAGTACTTCTAGACGTTATCGGCCAGTAGGCGCTTCATGATCATCGTCGTCCATAAAGACTGTCCGCATGCGGGTGGAGGTGGAAGGGATCGTAACAGAGATGCTCTCTGTATCGTATCCCCGTACCGAGAAATTATCGAAGAATATCGGCATGTCTTCTTCCTCGGACTCGGAAGGGGTGCTATACCCTGTGCAGGAAGCCACATCGTCTTGGCGAGGGCGATCATCCTCAGTGATGTCCACGTCTGTTACATAATTCCAGTAGATCGCTACCTCCTGTGTATGCTCTTGGAATATCGGGTTGTCGCATACTTTGAGGGGACTGCTACCCCCGGCCTCATCTACCCCCAGGGAGGTCAAGGATGCACCCCCAGGTGTTAAAAGCTTCTTTTTGGATCGAATGCCTAGGTAGACACCCCCTGTAGTTGCCGGTGGCAGTCCTCCAGACGAGAGTTTTCTTGTAATACTGGCAAAGATTGTCGGGCTGGAAGAGCCTGTCTTTGTTCCTCCCTTGTCGGGAAGAACCTTCCGGGTTGAATTACAGAAGTCGACAGAAAATTCCTCGTCTCTCAAAATTTGCACCTGTTTCTGAAGTTGTTGTTGGAAAGGTGCTGGCTGCTGCAGTCATTGGAAAATGGACAGCCGATCTTCAGGTGCTGCCGACTTGTCGCAGCAGTAGTAGATGATGACTTGGGTGCAACGACGTCCCGAGAGGGGCTCCTCGCACGCCAAGGTTGCTTCCTTCTTCTTGCATTTGTGAGTAATCACCTCTCACAAGTCGATAGCGAATCGATCTACCTTTGCATCCCATTTATGGACTCGGGTATCCCGAGCACGCCAGTGCGTAGGTGTCATGTTTACTCCCTGATCTGAGGCTAGTAAAAGCACTTGCTCTCGATCGTTGGAGGGTGACTTTTGAGTCCCACCCTGTCTGTTAGCCCTGGGGGACTGGACGTGGGTGGTTCTGTATAACTTTCTATCAGGAGCCCGTATAACAGTTAATGGTGCCCGCTGACGGTCAGCAACTTGGACAGTTGACTGGGTTTGTTGGGCCCGCACTGCCCTAGACTTCTTTGACTTAGCACCCGAAGGAGCATAGTAGAAAGATTCTAGATTGATACATCCCATATTCTCAATGGGCCGCATAGAGTCGGGACCGCATAAGAGACAGTCGAACATAGAGCTTCTGACAGGGCCGCATGAGACACTCTGTCTATGGCCAGGATTAGCTGCCGCATGGGCCATCTGCCTGCGGCCAGAGTTGGTTGCCGCATGGGCGATCTACCTGCGGCCAGAGTTGGCTGCCGCATGGGCGTTCTGTCTGCGGCCAGAGTTGGCTACCGCATGAGTCATCCGCCCATCTCTCTAATGCGACCTCTTCCTCGTCCGCAAGGATTTCCCTTGTGCCCCCAAAAACTCAACATCGTAGTATTTTCTTTGCTGGATTTGGGGACAGTGGGGTTATCTGCGGTCGAAAGCAAGGCCGCAGGAGAGTCTTGACCACCGTATTGGACCGCAGAAGGAGCTTCTTCGAGAACCTGGTCGGAGGCAACAATTTTGCGCTTCGATATTCTGTGGGGTCTCTTTGGGTTAGCTCGCTTCTGCGATGGGCTGGCGCTCCCTTTAGAGAGCATTTCTTCGTATATTTGTTGGTCAAATCGAACCACGAGCATTTGCTGCGTAGAGCCGAGCTTGGACGCGTCAGATTGCGTCACCAACTTCTCATCATAAGAAAAGGATGTCCCCAACAGAGTCGCCATCGTGTTTGCCATTAAATATCAAGCACAACAAATTACAACTGAATTGAACTTGATTGCAAACTCGCTAGTACAAGAGAATGCCTAGAAAGAAAGCCTAGGAAACAATCAAAGTACAATTGTTTAGTTTTGATTCTGGGGGGTGACGATAGAGGCTCGGAAAAGTGTTGTAACTCTGCTTTACTCCTTGGACTATCTGACGCGCTCCTTACTCTTGAAGAAATTGCCCTTCATAGGTTACCAGCCTTGGATTGCCAACCATTTGCCTGGGTGTGGTATCCTGCTATTTATAGTATTTTCTGTAATAGTAGATTTTTGGGCCGCATAAAGGGCCACGTGTCTCTCACGGCGCACAAAGACTCGATCTCGGGCTGCCAGCTGGTGGGGGTTGTTGAGATTTTGTTGTAGCGAATCTGGGTGGTTGAGACTTGGTCAGCCTACCACGTGTCTCATCGCAAGATAGGATTAGTCTGTATGAGTCATTTTGAGCTGCATAGGCCCTTCAGAGTTCGGCCATGCTGGGCCGCATAAGACTCATGCGGCAGTCTCCCTTAGTCCGTATGTAGCTTGGGGACTTTTGAACCGCATAGGTTCTATATTCTGGGCCGCATAAAGCTCATATGGCTCAGATTGCAGTTACCCCTGACCGTATGAAGTACATAGATTGAGCCGCATAAGGTTCATGCGGCTCGGGTCGCAGTCCTTTTGACCGCATGGTCATGTCTAGTCTAATCATGTCTTATCTTCTTTTATCAGAGTGTCAGAGTTGTCAGAGCTGTCAGTCTTGCCAAAGTTTGTCAGCTTTATCAGACCAGAGTTTTGTCAGCTTTATCAGAAGGATTGATAAGCTTGGCCGCATAAGTAACTATTCTCTCTGCGGCTCAAAAGTCAGTCTGGTGAAGATGGGCTGCAAGGGACGTGCTGAGTCTGTCATGCGGCTCTTCTTTATGCGGCTCAATCTGTTCCAGGGTACTCATGCAGTCAGTTGTGATCCGCATGAACCCCATATTTTCCATGCTTCTATACTTCCTTATTAGTTTGACCATCGCCATAGTTTGCTCCACTATCTCCGGATCGAGAATATGTCGTTTCTCGACTTCATCTCAATAAATGGATGATCTGCACTTTCGACCATACAAAGTTTCGTACGACTCCATTTGGATGCTGGAATGATAGCTATTATTAAATACAAATTCGGCCAACGGTAGATGAATGTCCCAGCTTGACTTCAACTCGATTGCACAGAGTCATAACATGTCTTCGAGAATCTGTTTCACCCGTTTTGTTTGGCCATCGGTCTGAGGATGATAAGCTGACCTAAACTTCAACTTGGTCCCCAATGCTGACTGAAGACTACACCAGAAGCGTAATACAAATCACCCATCCCGATCTGAGACGATGGATACTGGGATCCCGTGCAGCCGAACTACTTCATCAAGATATATCTGAGCAAGGCGATCGACACTCCAAGTGACTTTAATGGCAATGAAGTGCGCTGACTTGGTTAGACGATCGATTACTACCCAGATGGCATCGTTCCCTCGTGGCATCTTTGGCAGGCCAACAATAAAGTCTATAGTGACATGATCCCACTTTCATTCAAAAATGGCAAGCTTCTCCATCTCTCCGCCCGACCTCTAGTACTCTGCTTTAACTAGTTGACAGGTCACACACTGCGACACTAAGAGTGTTACGTCCTTTTTTATACCGTGCCACCAAAAGATTGTACGAAGGTCCTTATATATCTCCGTGCTATCGGGATGTAAGGACTATTTTGCACAGTGCTTCTCCGACAATATTTTCTTTCGCAGTTCTATATCCTCCGGGACAGATAGCCGACCCTTCACCCGCAACACTCCATCCTCGTCTTTCGCAAAGTTGGTCGCCTACCCGTTGAAACATGCTCTAGCATTTTCTTCATGTATGGGTCGTCCTTCTAAGCAGACTTGATCTTTTCTAGCAAGCACAGTTCTAGCTGCAACGGTGCCATGCTTGCTCCCACGAATCGAATCCGGAGTTCAATGCTCATTTCCTTTAAGTCCCGCAGTAGGCTTTTGTTTATGGATAGCGAGGCTATGTATTTTCTGCTTAATGCATCTGCTACCATATTTCCTCTGCCAGGCGTATATTCGATCGTCAAGTCATAGTCCTTCTTCAGTTCTAGCCAGCACCTTTGTCGCAAGTTTATCTCCTTTTGGGTAAAGAGATACTTGAGGCTCTTGTGATTCGTAAAAATACTGTACGCCACGCCATAAATATAGTGACGCCACAGTTTTAACACGAATACAATCGCCGCCAATTCTAAGTCATGAGTGGGATAGTTCTTCGAGTGCGCCATAAAGATCGTCAAGTCATATTACCTTATTTTGTTGCATGAGCACACACCCCAAGTCCTGGCCGGAAGCATCACTGAAGAACTGGAATCCCTCCTGTTTAATAAGGGTGATCAAAAGTGGGTTGTATAGCTCAGGGTGATCAAAAGTGGGTAGTATAGCAGGATGCCCTCCTGTTTAATAAGGTAAGTTGATTAAACTCTAATCTATTTAACAAGTAATTAGCCATGCATCTTCTAACCATATACTAACCAAAGAATATCTATAATAGTATTCTAGATATGTACTAGTTCCAGCTAGCTAGGAAATATACTAACCATATCCAAAATATTTGTATAAATACTAGTATTTTGAAATATGATTGCTTACCAAGGAAAAAATAATAATTATTACATCATTTTTTCTTTGTGTTTGTAAAAGGAAAACTAACAAAAATTGTTATTGCAACTATAACCAACCCAATAATACTAGCCCCTAATGGCCAATTTCTCATAACCGACCCATTTGTGCCTTCTCCTTTGTTGGCTTCAACCCATTGTTGACCTGTACTACTATCACCCATACTCCTTTTTAAAAGTTCCAAAGCAACAGGTAGAGCCCAACATATAATTTCAAATTCGAACCTTAACGAACACTAATACCAGTAACTGGAATATCCCTCATTGAGGATTAATACATATTGGAATTCAAACTCCATAATACAGGAACAAGGGAATTATAGTAAAAACTCAAATCTCAAAAATTAAATACAATTTAACCAATCAAAAATATAAAGCAAAATCAAAATAAAATACTGGAATTAGTCTCTTCAATATGTACAACCAAATTGAATAAGAATTCAACTGATAAGAGATTCTGCTCCCTACTACTCCCAAATCTCCTACTCCAAAGGATAGCAACATGAGCACACAGTCTGGACACGTACACTCCATTTGGACACGATCATTCAGCACTTAAATTTGGTACACCAGTACACCATACTGGACACGCCAACTCCCAACAACCCTCCTATCCTGGCCAACACACACCCGACTCAAAGAGGAGAATTGACGATTCAATAATCAAATGGAAGAATGACATGAATACCTGAAATAGAATCAACAGGATTGAGAGCGTATCCTCACGTGTCGGACACGATCACTGAACTCCTCTGCTCTTAAAATTCTGCTGCAGTGTTTCAACAACCAGTGGTGTATAAGAGGAAGGAAAACTTCAAAGGAACTGACATGTTTGAGAAAAATAAACTAAGAATTTAAAATAGTGAGAACTCCATATTAGTGTAATATCAGATGTCTGTACTAGGGTCACAATGTCCTAAAATAGAGCAATACAGTTATGACATGTCCAAAATGAAGGTAAATAAAATCTACGATGCAATCTATATGAATTCTAAGCCAATCTAGGTCAAAGTCAAACTTGGTCAACACTACAGTCAAACTAAGTCATACTAGGTCAAACAAGGTTAAACAAGTCTAATCTAGGTTAAAGTCAACCCTTGGTCAAATATTCTAGCCAAACTAGTCAAGTTATCTAGGGCTTAGTCAATAATGGTCAGATTAGTCAATACTAGTCAACATGGTCAAAGTCTAGGTCAATCTTAGACTAACTAAGGTTTTGGTTAATCATAGACTAGTCAATAAGACAATTAGGTTAATCTTGACTAATGGTCAACATCCAGTCAAACCCTATAAGGCTAACTCAAAACCAAACATAGGGTTAGGGTTTCGTGGCCAAGGGTAAAATGAGGAGAGTCACAGGATTCTTGAGAGGAGAATCGAAAGGAGAATGAGAGCATTTGCTCATTCTCTCTCTCCTGAGATTATATATACAGTAAGGAAAATTAATTGGTTATTTACAATTGAGTCCCTCCAACCAATTGGTAAATACAATAAATGCTATAAAATCTGTTAGAGAATTGGTTAGGTGGTTATAAGTTTGTTAGGAAAAGTGGGGACCATGATAGTTAGTTATAACTAGTCAAGAAATTACCACTTATGCCACCAATTCAATTATTCCCTCCAAGTAAAAATTATAAAACTTATTAAACAAGAATTTACTCAAAATTAAATTGGGAAACTTTAAAATTCCATTAAAATTTTGAAAAGCTGGGTACAAATCTCCCCCCTTAAAATAATTTTGTTCTCGAAATTTGGAGGGCAACGAATACTTATTTAAAATTTCAAAAACCAAAATAATGTTCACAACCACTACAACCATTTTATTGAATCTAGACTTTTGTTTGAAAAAAAAAACAATCACTACAATCAAGCAAACAGACTGGGATAGCGCTCTCGCATCTCATCCGCGCACTCCCATGTAGACTCTCCTAGAGTATGGTGCCTCCACATGACTCTGACAAGCGGTATAGTCTAGTTCCTCAGCTGCTTCTCTCGGCGATCAAGGATCTCCACTGGCTGCTCTACGTAGGTCAGGCTCGGATCTACCTCCAACTCTGAATAGTCAACGACATGGCTCGGGTCAGGAATGTAGCGGCGGAGCTGGGACACGTGAAAGACATCGTGTACTCCCTCCAGACTAGCAGGAAGCGCTAGTTGATATGCCACCTCGCCAATCTGTGATGTCACATCGAAGGGCCCGATGTATCTGGGGCTGAGCTTCCCTCCTCTACAAAATCGGATAGTGCCTCTGGTCGGCAAGATCTTCAGAAATACTCTATCTCCAACTGCAAACTCCAGTGGCCGACTACTGCTGTCCGTTCAGTATTTCTTTCGATCCTGTGCAACTCTGAGATGCTCTCGTATCAGTCTGACCTTCTCGGCTGAATCTACTACCATCTCTGGTCCAAGCAAAGTCCTTTCGCCCACGTCGTCCAAAGATAAAAGTGTGCGATATCTCCAGCCATATAGTGCCTCGAACGGCGTCATCCCAATACTAGCCTGATAACTGTTGTTATAGGCAAACTCCACAAGATGCAAGTGATTCTCCCACGATTCGCCAAAGTCGAGTGCACAAACCCGCAGTATGTTCTCCAATGTCTGAATGGTCCTCTCGGACTCCCCGTCTGTCTGTGGATGATAGGTCATGCTGAACTTCAACTGTGTACCCAGGCTCAGCTGTATACTCCTACAGAAGTGTGATGTAAACCGACTATCCCTGTCTGAGATGAACTCCGTGAATCCGCATAATCTGTCGCATGTAGAGGTCTGCAAGCTTCTCCGTCAACAGCCCTACCTTAAATGGAATAAAGTTAGCAGATTTCATCAATCTGTCAATGATGACCCAAATAGCATCCTTGCCACCGGGTGTACATGGTAAACCAGAGACAAAGTCCATAGTTATGTGCTCCCACTTCCACTCCGAAATAGGTAAAGGATGGAGTAATCCTGCTGGTCTCTGGCGCTCTGCCTTGACCTGCTGGCATACAAGGCATCTCGAGACAAATCTGGCAACTTTTTGCTTCATCCCATACCACCAAACATACTCTCGCAGATCCTTATATATCTTGGTAGTCCCAGGATGAATAGAATAGTACGACTGGTGGGTCTCCTGCATAATCTCCTCCTGTAATCTACCTTTCGGCACACACAACTCGTTCCCGTGCCTCAAAGATCCATCCTCTGTAATGACGAAGTCCTCTAGCAATCCTGCCTCTTCTTGAGCCTTGAGACATCAAAGTTCCTCATCTAAGAACTGTAGCTCCTTGATCTTCTCCATCAATCCTGACTGTATTCGAATATGCATCAGCTGTCCCCGAACTCCTGAAAGAATGACCTCAATCCCCAGACTCTCAAGATCCTCAAGAAGATGCCAGTCCATAGTAAGAAATATAGCAACAGGATATCGACTCAAAGTATCTGCTACCACATTCGCCTTCCCATGATGGTATTGTAGATTAATGTCGAAATCCTTCATAAGCTCCAGCCTTTTCCTCTGTCTCATGTTCAATTCCTTATGAGTGAAAACATACTTCAGGCTTTTATGATCCGTAAAGATTTCTACTCTCTCCCCATATAGATAGTGCTTCCACAGTTTCAAGACAAAAATGACTGCTGTAAGCACCAAGTCAAGAGTAGGATAATTCTTCTCATGTGGCCTCAACTGTCTAGAAGCATAAGCAATAACCTTCTTATTCTGCTCCAGCACACATCCCAAGCCCTTTCGTGAAGCATCACTGTAGATGACGAACCCTCCAGATCCTGACAACAAAGCTAACATTGGTGCTGTAGTGAGTCTCTCCTTCAGTTCTTCAAATGCTGACTGGTAGGCGTCACTCCAGATGAAGTCTTCGTCCTTCCGCATAAGCTTGGTCATCGCCTCCGCTATCTTGGCAAACTCTTTCACAAACTTCCTGTAGTAACCTGCTAGCCCCAGAAAACTACGAATCTCAGCTACTGACATGGGAGATGCCCATGCTTTCATGGCCTTAATCTTCTTGGGATCCACAGCAATCCCCTCTCCAGTCACCACATGGCCTAAGAACTCCACTCTGTCCAGAAAGAATTCACATTTCAAGAGCTTCCCGTACAACTTCTCCTTCCGCATAATCTCTAAGACAATATGCAGATGCTCCACATGTTCTTCCTCAGTATTCGAATAGATCAAGATGTCGTCGATGAAGACTACGACAAACTTGTCCAGATACTTGTGGAAGACCTTATTTATAAGGTTCATAAACACTACTGGAGCGTTGGTGAGTCCGAACGACATCACCAAGAATTTATACTAGTCGTAACGGGTAGGGGTACAACTCGGGCGGGTTGGGTCGGGTTTGAGGTCAACCCGAGCCCAACCTGATGAATCATAAGCCTAGCTCGAACCCAATTTCGGCCCGACCTCGGGTTCAACATATGAAGCCCAAGACCGATCCCGGAGGATCGGGTTTGGATCGGGTTAGGTCGGGTCCATCGGGTACTAATATAATATTTGAAATAATTTTAAACAAAAGTAATATTAGACACATAATTAAATAGCAATCAGGTCTTCATCATTACAAAATACAAACTGAAATATGATTTAGGATAAGAAGTTGAAGAGTTTGAGTAGAGAAATTTAGGATTTAAACTTTTTTATTTAAAAAGTATATAAATATATACTTTTTAAAGTATATAAATATATATATATATATATATATATATATATATATATATAATCAAAATTATCATTTTATTGATCAAAACTATAGTGTTCCCGTTCGGGTTACAAAAGAAAATTCAGTACATAGATGAAACTATGAAAAAAGCACTGAAGAACTAATTGGATGAAGCTAAAAGAGAAGGTCATCAGCATGAGAGCATCTTAGCAAAACCTTCTTCACCTGTCGCCTAACTTCGGATATCAACTGAGTGGGAGAGAACGAGTAAGCTTCATACCGCCATTTGTTGCGGTTTTTCCACAAAACCCAACATATGGCTCCGACAACAACCTGTTTAGCATGTTTCTGGCGCTTCCTCCACCAATTTTGGAATCGCTGTAGCATATCCCCTCGTCTCAAACGAACGCCTAGAATAGAATGATAGTGGCTCCAAACCAAGGAAGCCAGGTCTCCTTCACAAAAAATATGAACGATTGTCTCTCCATTCGGGTTAGCACAGCAGTGACATACCGAAGCCATAGAATAGCCAAGCTTTTGATATTATCATCCGTAGGAAGCTTGTTAAAAAGGATCCGCCATAGTAAAATCGACCATTAAGAAGGCATACATTTATTCCAAATATTTTTGAAATAAACCTGCTGAGGAAAGTGCCTTCGAATTTGATTCCAGGCCGACGAGATCGAGAACTTATTGGACGGGCTGGGTGTCCAGATGAAGTTACCTTGCTCCTCAAGAATGAAGTCGTCTCCCAGTCTTCTTCCCCGTATCAAGCGCTTCCAAACATAGGAGGCAGCAGATGTAAGCTCAACCTCTTGAGGGAGGGTAAACGAATAATACTTAGCCTTCATGTATCTTGCCCAAAGTGAATTTGTAGCACGAAGTTTCCACCAAATCTTAACCGTCATAGCATCCAGAACATCACCCAGTCGACGAATGCCTAGACCTCCCTCAACTGTCGGCCTAGCCACCCTCTTCCATCGAAGCCACGATCTTTTAGGCATGCCATCTTTTGAACTCCACAGGAAGCTATCAAACATACTCTTAATTCGATTCAAGACCGAGGCAGGCGGGTTACTTGCAGATAAACATTGAACTGGCATTGATAAGAGTACAGATTTGATGAGAACCAGCCTGCCTCCATAAGATAAGTGTTTGTTGTTCCATCCCGAGATTTTCGCCTGAATTTTACCTACTAGTTCATCATACATAGTAGCATTGCGTCTTTCTGCCATAATAGGGCAAACCAGATAGACCATGGTACTGTTTTGTATTTGAAACCCTGTCATTTGATGAAGATCATTAGCTTTTCGAAAGGATATCTTGTCGGATAGCATCATAGCAGATTTTGAAGCATTAATCCGCTGGCCCGAGTTAGCTTCATACCTGTTTAGAACCTGCATAAGCATGTGAACTGAACGTTTGTCTGCTCCCGAGAAGATCAATAAATTATCTGCATAAGCAAGATGAGACACCCTTGGACATCCTCGAGGAGAATAATAACCTGAGAATGTTGTACAGTTGTTAAGCTGTACCAGACTTCGACTAAGGGCTTCAGAGGCAATGATAAATAGTGCTGGAGAGATAGGATCTCCTTGTCTAATACCACAATGACCATGAAAGAAGCCTGATCTCCTTCTATTTATAAGAGTAGAAAACCAAATGTTGTCGAGCAAATGCAAAATCAGAGATCTCCATTCATCACTAAAGCCAAGTTGCTTCATGACCCGCAGAAGAAAAGCCCAGTTAATCCGATCATATGCCTTACTCATGTCGAGTTTAATAGCCAAGTTCCCTCCCCAATGTTTGTGATCAATAACAGAAATCATTTCTTGTGCTAGGATGATATTGTCGACTATTTCTCTTCCTTTAACGAAGCCACTTTGTTCCGGCGAGATAATACGAGGCAGCACATCTACTAGTCTTCTAGCCAATAACTTTGAAAAAATTTTATTGACAAAGTTACATAAACTGATCGGTCGATAGTCATGAAATGATTTCGGATGCTTAGATTTAGGAATGGGAAGCAAGAATGTACTAGTAATAGATTTAGGCAATGCAAAGCCATCAAGGAATAAACATACCGCCTCCATGATATCATTGCATAAAATAGGCCAGCACGCCAAGAAAAAAGATCCAGTAAATCCATCTGGTCCCGAGGAACTAGAAGGATCCAAACTCTTAACAGTAGCCAGTAACTCCTCCATAGTCGGCTTAGCAATCAAGGCAATGTTATCCTCTTGTGTCAGGATAGAGGAAATGTGATCAAGATACTCTTCATCGATAACAGTATGCAGGGAAGTAAAAGCCTTAATATAGTGATCATTGGCTTCCCTCTGAATGTCCTCAAGAGAAGTAAGAGTAGAACCATCAGAGGATAGGATATGATGAATATGAAGTCGATTGCGCTTAGAGGACACACAGGAATGATAGAATTTAGTATTCTTGTCTCCATCCTCGTCCCATTTAATTCGGGCTTTTTGCTTCTAGTATGCGTCTTCAATGCGGAGACATTGTTTCAGATTAGCCCGAGCAAGCATCCACTGAGGCCTTAAGGAAGGATTCGCTTCAAAGTCCGCTTCAATTGAAGTAACAGCGTCTTCAGCCTTCTTGACTTCTTGGAAAATATCACCAAAAGTGTCCCGACTCCACGACGAAAGAGCCCTTCTAGTAGCCCCCAGTCGAAGACCAATACGGACGAGACTATTAATATGATCAACAGAGTGCCATACATCCTCAACCACTGATAAGAAGGTATCATGATTCTTCCAGAAGTGTATAAAGCGAAAAGGCCTAGCGGTAGTAGGCTTCTCACTCTCAATTGATAGTAGAATAGGAGAATGATCGAATTTCGATCTATTCAAGTGTGTAGAGGCGGAAAGAGGAGCCCAGGCTAGCCACTTTTGATCAAGTAGTACCCTGTCCAGTCGAGAACCCATCTTAGGTAACCCATACTGTCTGTCCACCCACGTGAAGCGATTACCAGAATATGGGACTTCAGAAAGGCCCGCAGAAGCTTGAAACTCCACAAACTCCTTGATAGATACTGAATAAGGAGGAAGACCCCCAAACTTTTCCTCCAAACTAGTAATCGCATTGAAGTCTCCACTGACCAACCAAGGGAAAGTCCATCGTTGACGAACCATCAAGAGTTGATTCCAAAGGAGCCTGCGACCCTCCTTGGTATTACTACCATGCACTGCCGTCAGTAAGGATATCTCAGGAAAGAGAGGGGAAGAAACAGTAACTATTAGACATTGGTCAGAAGAATCAACCACAGAAAGCAATGATCCAGAGCGTGCCATGATCCATATGTTTCCTTTAGAGTTACTGAAAGAGCTCTGAAACTCCAGTTTTAGTTAGAAAGAAAGAAGCTTCTCTGGCTGGACTTTAGGTTCAATAATAATAACTATAGGGACTTTATTCGTACGACACAAGGATTTAAGTCTTTTAAAAGCCATCTGATTGGCAATCCCCCGAATATTCCAACTAAGAAGTTTAGTCATTAATGAAGGAGGAGGGTTGAGTAGTTGTGACCTTAGACGCAGATCGGAGGATACGGGTGGTGGCAGGGGGAGCCGCCTTCTTTTTCTTCTGGCCACCTTGGGGAGCTGGAGGTAGTGGGGGTTGTGTCTCTTCCGAAGGGAGACACGAATCGGGAAGGTGGCCATCAGGACCCTGTTCCCCTAGAGAAGGGTCACCTGAGAGGCAAGCAGGATCGTCAGGAGGCTCGGTATCTTCAGCTTGATGATCAGCAGCCTCAACTTCGTCTGCCCAGGATCAAAATTCTCCTTCCTCCAGAGGCTCCGGGCTAGTGGGATGGTTTGGAGATGACTGCAAAAGTGGCGACGGTTGTGATTGACGTAGAGATGGAGCAGGGGAGTTGACGGCGCAGGCATTTGATGTAGGGGGAATCTGGTCAGGACTCGAGCCTCCAATAGCTTGATCTCCATTGGCTGATGTGGCCAACTGATTAGCCATTGGCGGTTGGACAGTAATGGCATGGACAGGTTCAATAATAGCTTGATTAGAAACCCTTCCCTCTTCAACATCATTATTAATGACAGGCGCATTAATGTGATGATTAGATGGTTCTCCCCGTTCCATGTCGCTGTGATCATTAAAAGAAGTATTGATAGCCTCCACCATGATTTCTTTATGCTTCTGCTGTGGGGGTTTTGCTATATTTGTAGTGTGGGATTTACGTGCGTCTTTCTTGTGGCCTTGGTGCTTGCTGATCGAACAGTAGGTCGGGATATATTCATATTCTACTTTTTGAAAAATAGTACAGCCATTAGGCATGTTTATGCATACCACAGGAGGAAGGGACTTACTAGCATCAACTTCAAAAAAAACTCGAGCCGTACTAGGACGAAAGAATTCTTCTGTAGCTTTATCAAGTTTGAGCGGAATACCAATGCCAAGCACTATAGAAAATAATGCATTTTTGGCAAACAGCTGATGCGGAAGCCCAGGAAGAGAAACCCATGTAGGAGCCAATGGGGATTCATGTGAGGCATTGAAGTCCTTCGACCAACGGAACAACCGCATGGGGGCTCGCGAGACGTACCACGTCTCCCTAGCCCGAAGCCGAAGGAAGTCAGCCTCCAGAGAAGGCCGAATAATGATATGTTTAGGATCGATGACACCGACCTTAACATCACCTACAAACTGAAAACCCATGAAGGCTTTCCGGATCACGTCGATCGGGGGTCGAGCGTGGGAGAATTTTCTAATTAAAGCAAACTGGAATGGTTGGATCAGGATCTGTTCATCTTCCTCCGAAAAGGAGATGATGGGGACCCCCTTCGAGAAGGAAGGGGATCGGATGGAGATTAGCTGCGGCACCGAGGACACACCAACCACCTCCGCAAAAGTTTTTGATGCCATGGAACCAAAGAAAACTACGATGGTCAAGTGATCCGATCGTAGAAAGTGACGCCGGCCCGGCCAAAGGCCAAGTCGGAGTCGGTGGAGATTAGGGTTCACAGCACGGCGCTCCTCTTAGGAAGGAAGAGAGCACGTCCATATATATATATATATATATATATATATATATATATATATATATATATATAAGTCAGGTTTCGGGTTCGTCGGGTAACACGACACATGAACCCGAGCCCAACCCGATTTTTGATCGGGTTTAAATATTTTAACCCGAGCCAGAACCCGAGTATCTTCAACCCTAACCCAACCCATTAACGGGTTTATCCGATCGGGCTCGGGTTTGGCCCGCCCGAGTTGTACCCCTAGTAGCGGGTATTGAAGGTTGTCTTCGGAATATCCTACTCCCGAACCTTCATCTGATGATACCCTGACCGAAGATCAATCTTCGAGAAGACTTTTGCCCCACTCAGCTGATCAAACAACTCATCTATCTACGGCAACGGGTACTTATTCTTGATGGTGATGTTATTAAGTGTACGATAATCGATGCAAAATCTAAAAGTCCTATCCTTTTTCGGTACTTAGAGTACCGATTCTCCCTAAGGTGAAGCACTGGATCGAATAATACTCTTGCCTTCCAGCTCTTCTATATGGGCCTTCAACTCTGCAGCTTCCTTCAGGTTGATCTTGTATCAATGCTGAGACTTCGGCGCTGATCCGAGCACTAGGTCGATGGTGAACTCCACATCTCGATCTGGCGGCAATCCTGGCAAATCCTCGGGGAAGATGTCGAAAAACTCTGTAATCAGCGGGTATGGCAACTCCTTGTCTTCTGCAACTGCACTGTAGTAGACTCCCTTTGGCTTTTCTACAATCCGTCTTCTGACCTCGAACGGTGGAACTCCAGGTGGGCTGAAAGTAATCTTTCCCTAATGGTAATCTATTACAGCAAACTGCTCACTCAACCAGTCAATGCACAGTACTATGTCAAATCCCGACAATGGCATCACTAGAAGTCGAGCCCTAAGCTCCCTCCCAGCTATAGTGATAGGACAATCAACCATATTGCTAACTGGCACTACTCCACCTCCTGTCATAATTCGATAGTTCCTCCTAGTGGGCATAGGTGTGAATCTGTGTCTATGCAGAAACTCATATGATAGAAGTTATGTGTGGCTCCAGAATGAAACAATGATATGGCAGGAAATAAATACAAAAGGATAGAACCTGTGATCACGTCTGGAGCTGTCTCATCTTCCTTAACTGTAGCCATGATGTAAGCACGTCCTTGCTGTGGTCCTCCCCTTTGCTGCTGCTGATGCTGTGTAAATCGCTGCTGCTGAGTGGGTAGTGCATTTCCTCTCTGTGGTGTAGTTGGCGGCCCCCCAGCCCGGGGTCCTCCTGCTAGTCGAGCTATAGCCTAGGGGCAGTCCCTCATCTGGTGTACCTGAGACCCGCAGAATAGACAAAGTCCAAGCCTCTTGCGACAAACATCAATGTGGTGTCCTGGACGGTGACAGAATGTGCAAGTGATCCCCTGCTGCTGTCTCTGTGACTAGGCTGTAGGAGCTCAGGTAGGGCGAGGCTGCTGATTTACTGCCTGCTGGGGTGGCCTCGCCTGAATCTGGGTCCTCTTCGCCGGTGTCTGATAGCTACTGCTGCCGATGTCTCTGTCCCTCTTCAGCTTTGGATCCATCACCTTCTCAACTGCCTGGGCGACCTTGAGGATGTCAGTGTAGGTCGTAGCCCTACTGATCACTACCGTCTGTCTCAACTCCCTGATGATGCCCTTCTTGAACCTCCTAGCTCTCTTCTCTAGCGTACTGATGAGGTTCTCCATGAACCAGATGAGTCGGGTTAACTCTGATGTGTACTCTGCGACTGTCATGCTCCCCTTCTGGATTGCCTCGAACTGGTTTCGAAGCTCATCGCTCTCCACCTCCAGGAAGAACTTCTCTTGGAAGAGTAGTTTGAAATCCTTCCAAAGAACTTGGGGTACTGCCAGCTGAGGCTCCTCTCTGTACCAGGCTTTAGCAATGTCAAAAAGTCACATACTCGCAACCTCCACCTTCAGGTCTTCTGGAATCCTTGCCATCTTCAGCAGTCTCTCGACGTAACCCAGCCACTCGTCTGCATATACCCTCGGTGTCCGAAAAATCTATCGGGCAGACGTTCTGGTAATCTCTGGCGGTCCCCAGCCTCGATGCTGGAGGTGCTGCTGGTGCTGGTGGAGTCGGCTCTCGGGCCCTGAGTGCATCTACGACTGTAGCTCGGAACTGTACAGCCTGATGGTTCTGTGCCTCCATAAACTGCTGGAACATGGCCATCACCTGAGCGCCGTCGAACATCATCGTCGGAAGCAATGGAGAAAAAATATGAGGGGGTAGAAGCTGCTCCATTGGTGCATCGACCGTGGTCTGATCCGAAGCTCCTATAGCTCCGGGCTGATCTGCGGTCTTCCTGGTGGTGACCATCCTGAAAAGGAAAGAAAACTTCATTGATTACTAAAACCTAAACCTACAAGTAATAAGTTTTTATAGAATGTCAATGTACCAGATATTTCTATGTTTTTTTCGATTTTTCCTATGTTGTGATCAAGTTTTCCTAGTTTATCAAGTCTCCCAATAGTACTCTAGAGCCTAAGTACTATTAGGATAGACCTGCATGGGCCACCACTAGAAACATGTCAAGACCCACTCCCGAATATTTGGATACGAGTCGGACACGCCCAGCCTACGTTGGAAAACTCAACGTAGTAAGCTGTACCAAGCTTGAAAAAACTAACAAGTCAATATGAATAAGTACAAATCACAGCATTTATAACGTCCCAGAGAATCAAAGTACATGATTAGTCACTTATTACATTCATCCAGAAATGGCAAGGTAAAAGTATCGTCTGAGTTTCAAATACAAGAAATGAAAGAAACATCGAAAAGGATGATATAGCTAGGCCTCCTCAGCCTCTAAGTCCAAAGCAACTCCAGCTGGCTCCACTATACCTCCAGGCTCCTGCCCGTAGTATGTGTCACACAAAGCCTCCATCTCACCTGCAATATATCTAATCAGGAGCGGAGCAAAGTATATCTAAGGTAATGAACAAATACGACATGAGGTAGGAAAGAGTACAGGGTACAGGAAATGAGAACATAAGTGCTAAAAAGTAATACAGGGAATACAGGGAACATGAAATAAACCTGAACATGAATGTACAAGAAAACCTGACATGTGCAATATATTTGAAATACATCCAGGATGTATGACCGGCTTGGGTAGTACAGGGCACATGAATAATGGTACGGCTTAGGTCCCGTACGCACAGTGCGAGGCCTAAGCTATTCACATGAGTTTGTTTGGGTTTGGCCACACACCTGTAGTATTTTCCCTCCCAGATACAAGCAAGTACAAGAAATATGAATCAAGAGTACAAGACAATATCGTGTAACATCGTGTCCAAAATAAAGGTACAAGAAATAAAGTAAATGAACAAAAACCAAAAAGTGTACTTGCCTTGCTCAGGGTGATCAAAAGTGGGTAGTATAGCTGGATGCCCTCCTGTTTAATAAGGTAAGTTGATTAAACTCTAATCTATTTAACAAGTAATTAGCCATGCATCTTCTAACCATAGAATATCTATAATAGTATTCTAGATATGTACTAGTTCCAGCTAGCTAGGAAATATACTAACCATATCCAAAATATTTGTATAAATACTAGTATTTTGAAATATGATTGCTTACCAAGTACAAAATAATAATTATTAAATCATTTATTATTTGTGTTTGTAAAATAAAAACTAACAATAATTGTTATTGCAACTATAACCAACCCAATAATACTAGCCCCTAATGGCCAATTTATTATAACAGACCCATTTGTGCCTTCTCCTTTGTTGGCTTCAACCCATTGCTGACCTGTACTACTATCACCTATACTCCTTTTTAAAAGTTCCAAAGCAACAGGTAGAGCCCATCATATAATTTCAAATTCGAACCTTAACAAACACTAATACCGGTAACCGGAATATCCCTCATTGAGGATTAATACATATTAGAATTCAAGCTCCATAGTATAGGAACAAGGGAATTATAGAAAAAACTCAAATCTCAGAAATTAAATACAATTTAACCAATCAAAATATAAAGCAAAATTAAAATAAAATACTGGAATTAGACTCTTCAATATGTACAACCAAATTGAATAAGAATTCAACTAATAAGAGATCATGCCCCCTGCTACTCCCAAATCTCCTACTCCAAAGGACAGCAACACACGCACATTGTTTGCAAAAAACAAAAAGTTTACTTCAAACTTGAAAAAAGAATAGTACAAAATTACAAAATTCTTGGAAAGTACAACTGTAGGAATCTGATTAGAAGACGATCACTTTATCCCTTGGACTATGTGAACTTGAAGACTGTAGCCTCTGGAGAATGCAGCAGCAATTTTGCAAGAGTTCTTGATCTCTGTGCGTATGTATCTGATGATTTCACAATGATTGGAAACTCTATTTATAGAGTTCAAGAAATAACTGTTTTATCAGTTATTCTGATATACGCGAGCCTGGATTGTGCCATATTGGGTTACGCCAACTTTCATTCAATTCTTAAGCCGTATACTAACTGTATTTAGATGCGTGGCATCATGTGATTGAGATATGCGTGGTCGAGTACAGGATAATAGACACGTCTTGATATATTAGTGGCATGTGCGCCATGTCATCCTGCTTTAGAATATAAGTTGTCTCAACTTCATCAGGTTGCGCGAGCTTCGGTCAACTGCGCCTGATTGAGACGTGCCTAGACACGTGGCAGCTTTTGAGCAGAAGTCATTCAAATTGCGCCTAGGCGCAACTAAAGATTTTGTCTGGATTACGCCTAGCGCAACTTACGAAGCATACATGACAGCTGTCTACCAACTCCCCTCGAGCAGCACAATTCACGGGATTCGAAAAGATTTTTCTCGTTCACTGTGGTGTCAGTTGTCGGTATTGTCAGGTAATGATGGTCATTAAGTGTCAGACGCCACGTAGATTTTGGCACAACAAGACTGGGCGCAGTCTGATATGTGGCACAACCTGTTCAGCAGTGCAGTCTGTTTTCTGAGCTTTATATCAGTGGCACAACTTGATTTTTGGGGCACAACTTGATCACTGATTAGTATGTTCAGGACACAACTTAATTTTTAGTCCCTACAAGACCCCCTTCAAAGTTTTCAAAACTTAAAAACGTTTCAAAGTTTTAAAATACTTTAAATTGATAAAAAAAATTGACTGAGTCAAGTTGCCCCAGTTTTGCGTAATCTGTTATGACCAATTACGATTCATCATGCACGATTCAGGATGACTGTTAGGATTCTGACTTTCTGGCTATAAATAATCCCCGTTTACTCCACTATGATTCTTTACTTTCACTTTTAATCTTCTGAAAAAATTTCTATAACTTTTGCAACCCTCTTTTCCGACCATCTTCTTGACGACATGGCCCCCAAAAGGACTGCTGCTGACAAAGGAAAGGCCATCGCCACCCCTTCAACTCGTGTTCCGCCTGCCCATGTGCCACAATATGTGTTGCCTTCTTCTCGTCGAGAGACAGGCAACCCAGCAATGGAAGGTGATTAAGGGTGAGCCGATTTGATTTATGAGCGACAATTTCATCAATGATTGATTTGCGCCCCTCTTTTTAGAGTGTGGAGTATCACAAACTTTGCGCCACCCCTTCTTAGGGTGTGGTCGCCCTTTTCTTGAACACTGTTTATTTTTATGAACCGTGTTGCGCATATTGTTGTGTACTGCACGACTTAATTTGAGGCACAACTCAGTATGCGGCACAACCTGAGGTGTTGCGCAACTTGAGTTTTGTGCAACATGGCATGTGGCGCAACCTAGTTTATTGTGCAACCTAAGTTTTCGTGCAACACATCTCGTGGTGCAACTCAGAGAGTCTATGTAACGCAAGAAGTCATACATCTTTGTTTTGCTTCTAAATTTTTTTTGTTCATATGTCTCTTTGCAGTTAATCTCAGGAAAGATGCAGAAAGGATTGCTTCAACATTTAACTTCCCAGAGTATAGAAAGAATTTGTCTCATCTCACTTTTCCTCAATATGATGGTCCTGAAGCACGCAGAACTCTACTCATAGATCAAGATAATTAAACTCTTTTGAACTTGATGAACGGTGAACCCTTCAGAGCTTGGATACTACAGTCCACAAAAAAACTGCCTTTTTATTCGGGGATGCTATCAAGAAAACCTCCCAACCTAAGGCAAAAAAAGAGACGAGATATTTCTTAAAGGGAAACAATGTCATACATCTAACAGAAATATCAAGGTCTATGGCACTATCCTAGTATGCTTTTGCTAGCTACCCTAGAAGGATGTCTTGGGATTTGACTCCTCTCCAACAAGCAAGAGTCGGTCGAATCTGTTATAAAGTGGGTCCGCAGAACAAAGACCTTTTTTACAGCACTTCTAAAAAATATAGTACACACTTAAGAGGTTTAAGGCCGAGCTGCATCCCTCCTGAGGATTCTTTCCTGCTTCTTCCAGTCAGAATACCTATTTTTGCAAATACATTTGTAAAAGCTGAAGGAAGATATCCAGACCGCGCTATGCGCATGACAGGCCTGGTAAACCCTGGAATGAAGCGCTGGAGTAGCTTGTCCATATGGATTTTGGAGGAATTCAAAGACAGGCTCATTGATCTGGGCCTCTATAACCCCATCTGCACTACAGTATATGGCATTCATCCAAACCCTCACATGTTCTTGGCTTTAGTAGAGAGATATAACAAAAGCACTGGGACCTTCATGACACCTCATGGAGAAATGGAATTTGCTCTTAACGAGATGGAATATATCTCTCGTCTGCCGATGGGTGACAACCCATATGAAGAATATGTACCCACAATGATGAATTAGATGCTCTAGCAAAGGAGAATCCCCAGATGACCACAGTTTTCCAAGAGCTGCTGTGCCACTATAAAATTTACTCACTCTACTATGAAAGTGCCATTGCGGGTATTGCTACATCACAAAATGGATGCCATATCTGTTCCTGGGTCATATGTGGGAGGACAAGCCACTGGACAGTCAAGCCTATATGCCTCGTTTCTTTGAACCTTTTGATAGAAGTGATATACAATTATTAATGGAAAACATAATCATGGGGATGTCACCTTGACTGAGGACTCAGGTCTGTTCAAGGCTGGCGATGTTCTTCAAAGTTATCTTAGACAGGGTTACAGACCTATGTCTCCAGAAGCCCAGCTGGCAGGCTTTCTATCTTTATGGCTACGGCATTTTGTAGTTCCGGAAGCCAGTGCGGTTGACAGATTCCACCGAGGTATTTTATTCACTGCAATACGTCTTGTATTTGGATACAAGATAGATCTCTTATCAGCCATGACCTGCCGCCTGAATGCTGGATTGCGTTCTTTTGTAGACACCATGCTGCAAGATATGGATAGTCGATCAGATTTTCCTCGTACTGAAATGCCATATACTTATTTGTTCGGATGGTTATTGCTACACCATTCCTGTTTAATGAACCCGGATATGGGACCTGCTGATGGAGACTTCATCGGGCGTTTTGCTAATGCTCACTGGAAATATACTGCTCTTTCGGAATGTCGACTTGCCTTGAACCATGGATCAGGATGGTATTTCCAGTGTGTTGGCCCCCTTCAGGGTATGATATTATGCCTCCACAGATGATGGACTTACCTGAAGAAATACTCCGTTTAAGTCCAAACATCTTTTTCTGGCTTAAGATAATCCGGCCCTCTCACTTGGTCTATAGATTTGAAGGAGAATGCTATTTGCAACTGTATTTGCCGAGTCGATTTGCACGACAATTCGAGTATGATCAGCTTCACGTAGGAAATGCAACCACCTGCCTACAGGCCAAGGGTTATCTTATTGATGGGGCTAGGACTTGGAATTATTACAATACCCTGGGCACAAAAGCTATTTTTTCTATGCCTTATAAACTTTCCCAAGGCCCGCGTATGTTATATTCATATGCAAACTTCTATACTTCAGCGAACACATTCGCTGAAAGCTTCCATCCTGCACATAGCTTCGCAACTGAAAGGAGAATTAAACAAGGGAAACGTACTCTTCAGTCTTTCCGGGATGTAGTAAAATAACGTATAGGCAACTCTAGAGGAGGGTGAATAGAGTTTGTGTCGATAATCACCAAATAAAAATTAACTCTATATCACCTCCTCAAAACAACTATCAAGATAGTAAATAAATCAGAGAGAAATGCGGAAGTAAATAAAGATCAGAAGAGCATACGCAAACACAACAGTTTTAACCTGGTTTTCCTCGTGGAGGACTAGTCCAGGCCTGAGAACTCTAGCTCAGGATTGAAATCTACTATTTGTGAAATAGTGTACAACCACGTGCCTTTACTCAGAAGAGCACGCCAACTTCTTACAGATTCGTAGGTGGCGAAACTTGGAATTGTCCAAGTGACTTTTCTTTTCAACTCCTGCACAAAAACTTCTAGCTGAATCGCACTTGAGCACCTTGGGGCTTAGGAAGTTTTGTGGCTAGTAGATTGGAAGAATATGGCTTAGGTAGTATAAGGCTTAGATGATTCAGAGTGAGAGATAGAAAGGTGATTAAGAGATGAATGAAAATGGTTGAAATCATGCCCTATATATACTAGTCTGGAAGGCAGAATTCGGCCAGAATTCTGTCCTCAAAATTCAAAAATATGGCCGTTGTACCAGCTAGCAATTGGTAACCCTAAAAATTAGTTCCTAGAAATCAGGGGACAGAGTTCGGCCCGAACTCTGTGTGGGGGCAGAGTTCGGCCCGAACTCTGCCTCCTAGGTGGCAGAATGGCCTTTGGGCTTTTGCGCTTTGTAGAGCTTGGGGTTGGTTCAGGAATTGGTCTGTTTGTATGGTAGAGCTTGGAGAGATATGTCTCAGGGTTGAGATGACTCAGTGCGACTCAACGTACACATTCTCCTAGACTCAATAAATTAAAAATTACAGACTTGGAACAAGTAGGAAAACCAAGAGCCCTTTGATGACGCCTTTCTTTTGATATCTGAGCAGAACTGATGACATCTTTTTTCTTGACAGCAGTCGTCCAAAGATAAACAGATCTGGAAATCTGAATACCTTTCGGGGGCTTCGCCCCCGAACCCCCGATGGGGGGCGCTGCCCCCTCGACCCCTGTCCGCTGACCGGGCAACAGAACCCCCGATGCGAGGCCCCGGATAGGTCGCTAGGCGGTTCGGAGAAATCTCTTTGTATGACGCCGTCTTTAGTCCATCATTAATTCTTTATTGCCTATGTCCTGGTTTGATCATGCTTACTGCATGTCTACAAATACATGTTAGGCCAGCAAAATATGTTGCAGTACGATACAAGTATAGCAATATAATATAGGACAATTAGGACAATGCTAAGTTTAAGTAGCAATATGATAGTGAGTATATGAATATTAGTGACATCATTATGTTAAACTTAACTGATTAGCCATATTCAAAAACACGATGTAATCATTGGGCCAACAATCTCCCCCTTTTTGATTATGGCAAATCGGTTAAGTTTAAGACAGATACGATAGATGCATGTATCACTAATAAACACATATTACAAGAAGATTGTGTGCCAACTTAAACTTATTTCTCCCCCTTTGACATGATCAAAAATAAGCTCCCCCGTAATAAGAGATAAAATGAACTCAAGCATAAGTAAAGGAGGAAGGCATAGATAATCATGATCAAGATATACTAAATGAAGAACAATGGGAGAAGTGTGTAAAGACAAGTATAGAAACTACATACCCAATGTAGAGTGCCAAATAGAAAATAGCTTGTCAAAACACAAATAGTTGGTAAAACTAAAAGAATTTGAAAATAATCAATAGATAGTTTACCAACATGAAATCCAAGAAAGACATCCAAAAATATAGTATGATATGAAATATTGATCTAGTTTTGGAAGAAAATTATGAAATAAAAGATTTCAGTCAAAAACCATAGGGATTAGATAATTGCAAATAATAGATATCAAAGAAGAAGGATACCAATGAAGATATTGAAATAGACAAACTTGATATCAATTGAAATATAAAAACTTGAAACATTGATCAATGAAACTATGATAGTCACAATTGTCCACAGATAAATAGTGAAACAAAATAAAGGAATGATCAATATAAAATAGAGCAATTGATATAAAATGATCTCATTATTTGCAAATCTATTTACTTATCCAAAATTCATGCATTTGAACTCAATTACCTTATCATGCTATATGAATACCCTTTAGATAAACATGAACGTAAAGAAGAAAAATGTTTGAGAAAGAGAAATTTAGTCGACGTAAATGCTCTCCCTCAAACTATTACCAATATAGATAAAATCATAAATTTTGGGTAAGTCCTCAACAAGGAAAGCCAAATTAAACATACAAAGAAAGCCAAATCAAAGAAAGCACAATAGTAATCAAGATAAAATACGAAAGTAAATATTATCGAGATGACCCATATAAAAGAGAGATAATATGATGAAAACAATTGCATATACTCTCATAAACCTTTCACAAAATATCAGTATCCTAATAATGATTAAAATAATAGGTCAATGATGAACTACATATACGACATATTAAAGGGTATAAATGAATTGAACCAATTTATTTGCTCTTCCTTAAAATATGCGTATCTAGTTCCAAAGCACTTATAGCAAAAAAAATGATAACTTCAAGATCTAGGGGTAAATCAATTATTGATTTCTCCCCTTTGCTCAATGCTATAAAAATGTCTATAAAATGATAGCTTATGACATAAAAAATGATATAAGGCTATGAAAATGTCATAGAACGAAAAATATCATCTTTAGTCAAGAAGATATATCCACTAATAGTTACTAAAGATGCGAAATCAAAAGAATATTTCAATTTAGCACATGTAATCAAAAGGCGACATACACTAACCAATATAGAAGAATATCATATTAAAAAATGATAGATCAATGCATGTTACCTTTTGAGAAAAATGTCATCATAAAAGGAAGAAAGTCAATTAAATCAATCATGATGAAAGTCAAAATATAGCAAAAAAAAATAAAACTCAAATATCATGTCCATGATTATCTAATTAAGAAATGA
Source organism: Iris pallida (assembly GCA_029216955.1). Taxonomy (NCBI): domain Eukaryota; kingdom Viridiplantae; phylum Streptophyta; class Magnoliopsida; order Asparagales; family Iridaceae; genus Iris; species Iris pallida. Next base: position 3,393,781 of record JANAVB010010194.1, on the reverse strand, counting down.
TCAACCAATTTATTACCTTGCATGGACTATGTATGTTTTACCACATATGTACCCATCAACGGATAATAATCCAATCTTGCTAATACTAAATGAGAAACCAATGAAGTTCAAATAGCAAAGAGCATATGTGATAATCCATGATTAGTCAAAATAGAGTAATGAATTAACTTGATAACCACATAATTAGATAATATAGGACTACTCAATCATTAAGATCATTCATAAAGTAAACTAATAAATAATTATGATCCGTCATAAATCCTATCTAAAAACCATATAAACAAACCAATGGAAAATATATAAAAGAGTCAATCTTATTTAAATGATTGCAAATTTATTCCAAAGAAATGATAATATAATAAAATCATGACTCAAAAGATGAGAGAAATTTAAGAGATGCTTTCCAATGACTAGTATGGAAGGAAGTTAAAGCGATGAATCACAAACCTTAATGGAAACAAGATTAAATAAAAAAATTGTCAAACTAATTTTAGAGACCAAACATATGCATCTAAAATAGAATACAAATCTCATCAAGAAAATTCATAAATCTTGTTTTTGTAAACTAGCATATCACATATAGATTGAAATTCAAGAAGATAGCTAGATGAGTAAAAGTGAACAAAAATTATGTAGCTTAACAATACATCGCAAATAAGCAAGCTAGCTACATAACTAATTAAGATTAATGAGGTGGGCCATTAACAGGATAAATGTGCTCATTAAATCTTAAGTCACTAACACTAAAGATACATGCTTAAGCATAGAGTTCACAATAAAGACAATACATTTTGAATGATCAAAATGATTTATATACTCTTTGTTAAGCAAGGATGAGAGTATAAGATAGCAAGTAAATGAATTAGACTCTCATCAAGTAAAGGACAAAAGAGATGTTCATGAAAACACAATAGAGCAAATTTTTTGGTCAAATATTGAGATTAACCCAAGATAATGAAATAATAGATTAATCTAGAGAATGCAAATTTATTACCATTATGAAAGTGTATTCTCTAGAAATGGAAAATCTCAACGTAAAAGTTCAACCCATAGTAGCTAAAGACATGAGAAGTATGATATATCAATTACATGTATTCTCATGTGCTACAAAACATCATTGGGCAATAATAATAAAATATTTATAGCTCAAATATAAGGCTAGATATGATGAAGTATTCTGGAACTTAGGGTGGATCCAGAACTAGATAATGGTTGCAAGTAGACCTTAATAAATCTTAAGTCTATAAAGTGTTGATCACTTTGGGTTAGCTGTAGGGGCCGGTTCCCAGCTAGCGGTAGTCCGAAGACTAGTACACCGTGTCGCTTCAGGCTATTTACACCTGTATGACAGAAGGACCCTTTCGGCTTATTCCCAAAATGTTCTTTACTTTTAAGAACTTAGATTTAAAGGAATATATGCAGTATCTTCAAACAACATCAAAATATAAAAATCCCTAAGTATAAGAAAGGTAAATACCCAAATAATAATCAAAGAATGATCATCAAATTTGCTATGAATATTTTCAAAACAAATATTTTCATAATACACTTTATGGAAATAAATATATAGAAGATTCATACTCAAAATAAGTATGATAATTTCAACAAGTAAGGTAAAGCACAAAACCAAGCAATTCTTAAAAGAACTTCCATAAAAGTCATGAACAAGACACTAATAAATATTTTCTCTCAACATCCTAACTTGAAGAAGTAAAACAAATAAATATAAGAAGTTGGGAATCATTAATATATTCATATATATCACAAATAGGCATATATAAAAGATCAAAAATCAATTAAAAGGTATGTATCCATAAAGTCAACAAATAAAAGCCAATAAGATATCATCAAAAGAAGACTTTGAGGAAGGAGCTAATTGATTCAAGATGAGATAACACAAATTTGGTCAAAAGAATCAATAGTTAAAGTATGAGGTAAGCAAAAGTATGAATAGATACTCTTCAAAATAATATAAAACTTGAGCTCATCTCATATGTCCACATAAAGATATTTATACAAAAGTAGATGTCAATATAATAAATACATGATCTACATAGAAATGGAGATAAGTATAGTCATGTATAAATAAACTTTATTAGGCAAAGACATAATTGATTCTCAAGAGGATAATCAAAATAAAATATGAGAATTGATAATGAAGATATTATGCAAGCACAAGATTAAAAAGATGTATAAGTATATACTTATCAAATTATAAGTAGCTTGTGCTAAACGCATATATTCACAAATAGCAATTAAGATAAATATAATATATTAAATATAAATCGGCAAGAAGTAACTATCTCAAAACTTTAAAAATTGAGAGTCAAACTTTAAAACAAAATTCAAGAATCAAGCTCCTATGAACTAGAATGATATACATGCTTTATAATGACAAAGAATAACGAGCATGCATATTTAAATGTGTCACACTAATAGAAAAATGAGTAATAAACTACATAGTGTGAACTAATCATTTAAGCTAAGTAATTAGTCATGCAAGATAAAAGAAATAATAAGAAAATTAACTAAGCATGCTAGTATTATATGTCACATTGATTTATATAATAAGCAACTAAAGGATATCAATATAAGCTAGTAGCAAGACATCAAGAGAAACATGCTAGATTCTACAAATATAAACCATTTAAAGAGAATCGTTTAGCATGTTACCAAAGTGGCTCTAGTGGCCACACTTGTGTTGGTGCAATTGCTTGTTAGATGACCTTTGAGCTTTGCAACTACCAACACGCTCCTCGGTACTATGTCCCGATATAAGTAGCTCCACTTATAACATTAGGCGAAGACTTTGGTATCCAAATAAACTTGGATCCATATTTGTTAGATTTAGGGACCCATATACTATTTACTCTAGCATTAGTAGAAAAACTCCTGCGAATAGGACAAGTTACACTTATGTGTCCAATACGAGAGCAATAGAAGCACTTAATACTAGTGTGTGCATATGTATCGGAATGAGCATGATTATGAATATGTGACATACTAGAATGATGAATATCTCTAGAATGAGCATGCATGGATTTGGTCTTAAGAATATCATGTTCTAATAGCAAATTATTATGCAAACAAGTAAGAGAATCAAATTTAGCATTTAAAGCATAATTCTCTTTTTCAAATAAAGCAATTCTAGAAATAAAATCATCATTTTGTTTCTTTAAAGAGTCAATAGAAGAATCATGCAAATGATTTAGCTCATGTGCTTGCTTCTTAAGATCTTCTATTGATGAGAAAAGAGATTTGATTTTCAAAGTTAAAGAATCATTCAAACACTTTAAAGAAACACAAGATAAGTTTTGAAAGTCAAGTCTAGATAATAAATTATTGTTTTCATTTCTCAAAAACTCATTAGATTCTTCTAAATGAATAACCTTTTCTGAAAGTTCTTCATTTGTAGAATGAAAAGCCTTAGCAAACTTTAAGGATTGGTTAGCCATGGCTTTCCACTTAGAGCATTTCTTGTATTTAGAAGAAACATGATTGTCTATGCTACTAGAAATAAAATCTTCTTTATCGGAGGAGGAGGAATACGATGCCATACACAAATAAACAAGGATCTACTCTAAGGATGTTAAGCCTAACAATGGAGACCTTGCTCTGATACCAATTGAAATAACGTATAGGCAACTCTAGAGGGGGGTGAATAGAGTTTGTGTCGATAATCACCAAATAAAAATTAACTAGTCTAAGGATGTTTGAAATCATGCCCTACATATATTAGTCTGGAAGGCAGAATTCGGCCAGAATTCTGTCCTCAAAATTCAAAAATATGGCTGTTGTACCAGCTAGCAATTGGTAACCCTAAAAATTAGTTTCTGGAAATCAGGGGACAGAGTTCGGCCCGAACTCTGTGTGGGGACAGAGTTCAGCCCGAACTCTGCCTCCTAGGTGGCAGAATGGCCTTTGGGCTTTTGGGCTTTTGGGCTTTGTGGAGCTTGGGCTTGGTTCAGGAATTGGTCTGTTTGTATAGTAGAGCTTGGAGAGATATATCTCGGGGTTGAGATGACTCAGTGCGACTCAACGTACACATTCTTCTAGACTCAATAAATTAAAGATTATAGACTTGGAACAAGTAGAAAAACTAAGAGCCCTTTGATGACGCCTTTCTTCTGATATCTGAGCAGAACTGAAGATATCTTTTTTCTTGACAGCAGTCGTCCAAAGATAATGGTTCGGAGAAATCTCTTTGTATGACGCCGTCTTTGGTCCATCATTAATTCTTTATTGCCTATGTCCTGGTTTGATCATGCTTACTGCATGTCTACAAATACATGTTAGGCCAGCAAAATATGTTACAGTACGATACAAGCATAGCAATATAATATAGGACAATGCTAAGTTTAAGTAGCAACATGATAGTAAGTATATGAATATTAGTGACATCATTATGTTAAACTTAACTGATTAGCCATATTCAAAAACACGATGTAATCATTGGGCCAACATGTAGAAGACAGAGATCCTGCCGATGTACCTCTAGAGGCATCAATTTTAATGAATTTTGCTGACCCAGTTCAAGATCCTTTAGATATATCCATAAAGATGCGGAAAGAAAAATCCCCTGTTAAAGGTTTGAAGAAGAGAAAGACTAAGAAAACGACAGCCTCTCCTCAACGAGATAATCCTCCTAATTATTCAAGAGCTCCTGAGAAGAGGAAAAGAACATCGCTGGTTATCAATGAACTAGTGACTACGAGAACAACTCGTTCTCAATCAAAACAGTTTCTTCTCAGTTCTTCTTCTGGAGAGAAGGACATTTTACCCATTCTTCTATTCAGAAATAGGGGAAGTTTACAGAAGGAGGAACTTCCGCTTCCTTGATTGACCCAGAGGGTAATCGTAATGACGTTGTTGCGGGGCCAGACGCACCGATACTCCAAAAAGTTAGAAGAAAATTGAATATTTCTGAAGTAGAACCATCTCAAGAAGGTAATATCAAAGTTGTGAAATATCCTAATTGTTAATTTTTATCAGAGATATATATCTAAATTGCTTTTCTTTGTATTGGTTACTCTAACAGATGTCCATCCACCTGTCACCATTATGATAGTAAATATTCCTGCCAATGTACTGGCTGCAGCAGGGATAACAATTCCTTCCCCAAAGTAAAATCTACCCCCACAAGATACTTCGCAAGCTCAAGTATCTACTCATTCAGGAGAGGCAGTGATCGATGCATTGAACGGTTGCGATTTTGATGATGAAACTTATGATGAAGATTGGGACAACATTACCAAAAAAAAACAAACTTTAGCGAATGCACCATCATCACGAGAAATCCCAGTTGATGATGATCCTTCACTTGCTGAAGACGAGGAGGATGTGGTTCATGATAAGGAACATGTCAATCTTCCTGAAGTTAATGAACCCATGACCACTGAGCCGCCTGAAGTGTCTAAGGTGGCAACTAAATTAGTAAATGAAACTCCAGTAACTCTGCCACCTCCGACTGAATCGGGAGCAGGGAGTAGTCAGGCTACCATGTCTGCAGATACTCTATCCAAGCTTCCGTCCGAGACAATTAAAGCTACTGAGACTCCTCATAATGTACTCAGTTCAGGTAAGTTTTCTACTATGAACGATTTGACATAGTATTTTTTTTTAACATTATATGTTATAACATATATGATTTGCAGAAGCGGCTACTGGGACTGTAGCCGGGGAAGAAAGCTCTTCTCATATTAGTTCTCCAGATGAAGTACCCCCATCTACTAAGGTTGTGAAGACTTCTACAAACATAGTAGCCACTCCAGGAGCCCCGATAGCTAACAAATTCGTGGTGACCTCTTTCACAAGAGTCTTCTTTACATCTCTGGAACCCCTAGTTCATAGAGTCATGGAGAGAGAGGATGTCCCTTTTAGTACCGTTGGAACTCCCACTACATTTTTGATCGAAGGCATCCGTAGTCAAGGAGACGAAGCTCAAGCTTCATTTTTGGAACATATTTTGGATGAGCTAGAGAGCTCAATCAAGACCTACAAGGAGCTGAAAAGAGGAGATATCGAGCCACTAGTACACATGGAATATGAAACCATGTTTCAAGAAGCAGAAATTAGTAAAGTTGATTTTGAAACATTCATGTTGGCTTTCACTAGACAGTCCTCTGAGCTAGACGTTTAAATCTCTGATGTAGCTGTTGTTGCTGAGAGCCATAAGACTAAGGCTACAGAGGAAGAGAAAAAAGCTGCTGATCTAAAAGCCAAAATTGCTCAATTTCAGGCAGAACTCTAAACTACTGAGCAAAACATAGAACAAGAAAATCAATTATACCAATCTGCTGTTGATCAGGTGGAGATTTTGAAGAATTAGAAGAAGGAATTTGAACATCTTCAGAATGAAGAGCTAACATGTCGAACTGCTGCTCTACAACCATTTGATCCTGAATCAGGACGAGTTGAAGCTAGGCAGAGAGTGCTAGATTCTCATGATGAAAGAATTCAAGTTCTGAAGAAACAAATTGCAGAACTTATCATCTATCCTGCAGAGTAAAAATGGGCAAATTTTGTTGTTTCTTTCTACAATGTACTGTTTTTTCTTCTTTTGCAGAAAGAAATAGTAAAAACTTTTATGTGGTTCCATTACTTGTTGCATATCTTGTTACAGATATAAGTAATAGAATAGAAAATATATTTAGATGTACTGGACATAATATATTTCATGATTTAGAAAATAATAATATTCATTATATCTGCTCAGAGGTAATATGGACATGGCAGAATATAAAGTTTAGCAATACTGTTATTTCAATAGACAACTTTATCAGAGGTATAAAGGACGTGACAAGTTGCTGATATAAATAATCAAAATTCAGAGGTGTAGAGAATGTGAATTTATATTATTCAAAACAAGAGACAATAAATGTCCGATGAATGATAAGTCAAAGAAGTGAATGAATGAACAGTCACTTCAGTTTTCAAAGGAAAGATGCTAGCGCATTGAAAATAGTTCTTAAATCTTGAATGTGATCTTCCTTGAGACGACTTTTAATAGCAACATCGTCAACATAACATTCGACAGTCTTTCACAGATGATCTCGAAAGATGGTACTCATAGCCCGCTTGTAAGTTGCACCTGCGTTCTTAAGTCTAAACGGCATGACCGTATAATAGTACACACCTCGAGGAGTACAAAATGAAGTCGTTTCTCATCTTCAGGATTCATCCGGAATTGATTATATCCAAAAAAAACCCATCCATAAAAGAAATTCGTTCGAATCCACATGTATTGTCGATCATGACATCAGTAATTGGGAGAGAGAACTCGTCTTTAGGGCAAGCATCATTGAGATCCCGAAAGTCTATGCAAACTCGAACCTTTTCGGTCTTCTTCAGAACTGGTACAACGTTGGCTACCCAGTCAGGATGTTGTTCTTCTCTGATAAAACCACAAGCCATAAGCTTTTTGACTTCATCATCAATTACATCCATCATTTCAGTCTTGAATTGTCGTTGTTGTTGTTTGACCGGCTTAGCATTCGGCAGAATGTTAAGCTTGTGAGTTGTAATTTGAGGATTTAATCTCGGCATATCTTCGTAACTCCAGGCGAAGACATCAATATATTCACGAATAAGATGAATTAATTCTTGTTTATCATCCTCTGGAAGATTTTTGCTAATGAAGATTGGTCGTGATACACCCTCTTCTCCAATATCGATTTGGACAAGTTGATCTTCAGTAGGTGGTTCTCGTTGTTCGAAACGAAGTTCCTACTGATTGTCCATCTTTTGTGCCCAAAGGTCCACTTTAGGAGCTTCTTCAATGTCATCTTCATCTTCTTTCGAAAATTTGGTGGACACCATGTTAGAAGATACTGTTATCCGATGAATATTACTAATACTGGTATCAGAATCCTACGAGACAGAATCAGAAGAATTAGATCGTTCTTCTTCATCAGATTCAGAAGGTTCTGGAGTCGAAAGAGATGCAGCATAACCTAAGCCCCGCTTCTATTTAGTGTGGTATTATTGTGATTTTCCTTTTGGAACAACAATACGAAGGGGAGTCCGCCTTCCTTTACCATTGTTGAGGCCTATTCTGAAATTATAGCCCATTTTCGGATAATGGCTTTAGATTACGGACTATAGCGTCGTAATTGTAGCCTTCCTGTATCATCTCTATTATCATTATAGAGCACGATTTTTGGTTCCTCTCTTTTGTTGAAGAATATAGGCTTTTCATCTTTCTTTCGAGACGATACTAAGAAGTATGACTCTTGTATTGAATCCAATGATACCACATTTCGACGACTTCTATTGTAAGTAGTTTAAAATTTTCTAGCATATCCAAATAACACTGAGTATAGAAAAATACATCAGTATACTGCAAAGGAGATGCTTTATTGATTTTTACACCATCATTTACAACAGGGACTTTAGCCTTAGAAGGCTTAGTCAGATTGATGACAAGAGGGGGAGAAGAAGAACGAGAAGGAGGAGGGAGCTTCTTGCGACGAAGATCGATTACAAGCGACTCAGAAGAGGTGAGCTCTCTTTGTTCTTGACTATCACCCTTAGGCTGCTTCTCATGGAAAGGAAGATAGATAGTCAGTGGTTTGGAAGACTGAGGACATAAGGTGCATCCTTTGACGGGAATCACTAGAGTATCATTTGGCACACTCTTTTGTTCTTCATCCGTGTCCATTGTTAGTACCACCTTCATGAATTCTTCCTTGTACCTGCGAGAATCATTGCAATATGCTTCAACTCCTTTGAAAGGATTCAGATCTGCAACCTCTTTTTGGACTTCTCTATTACCATCCACATATTTGAAATATTGGTAGAGCGTAGAGGGTACAATATTGTGTTCATGGAGGAATGGCCCTCCTAACAAAGCGTTGTATGATCCATGATTGTCAATAACATAAAAAAGTTACCTTTGTACGATGATTGTCAATTTGAAGTTTTAGGCGTATCATCCCCAAAGGTTCACTTCTTCCTTGATTGAACCCCAGGATAGTAGTGATAGTTGTAGAAAGGTTATGTACTGGGATTTTTAAAGCAGCCAGTAAAGACTTCGGCATAATGCTAAGTGCGGACCCTGGGTTAATCAGAATGCGATCGACTTTCATGGTGTCCACATACCCCGTGAAATAAAGAGGACGATCATGACGATTGTCTTCTAACAACATGTCATCTTGTGTAAAAGTGATATTGAACATTAATTCAAATATACTATGACAATGTGCACAGCTGACTAGCTCCTTTTCAGGCTTTTTCAGAAGAGTAAGACAAGCGTCAGCCTGCATCAAGGCTTCACTTAACGTCTCTCGAGTCTCTTTTGAGAGACGTAAGAGTTCAAAGATTGACAATCTTGCTGGAGTATTGGCCAATTGAGCCAATATGTCAAAATTGTAAGGCTTTTCGAGTCCAAGAGATGAGGACTTCTTTAGTGCTTTGTCAAAGTGAACAGGTTGCTTTCCCTTGTCTGCTGATGTTGGTTTAGGAGGAGATGGTTCGATCACCGGCAAGGATGTGAATGGTGTATTCTCAACAGGAGAAGATAATGAAGGAGGAACATCAGAAGACGGAGCAGGGTTCTCTTGTTTTTCAGAATACTTCCGAAGATAGGGTTTTCCTGATCTAGTGTCCATTAGAATTTCTTCTTCTGTTACTGGTTCAAAGGATACCATATTACAGTTCTTGGATTTAGATATGGCATTCTTCTTTTGCTTAGAAGAAAAAGGCGTTTCAAATTCTGCTTCCAGATCTGGGTAAATCCATATAATCTCTCCTCTGTCAGTTGACAGCGGAACAAGACCTTCATTTTGAGGAGGTAGGAGATTCACAATTTCAAGAGTAGTCCTTGGAATGGGGACAACACCATCTTGCACAAGTTGTAGTGGAAAATTACCGAATTGTAGAGAAACCACATTAGCAGTCACCATTTTCTCGTCCTGTTGCAGAGTAATTGCTCCAGAGTTGACCAGCTCTTAAATTTTATCCTTGAACACATAACATGCTCTGGTTGGATGCCCTATAAATCTGTGATAAATACAGTATTTAGGGTGATCAGTTTTATCCACTTCTTCTGGCTATTTTGCTTCTGGAAGCTGAAGCTTATTGCTTTTGATCAAGCAATCGAAGATGCTTAAAGTATCATCTTTATCAAAAGAATACTCTTCTTTTGGACGAGTTATCTTCTGTGGTGGTACTGATGGAGTGGATGCCGTCTGAGTAACATTGACAGCCAGAGACTCCTTGTCTTTCAGATTGTTGGCCAATATTTTTTTACTCTTGCGGTTATTCTGGCGATTACTACCCCCGGGTGTAGAATGTTTATCTTGGTTAGGATGAGTCATTTGGACTCCTAACTGCTTGAACTTTTCGGTACTGACCTCGGCTGCTTTGGCATTGATAATGAAAGAAGGCCAATCCTGGAATTGTGTAGATCCGGTCCACATACTGATAATAGGCAACAAGTTTGATTTGCAATTGTCTATTGTTACAGCAAATAGAGTTCCTAATGGTATTTTGAGTGCCTTTCGACGGAATCTTTCAATGAAACTCTCTGTGGATTTATTATGCATCTGTTTAATCTTAATGAGGACAGACATCGTCTTGTCGTTGGCTCCTTCGTAGAATCGTTCCAAGAACATTTTCTTGAAACCAGCAAAAAAAGTGATGCAGCCATCAGGCAGACTACGATACCAGTCGTATGCTACGTCAGCTAAATAACCGACGAACACTCTGGTAAGGCGAGCATCATTTGGCTGTAATTGATCAATCATCACTTCAAAGTGATTGATGTACTGACTTGGAGAAGTGCTGCCATCAAACAGCATGATGGTTGGGAGCTTATATTTAGGAGAAAATAGAACCTCCTTCCACTCTGTAGGATATGGTTGCTTTATGCCCAATCTTTATAGGCCATCCTTCTGCTTGAAGGCCTCAAACTGAATGTGCAAAAGTTTCACAGCCTCATTTGCATCCCCTGATGTTTGAAAATTGGTGGGCTGATTACAAGTGTTGGGAGGCGAAACAGCATGATAATTATCACCCCCAGCACCAGACTGACTGGGATCAGCTTGAATTAGTACTGAAGCAACCTGAGGAGGCGGTACCCCCAGACTAACAGGTATAGAAGATGCTATAAGCTCTAGATTTATAGTAGGTTTATAACCGATGGTACTGTATGTTGAGCCACGATTATAGTATGCATGCTTGCGACCATCTCTGCCATGGTCTTTAATTTGTCTTCTAGTACAATAATTCGTTGTTCTTGATTGGCTGAACTAGAAGCATCTTGATCTTCCGTAACGGTATATATCGTCACTTTTCTTTCTGCTATTGATGAGATAGTTTGTTCAGAACTTTCACTATTTGCATCAAACTCTGAGAAAGAGTCTTCTCCTACATAAGCGATGGAGAGATCTTCTTGATTAAAGACACCTTAGTTCAAATGTTGATCCCTCGATCTAGTGTATTGAACGACACCTTCACTAGATGCATGGATCCGATCTAAGTATTACTGACTAGGATTATGGGATGCATTACGTCTTGGACGTTTCCTGCCCCCAGTACCTTGAGAAGTCGTGTTGACAGAAGCATATAATAGCTCATCTTCGTCTTCTATTATATGTTTAGGAGTTGAAGCATAGTTCAGACGATCGAAGACAGATCGTCGAGCCGATTGGCAACAACAGTTGATGACGACTTTGTAAAGGCAGTGGTGATTTGAAGCGCGATTTGGAGGTGAGAAAGACATCCCTGTAATTTCCCGTCTTTGTGTAAGACGTTGCCGCTAATCAGTTACAACTACAGGACGAGAAGAAGTCGAAGGAACATATTCCTTAATGATGTTAGGAACATGTCTCCTATTATTCAGATGTTTAGTTCCCTGAGTGTACAAAGATGTACTCAACTCATTAGCATAGATGGTTGGGTCTTTCTTTTCAAACTTTGGCCTTTGGTACAGATTGGCCTTTAGCATAGGGTTCTTACGTTTCGCCAAAGTTGATATTAGTTGACGCCTATTGAGATAAGCGCGTAAATCTAAAAATTCTGCTCTAGGTGTCTCTGTTTGTGATACCCTTAATTTTTTTTGCTTGGATCTTAAAATTTGCAAGGTTGGAAGATCTTGACCAGACCCCACAGGGGTAGGTAAGATACCTCTTTGGTCAGTATTCTTTCCAATATCAAAGATCTGAAGACCTCTGTTTAAAGGAATAGAATCTGACATATCTTCCTCTGAGTCATGGACCAGGGAAGTTTGAGAAAAGACCAAAGGGTGCTTTCCTTTATTTTGTAGAGGGTCAGCTAAGAAGCGTTTTTTTTTGTTCTGTTGTGAGACTATTTTAGGCACAGATTGTGCCAATTGAGGAAGTGTCAAAGGACTCTTCCTTTTGTTCTGTCTAGCGTTGGCACTAGAACATTGATTCTCCAGGTTCAGAACTTGAGAATTAGAAGAGGAAATAGCCAAAAGACTAGTTCCCTTGAGTTGCGCCAGAGTAGCAGACTGCGCTTGAGGTGCTGATTGCTTGGGCTGTGCCATAGTCCTACGGGCTACTGATGGTGCCTTGACAGCAACATGGGTAGATTGTACCTCAACAATGGCTTGAACTAGTTGCGTCTTGGCAGCAAAGTGAGTAGTAGACTGCACGTAGGAAGCAGGATGAATAGGTTGCGCACGGGCAACAGAAGCAAGCTGCGCCTGAGCCGCCGAGACAGATTATGTCTTGACCACTGAACACTCAGGTTGTGCCTGAGCAACAGTGACCATGGGAGATTTAGGAGCCCACACAGTCCTGTTCTTGGCAATAGCCGCTATACGCTTGTTGTTCTTGGTGCTAATCATATCTTTATAGGCTGTCTGGTTGACTTGAACAACCAGAGTCTTCTGCGTCTTGCCGATCGACGCAGTGTCACATTGAGTTGTCACCTTTTCGTCGGAGGAGAAAGACGTCCCCAGCAGAGTCGCCATTTTATTTGCAAAAAACAAAAACTTTATTCCAAACTTGAAAAAATAGTACAAAAGTACAATGAATTCTGAGGAAGTACAACTGTAGAAATCTGATCAGAAGACGATCACTTTATCTCTTGGACTATGTGAACTTGAAGACTGTAGCATCTGGAGAATGCAGTTATTCTGATGTACGCGAGGCTGGATTGCGCCACATTGGGGTACGCCAACCTCCTGTTGCGCCAACTTTCATTCAGTTGTTAAGTCATGTACTAACTGTATTTAGATGCGTGGAATCATGTGATTGAGATGTGCATGGTCATGTATAGGATAATAGACACGTCTTGAAAGATTAGTGGCATGTGCGCCACGTCATCCTGCTTTAAAATATAAGTTATCTCAACTTCATCTGGTTGCGCGAGCTTCGGTCAACTGCACCTGATTGAGCTGTGCCTAGACACGTGGCAGCTTTTGAGCAGAAGTCATTCAGATTGCGTCTAGGCACAACTAAAGATTTTGTCTGGATGGTGCCTAGGCGCAACTTACGAAGTGTACATGACAGCTGTCTACCAACTCCCCTCGAGCAGCACAATTTACGGGATTCGAAGAGATTTTCCTCGTTCACTGTGGTGTCAGTTGTCAGTATTGTCAGGTAATGATGGTCATTAAGTGTCAGATGCCACGTAGATTTTGGCACAACAAGACTGGGCGCAGTCTGATATATGGCACAACCTATTCAGCGGCACAGTCTGTTCTATGAGCTTTATATCAGTGGCGCAACTTCATTTTTGGGGCACAACTTGATCACTGATTAGTATATTCAGGGCGCAACTTCATTTTTGGGGCACAACTTGATCACTGATTAGTATGTTCAGGGCGCAACTTGATTTTTAGGCCCTATACACACAGTCTGGACACGTACATGCCATTTGTACACAATCGTTCAGCACTTAAATTTGGTACACCAGGACACCATACTGGACACGCCAACTCCCAACAACCCTCTTATCCTGGCCAACACACACCTCACTCAAAGAGGAGAATTGACGATTCAATAATCAAATAGAAGAATGACATGAATACCTGAAAAGGAATCAACAGGATTGAGAGCTTATCCCCATGTGTTGGACACGATCATTGAACTCCTCTGCTCTCAAAATTTTGCTACAGTGTTTCAACAAACAGTGGTGTATAAAAGGAAGAAAAACTTCAGAGGAACTGACATGTTCGAGAAAAATAAACTAAGAATTAAAAATAGTGAGAACTCCATATCAGATTACTCACTGCACCTCAATTGTTGATTAATCACCAACTCGACAAATTTCCAAGATCAGACAATGGAACTCTATCATGAAGTTACCGATCAGAGTTTGAAAGACAACATGATATGTAGTTTCAAGAAAAGAAATTGACAGAAATTATCACCAGATCAGGACATCTACTGATTGAGTTGAATCTTCTCAACCGATCTAATCGATTCGAACCCAGAATTAGGTGATCTACGAAATGGAACAAATGATCGGATCACAAAACAACTCAGCAAAACTTGAGATCAAAAGAATGACTCACCAATGCTTTAAAGAAAACTCAAGCAATTTAGGGAAAAATTACCATCTCGTCGTCGGTCAGACGCCCATGGAATGATCACAGCCATAATTTGAAGGATCGACGCAGAATACGAGATGGATTTGCTATTTCTGATCTTGAATAGTTAGATCGATCGAACCCAGAGAACTAGAAAGGAAAGGAACGGAACGGAACTCACCGCTTCGTCGTTCACCGGAGATGAGACCCTCGTCGTGTCGCCGCTGCGGAGAGGGACGCCACAGTACCAAATCTCACGGTGAAGGGATGGAACCTCGTCACTGGCTAGGGAATCTACGCCGCCACCATCTTCATCTTCGGTCACCGGAAAGTATGAACTAGAGTTAGGGTTTCGTGGCCAAGGGGAAAATGAGAAGAGTCACAAGACTTCTTGAGAGGAGAATCGAAATGAGAATGAGAGCATTTGCTTATTCTTTCTCTCTTGAGCTTATATATACAGTAAGGAAAATTAATTGGTGATTTGCAATTGAGTCCCTCCACCCAATTGGTAATTATAATAAATGCTATAAAATCTGTTAGAGAATTGGTTAGGTGGTTATAAGTTTGTTAGGAAAAGTGGGGACCATGCTAGTTAGTTATAACTAGTCAAGAAATTACCACTTATGCTACCAATTCAATTCTTTCCTCCAAGTAAAAATTATAAAACTTATTAAACAAGCATTTACTCAAAATTAAATTGGAAAACTTTAAAATTCCATAAATTTTTTAAAAAGCGGGGTTACAGTATTGGCGCTCAAGGTGGAGAGCGTAATTCAGGGGCTCGCCTATGGTCTTATATTCTGGCACCGATATATTGGCAGAGATAGAGGGCCACATACCCACTTCGAGCCATCGAGCACGACTCTTCGTGATAGGCACGAACGCTCCAGCAAATTTGGCTAATTTATTGAACTCTGTTGCGAACTGCCACACCGTCATATTCCATTATCTCAACTGCATAAATTCATTCTCCTTCACCTATCGAACGGCGACGGAAATATATTCAATTTCAAACGCCTTTCGAAAGGTAGCCCAAATGATCGTCGTTGCATCGAAGTGCTCGCTTTTGCACGGCCCACCAGTCATGCACGGTCAGTCGAAGTTGAAGTTAAGCACAGACGGCTTTCTTGAACTCATCAACGCCTAGGTGTTCAAAAAGGCCTTTTAATTCATCCAACCAGTCGATCGCCAAAGAAGGGTGCTCAGTGCCGCTGAAGGAATTTCGACAAGTTTTCTTGAATTTTGACACCTCAAAGTTGGAACTTATCGGTGTTGCATGTTAATGTTCGGTCTTCTCTTATTTGACTTCAATCTGTCGGGTTGCAGGCTCTGTTACGGCCTGGGTCGTTGCAGCATTGTTATTGGCCACAACTGTTTGGGCAATCTACTGGAGAGTATCAAGCTGCTTCTGTTGTATCTTGAATTGGGTCTCAAATTAATTTTCAAATTAAGCCTGTCGTGCCTCAGTTTGACATCGGTGGAGCTCATTCTGGCGCTGGTTGGCTTCGGCTTGACGTTGTTGTGCCTCAAGCATACGCAACATCCGTTCCATGGGGGCATTCGAGGGTTCATCCCTTGAGCTACTCGAGCCGCTCAAGGTACTCTCCTCGTTAATGGCCGCAGCTTCTTCGGCTTCTGGAATATGAAGGCAACTCATATTAATTTTAAAAAATATTACAGACTCACCGTATAGAACAACTCATCTCATCGACGTAGGATCAACGGTACGAGACTCAAGCGGAAGGCCAAAGGACGTAAAGTCGTGCTTTGATACCATTATGTCACGTCCCAATTTCGAAAAATCGATAGTCGTCCCCCGGACGTGATACTGTACGAGCCTAGGTTGTGCTCACACAAGGCACTTTCATAAGATTATCCGAAACACAACAACAAAGAGAATTCGCAGAATACCTTGACACACATTTGTATAGAAAAAACTTTACTTTATTGATAATGAACATCATATTGCAGACTCGATTACAAAGGTGCCGTGAGGGCTTACAAACTGATTTTATTACAAAATGAACGCTGATAAGATGGTCGTTCCATAAACTTACATCCCTTTATACATAAACAACAAAACACTCTCGTAGACCTTGAATTAGAGAAAGTTGGTGTGACATGGGTCCTGATTGAAGTCTTCAAAAGGTGAGAGATTTGCCTTCACACACTAGCAAGGCTTCAAAATGTTGTAGCATCACCTTCAGTTCCTTGGCACACTATCTAGGGTCAGAGCACCTGTGTAGAGCGAAGATCAATATGTTCACGTGTACTGGTACGTGGCTAATTAATTTCTGTGCTCTTATTTGGTTCAAGGATTTAGGTGAAACATGCAGTGCATTTTAATGATCTTTCAAGCCATTCATAGTCAGTTTCATGCAAGCAGTTTGACGAAAGATAAACAAGATAATTTATGCTAGAACTTATCTACGTCAGAGCGTGCCATACAATATATAGCTTACCATGTCATTTCTGTCAGATTTATATCAATAGCTTCTAAATAGTATTTAGGTGAGGGTCACTGGCAATTCAAGCCATCTGGATGTATTGCCTGGTCGAGATGGCGACCCTTTCGGTGTGGGTAGCTGGCCCCATTGAAAGTTTTGAATGATCCATGCTAGCATCCACTACAGCTATCTTGCATTCCTCCTAGGCCGAATCGGTCCCATGGCCCTCGGTTGTCGTTCGAGGAAACGAAATCTTGTGCACAAGTTGTGCATGACCGTGCTAGACTAAAGTTAATTATTCAAGCATGGTCTATGAAATCTTTGAGAGTTAGCAAGTTTTCAATGTGTGTTGCCTTATCATTGCAATATTCATTAATCGATTCATCTTCATTTTGCACAGATCTATAGTAATTATGGCATAAGAAAGCGTGCATCAGCTTCATGTTATAACAGTTTTATGGCAAGTGTACGTGAGGAATCTTGCTATAATTTATTGATTCTGCACTATAAAGACAAGCATATCCCCTTTATATTTATGATAGATTTAACTAGAGGGTCGAGGGGAAGGAGGGTCAGCCACTCACCATGGGTTGATCGATGCGAGGGATCGAATGGTTTGCGCTTAGACATTGCCTACGTGATCATCTGAAATTGCACAAGCAACTGGTTAGAATACTGCGCTATTTATTGAGTTCGATAGGAAATACGAAATTCGAAGAACGTAAGCCATGAAAACCATCAAAAAAATTCACAAAAACGTATTCAGAAAACCAAGCCAAAGCCAAAGAGGCAAGTACGACATGAAAAGCTGAGCAACAGGAGGTCTCTTTCGACTCAGTCGTAGAGTCCATCCTTGAGACGTAACCCGCTGAATATGAAACTTGATTCCAAAGAAGCCATTCCATAACGAAAAAATGATCTTAATTCAATCGATCCCGTTCAATCGATTCAATCGATCCCGATCTATCGGTTTCGACCAAATCGATAGCGACAGTGTATTCCTTTATCGTGTACCCCGTGGATAAAAAATGGGGAACAATGTAGGGACAGGACACTACATTTGGTTCGTTTGAAACCGCATAAACCGAATGCTTAATCATATTCGTGTCTATTTCAATCCCAACAAAGTACATCGACTGACCTAAATCTTTAGTAACAAAATGTTAAGAAGGTGGAGCTTAGTCTCTTTAAGATTTCAAGGTTATAACCTAATAGTAGAATGTTGTACCTTTACCATAAAAGTAATTATCCTAGTTTGGTGTTTCGAATATATACTGAGTGGTCTACGTGTAATGTCTGTGGTTCGTATTACGTATTTTTGGAATACGTGTACGTATTTTATCTTGTATTGCTTGATTCCTTGCTTAGCTTCCTTCTTGGCTTGGTTATTTCTGGGTTGGTTCGGCTTGGCCTAGTTTTGCCTTGGTTCATCATGAACCAAGGGTGAACCCCTACCTACCACCACTACCATTTATTAACCCCACTTCCTTCTCTCTTTTTATTACTCTTCTTCTTCCTCCATTAACTCCTTCACCTACCAGAGAGAGAGAGAGGTCTAGGCAAGTACAGCTTGCTTCATGGAGGAACTCTAATTTTATTGCTCCATTCTCTTCTTTGCAGCATTTTAACATACTTTAGTACTTGGCATTTTTACTTTCCATGGCCGAATTCTTGTAGATCTAAGTTTATTATTACTTTCAGAATTCTTGGGTTTTGATCTATTTAATCTTGTTGTTTCTAAGTTTTGATGGTTCTATGTTGTAGAGAATTTCGTTCTACCATATTTTGACCTATGGAAGTTCGGATTTGGACTCTGGATGAAGGTTTCATGGAGCTTGAGAACTTGGCTCATGGTGTTCTTTTTTTCGGAATTTTGGAGAAGAAGAACTGTGCTTGACTTGACCGCATGAACATTTCATGCGGCAAGTGTTTTCCCAGCCGCATGCATAACCGAGCCGCATGAGATCCTGAAACCCCGTAGCCGCATGCGCCCTCTTGCTATGCAACCGCATGTGTGCCCTCCATATTTAGCCGCATGAATCCGAATTTCCCCAACCGCATAAGGGCCGAACCCAGCTAGCCGTATGGATTCCAGCAACCCAGCCGCATGCGCTTGAGCTTCCATCTAGTCCTGAGCCGCGCGCCTGCTTCATATTGAACCCGAACCATTGAGCCGCATAGACCGTCTTGAGCTAGCCGTATGGAACTACTCTTCGGCCAGCCGTATGTGCACCCATCACTCCTAGCCGTATATGCCGCTATCCTACCCTGACCGTATGGACTTGCTTCCGTCAGCCGCATGAAGCCCACTCTTGAGCTGGCCGCATGAGACCCAACTTTTTGGAACCGCATGCGCCCTTGCCTCCCTAGCCGCTTGCGCCCTTGCCCTTCTAAGCCGTATGCCCCTGTCCTTACCAAGTTGTATGCGCTCCCCTTAGTGGCCGCATGAGTTCTAGTGACCCTGAGCCGCAGGGCTTCTTCCTGTGCCTTGTCCTGCTATTTAATTTTATTGTTATTATTATTATTTCTCCATTATTATTTAATCTTTAGTGATAACATGTGTCTTATAACCTCAGCATAACTTGGGTCTCCTGATTGAATGCTTGTATTATGATGCCCTGTACATGTTTCATGAACACGACAGTGATCCGTAGTGGTGCACTCCTGACAAGTGAACATGACATAACCCGATGGTGGCCATCGTGGCGCACTCCTGACAAGTAAACTTGACATGATAACCTGACATGATATATCTTGATAAGCTGTTGCGACGACTACCTGACATGACATGACCTGTATAATTAACCCGGACACCGTGGGTGATTGTGCTTGTACAAATAATCCAGTCCTGTCTTGCATCATGTCTAGGAGGGGACTCCTGAGTACCACGGTCAGGAGTACCTACTGAAATGGACTAAGGCTAATAACTAGATTAATACATTAGTCATAAAGAGATCTCCCAGCTACAGGCAATCCCGTTACCTGGGCGCGCCTGGGATCTGTAACCTGCCGTCGAGTAGGGCACATTTTCAGCACACTGTCATGTGTTGTACCCTTCAAGCTATCTAAGGGTACATGCATTTCCTGGACGATGTACCCACCTGAATTCAACCCCTAATTTTTGACCTGGTTAACCTGGATGGTCTGCAGGGCTTGTGGCTGTAGAATAATCTCACTGCATCTTGCTAGTAACTAGACCTGTGATAACCCTAGCTAGTTAAAGTATCAAGCCGTACTCATTACTTGGTCGTGATTGAATGAATGAAGAGTAATCTGTCTAGTCTTGATCCTGTATAAATTGTTACATGTTCTGATTTTCTTACATTGTCTTGCTGATAAATGGGAGAAACCAAGTTCGGTTCAGACGAAGGGTTACAATCCTGGTCCTTGTTTGGTTTAAGGATTGTAACCTGGTTATCTGAATGGTCCCATGGTTATCTTACCGTATATCCTCGTGATGTTATATTTCTCCAGTTTTACTATGTTATTATTATCTTCTGTGCTAATTGCTGGTTTTAGTTCCTAAGTGAAGCTTCCTTTGTGGCACTTGCTCTTTCTGGGGTCTGACCCAGCTGGTTTTGTATGGCCAGATTTCGAAGCAGCTCCAGAGGATCTACCGACTTTCCAGCCCGATGGTGGCGACTAGACGTAACCAGGGCAACGAGTAGGTTTATTTTTGATCTCCCACTTTATTGTAAAAATATTCTTTTGAGGCGTTTAGCCGACGAGCACCTGTTTAGCTCGATTGCATTTTACTTACTGTCTGTCTACGGGCTGTAACATGATTGACAGATCCTAGGGTTGATCATGTATAACTAAACTCTTGCTAGTCCTAACATTTTATAACGACTAGCTTCATGATCAGCTGAATATGTAATATTTGGGACGCTTTATTATTGTATATTTAATGATCATACATCTTGTGACTTTTACTTACTTGTTCGTGATTGAGACACTAGGTTTGTTCATGACCATAGGAGACTGTTGGCTTGTAGTAAACCCTCACGTATCTAGACAGCCGTGACCGTATAGCGAGATGGATGCCATTTCATATACGTAGCTGACTATGTCTGCCCCCGCTCTCCAGTATTTTGGTTCTGGGGCGTGACATGGTTTAAGTGGTGGCCCATGCAGGTCTTGTAAATCAAGATATGTGAGGGTGTACCGAATAGATGTCTCAATCAGTATTCGCCTTTGATCTCTGCTCGTATCTTCTGAACCTCTGGATTCTTGTCCTGATCATATGCTTGTATCGTTGATCTGTCCTGCTCCTTCCTTATTGTTCTCCATGTCGTCTTCTTCAGCGGCATCATTTCTGGACCTGCCGGTCAGCAAGGCGGAGCACTTCCCGTGGACCAGCCGTAACCAGAAGATCAAGCCCAGCATTCCGGAGTTGCCTTCAGAGTCGTGCCTTCTGACGGAGAGCCACCAGTCCAGCCAGTTCAGCCTGCCGAGCCTGATGATGGCACTTTGGTAGGTCTCTTCAGGACCTTGATAGCTTTCCAAGATCGTCGAGGAGACGCCTTACACCAGGCAGTAACGGATGCTCTGACCAGAGGAGGTCATCAGGGTAACAGCGCGGCCAACAGCTTCAAGTGCTTGAACCCTCCATTCTTCGACGGTAGTGAAGATGCGATCGCCGCAGATGCTTGGCTTCAGGACACAGAGGTGATTCTAGAAGCAGCCAGAACCCCAGAGAATGAGAAGGTAGCCGTGGTCCGCCTGCAGTTACTAGATCTTGCCCGCAACTGGTGGGCAGCTCAGGCCATTGGATTAGCAGCCCCCGTTGCTTGGGCGATGTTCAGAGAGAGATTCCAGACCAAGTATTTTGATGCTGTAGCTCGGTACGATCTACAGACGAGGTTCACCAATCTGAAGCAGATGGGCAGAACGGTCGACGGATATACGGCCGAGTTTTCGAGGCTCAGTCAGTTTGCTCCCACCTTGGTGGCAACCGAGTATGATAGAGCCCAGTAATTTCAGCAAGGGCTTCACCTGGAGATTTTGTTGGCGGTTGGGCAGTTTTAGCATCAGACTTTCGATGCAGTCTTGAGAGTAGCTAGGAGGCATGAGTATACCTCCCAGAGGATTGTGGATAGGGCCGGAGGACGAAAAAGATCCCACGGCCAGATGAATCAGTCTTCAGCTCCAGCCCCGGCAGCCAGGGCTTTGACTATTGGAGCTCCGAGGTGAGCAGCCTCAGTGACGTCGGTTCAGCATTCAGCTTCGACGTACCCTCAGCAGCAGAAGCAGAAGCAGTCTTCCGCAGTGGGATGTTCTCATTATGGGAAGCCAGGCCATGTAGTGGCAGAGTGTCGCAGGGCACAGGGATTGTGTCTGGCTTGTGGAGCAGCAGACCACAGGGTTGGATCCTGCCCGAATTGGGGTGGTTCATTATCGTCCAACCTTTCTAGTTCTTCGGTGAGAGGACCAGCTCCGGTCCAGCAGCAGCAGTATCCATTGCCGAGGCCCTTGCCGCCTCAGTCCCAGATGTTCCAGCAACAACACCCCCAGCAACATGCTCAAGACCAAGTCTTGAGTCAGAATAGACAGCTTTCAGGTCTAGGTATGGGCATTGGGAGTTCCTAGTGATGCCATTTGGAGCGACCAATGTGCCGGCTGTATTCATGGATCTCATGAATCGCATTTTTATGCCCTATTTGGATCAGTTCGTGATTGTGTTTCTGGATGACATCCTGGTCTATAGGAGGAGCGAAGCGGAGCATGGGCAGCATCTCTGTGTGGTTCTTCAGATTCTCAGGGAGTACCAGTTGTATGCCAAGTTCAGTAAATGCGAGTTCTGGCTCGATCGCATTTCGTACTTGGGTCATATCATTACCAGAGGAGGAGTAGAAGTAGATCCCCAGAAGATTGTAGCTATTGAGTCGTGGCCAGTGCCCAGTACCGTTGCAGAGGTTCGCAGTTTTCTTGGATTGGCCGGCTACCGGCGGTTTGTTTCAGACTTTGCCCGAATTTCGGCACCGATGACCCAGTTGACCCGCAAGGATGTGCAGTTTGCTTGGACAGAAGAGTGTCGGGATTCTTTTGAGAAGTTGAAGCGAGGCTTGATGACGGCTTCCATTCTCATGCTTCCAGATGGAACCGGAGGATTCTCAGTATATTATGATGCTTCCGGCAGAGGTCTAGGATGTGTTCTGATACAGCATGGGAAGGTAATAGCTTATGCGTCACGGCAACTTCGTGATCATGAGAGGAATTACCCAACCCATGACTTGGAGCTGGCAGCAGTAGTATTTGCACTTAAGTTGTGGAGGTACTACTTGTATGGGGACAGGGTGGAGATATTTACTGATCACAAGAGCCTGAAGTATGTTTTCACCCAGAAGGATCTTAACATGTGTCAGAGAAGGTGGCTGGAGCTTCTTGTGGATTATGATGTCAACTTGCAGTATCATCCCGAGAAGGCCAACGTTGTTACAGATGCATTGAGCAGGAGTGCCGAAGTTTATTTCCTAACAGCGCAACCAGAGTTGTTAGCAGATCTTCAGAAGATGGGTATTGAAGTTGTCCTCCCTTCCAGTGTAGCATTGATGGCCAGCATGCAAGTTCAGTCCACCATAGTCGAGAGGGTCCGGATGACGCAGTCAGCAGATTCCAAGCTTCAGCGACTCAGAGCAGAGTGTGAGGCAGGACGAAGACCGGAGTTATGCATTCATGAAGACAGTACACTCCGGCATGGTAAGCGTCTTTGTGTACCCAGTGGAGATATCAGACAGGAAATCATGGCAGAGGCTCACAGTTCACAGTATTCCATTCATCCTGGTGGTACGAAGATGTATCGTGATATCCGGCAGCACTTCTGGTGGAATGGCATAAAGAGGAAGATAGTCCGGTTTGTCTCTCGGTGTTTGGTTTGCCAGCAGGTTAAGGCTGAACATCAGAGGCCCGCTGGACTTCTTCAGCCTATGCCAATTCCAGAATGAAAGTAGGAACATGTGACCATGGATTTTGTGACCGGATTGCCTAGATCTCCAGCTGGTCGGGATGCTATTTGGGTTATAGTTGACAGGCTCACGAAGGTAGCTCACTTCCTCCCGTTCAGAATTGGTCAGTCGACAGCTCAGTTAGCAAAGATGTAACTCAGGCAGATTGTCAGGTTGCACGGAGTGCCAGTTAGTATCACCTCGAACCGAGATTTAAGATTTACGTCGCACTTTTGGCGTAGCCTGCAGGAGAGTTTGGGAACTCACCTCCAGTTCAGTTCAGCATATCATCCGCAGACAGATGGTCAGTCGGATCGTACAATCTAGACTCTTGAAGATATGTTGCGGTCCTGTACACTTGACTTCGGTGGTTCGTGGGAAGATCACCTGCACTTGGTGGAATTCCCGTACAACAATAGTTTCCAGGCCAGTATCCAGATGGTACCGTTCGAGGCACTGTATGGTAGGAAGTGCCGATCCCCGTTAGCCTGGGACAATGTCGGAGAGAGGCAGATGCTCGGTCCAGAAATGATTGCCCAGACAGTTGAAGTGGTCAGAAGAGTCTGAGATCATCTTCGAGTTGCCCAAGATCGCCAGCGCCATTAGGCAGATTCTCATCGGCGCCCTCTCGAGTTTTCTGTCGGCGACCATGTATTCCTGAGGATTTCGCCTAACCGTGGCGTCATTCATTTCGGCGCACGAGGAAAGCTCAGTCCTAGGTATATAGGGTTGTTCGATATTCTGGAGCGAGTAGGAGATGTGTCCTATCGTCTCGCTCTTCCGCCGTCGCTAAGCGAGGTGCATAACATGTTCCATGTATCCCAATTATGACGGTATATCCCGGACCTGAGCCACATCCTGGATCATTCGGAATTGGTTGTTGGTACTAACCTTTCGTATGAGGAGAGGCCCATATCTATATTGGACTGAAGAGAGAAGATACTCAAGAACATGACTATCAAGTTAGTCCGAGTTGCTTGGGGTCATCACACTTTGGGTGAGTCAACATTGGAGCGTGAGGACGATATCCGATCGCGATATCCCGATTTGTTTGACTCGTGAGGTATAATGTCTTCCTTATGCCTCATGTCTTCGATTCCTTGCTTGAATGAGTGATTGCCTGTCTAGTTATAGCTTGCTTGTGATTAATATAGCTTGTCTTCGTTTCTCTAGCCTCTTAATTAAATTTTGAGGACGGAATTCTTTTAAGGTGGGTAGAGTTGTAATGCCTGTGGTTCGTATTACGTATTTTTGGAATACGTGTACGTATTTTATCGTGTATTGCTTGATTCCTTGCTTAGCTTCCTTCTTGGCTTGGTTATTTCTGGGTTGGTTCGGCTTGGCCTGGTTTTGCCTTGGTTCATCATGAACCAAGGGTGAACCCCTACCTACCACCACTACCATTTATTAACCCCACTTCCTTCTCTCTTTTTATTACTCTTCTTCTTCCTCCATTAACTCCTTCACCTACCAGAGAGAGAGAGAGAGGTCTAGGCAAGTACAGCTTGCTTCATGGAGGAACTCTAATTTTATTGCTCTATTCTCTTCTTTGCAGTATTTTAACATACTTTAGTACTTGGCATTTTTACTTTCCATGGCCAGATTCTTGTAGATCTAAGTTTATTATTACTTTCGGAATTCTTGGGTTTTGATCTATTTAATCTTGTTATTTCTAAGTTTTTATGGTTTTAGGTTGTAGAGAATTTCGTTCTACCCCATTTTGACCTATGGAAGTTCGGATTTGGACTCTGGATGAAGGTTTCATGGAGCTTGAGAACTTGGCTCTCATGGTGTTCTTCTTCTCAAAATTTTGGAGAAGAAGAACTGTGCTTGACTTGACCGCATGAATATTTCATGCGGCAAGTGTTTTCCCAACCGCATGCATAACCGAGCCGCATGAGATCCTGAAACCCCGTAGCCGCATGCGCCCCCTTGCTATGCAGCCATATGTGTGCCCGCCATATTTAGCCGCATGAATTCGAATTTCCCCAACCGCATAAGGGCCGAACCCAGCTAGCCGCATGGATTCCAGCAACCCAGCCACATGCGCTTGAGCTTCCTTCTAGTCCTGAGCCGCACGCCTGCTTCATGTTGAACCTGAACCATTGAGCCACATGGACCGGCTTGAGCTAGCCGCATGGAACTACTCTTCGGCCAGCCGCATGTGCGCCCATCACTCCTAGCCGCATATGCCGCTATCCTACCCTGACCGCATGGACTTGCTTCCGTCAGCCGCATGAAGCCCACTCTTGAGCTGGCCGCATGAGACCCAACTTCTTGGAACCGCATGCGCCCTTGCCTCCCTAGCCGCATGCGCCCTTGCCCTTCTAAGCCACATGCCCCTGTCCTTACGAAGTTGCATGCGCTCCCCTTAGTGGCCGCATGAGTTATAGTGACCCTGAGCCGCAGGGCTCCTTCCTGTGCCTTGCCCTGCTATTTAATTTTATTGTTATTATTATTATTTCTCTATTATTATTTGATCTTTAGTGATAACTTGTGTCGTGTAACCTCAGCATAACTTGGGTCTCCTGATTGAATGCTTGCACTATGATGTCCTACACATGTGCCCTAAACACGACACTAAGGGGAGCGCATGCACTATGATGTCCTGCACTTGCTCTTTCAGGGGTCTGACCCAGCTGGTTTTTTATGGCCAGATTTCGGAGTAGCTCCAGAGGATCTACCGACTTTCCAGCCCGATGGTGGCGACTAAATGTAACCAGGGCAACGAGTGGGTTTATTTTTGATCTCCTACTTTATTGTAAAAATATTCTTTTGAGGCGTTTAGCCGACGAGCACCTGTTTAGCTCGATTGTATTTTACTTACTGTCTGCCTACGGGCTGTAACATGATTGACAGATCCTAGGGTTGATCATGTATGACTAAACTCTTGCTAGTCCTAACATTTTGTAACGACTAGCTTCATGATCAGTTGAATATGTAATATTTGGAACGCCTTATTATTGTATATTTAATGATCATACATCTTGTGACTTTTACTTACTTGTTCGTGATTGAGACACTAGGCTTGTTCATGACCATAGGAGACTGTTGGCTTGTAGTAAACCCTTACGTATCTAGACAGTCGTGACCGTATAGCGAGATGGATTCCTTTTCATATACGTAGCTGGCTATGTCTGCCCCCGCTCTCCAGTATTCTGGTTCTGGGGCGTGACACTGCATGATTGTTTATGAACCCGACTATAAAGACCAATTGGCTAAAAAAAAGTCAAACCAAGAACTTGGAGTCTCTGCTACCATTTTTTTACAAAAAGTTACATTTAGCAAATCATTTCAACTGTCATTCAATACCAAAATTTTAAACTTTTTACACCTCCACTTCTTGAAAGCACCAAAACGAAAGGAGTGAAAAAAAATATACGTATACATAACGTATATATGCGACACAATCATGCGATATAATATGTATGCAAAATATCAAAAAAAAAATTTCCTTTGACACACTTCGTCGAATGACCTGAGGCAACTCAACAAGAGCACTAATGCAACTAGATAGAGACACCATCTGAATTTCCAACGCAGAAGACCAACCATCCGGACAAGTACCGGCCATATCATACAAGATAAGTTGGTTAATCGGGGATGGTAAGACATCCTTAAAGAGTAAAGTTTCTGTTGATGTTTTCTACTTAGCTTTGGGAACTTTTAGTCCCACATTGAAAAACCACAATGATGTATGTCACAATATAATAGCTATGCTTGTGTTGGTATATGCACTGGCATGGAGCGAATGACTCATGGTTGCCTTCGGCGCAGTCAATTCTGTCAAGCGGTGCTGTCAGCTGTCAGCGTAAGGCGTGTAAATAGAGCCCCTCCTCCACCATTTGAGTTGGTTGGAAAAATCAGAAAGAGGAGAGAGAAATAACCACCTACATCCAGAGGGTCTATGCGCCTCTGACAGACTATGCCCCACATAGAGCATTATGCTCCCATCTTAACAGCTAATTTTATGATAAAAATTTTCAAGGTCCGTATCAAATAGTATCATATCCTCCATCATGACTGTTGGTTGCAAGTGTACAATACAGATGGTGAAGCCGACATTGAAGTGTAGTTTTCCCAAAACTAATTTTAGTGGAAGTAACCTTGGGCTTAGGCATGTCAATGGATAATCGAAAATTCAAATCTGATTCGATTCTGTATCTGAATTTTTGGATATTATTCGAAAATTTTTAACATCGGTTTTGGGTATCCCAATATTTTTTGGATATTATATTTTTCAGATATGAATTCGGATATTAAGTTATTCGAATCCTTTAATATCTGATCCGACTTTAAATTACATATTTCAGATATCGAATTCGTATATATATATTATATATATATATATATATATATATATATATATATATATATATATATATATATATATATATATATATATATATATTCTACGAAATCGGGGAAGCAGTTTATCCCAAGCCATATGGTGGACTTTGATCAGCTGAATTTGCAAGCAGACTTATCATATATAGAAGAGCTTGTACAAATCTTGGAACGCAAGGATAAAATGCTTCGAAATCATGCTATTTTTTTTCATCCGTGCACTCTGAAAAAATCACTCGGTCGAAGAGTCGACCTGGAAACTGGAGTCGGAGTTGAGGAAAAAGTTCCCTTCTCTATTTTTCCTAGCGGTAGGTTCTTTTCTCAAGTTTCGAGGACAAAACTTTTTCTTAGTTGGTTATGGTGTAGTACCCCGTCCCTAAATCATGCTCCGTTCTCCGTCCACGAGGTGCGTGAGAAAGGAACACTGTCGTTATCGATTCGGTCAGGACCGATAGGTCGGGATCGGTCGAACGGGAACGATTGAATTAAGATCTTTTTTTATTATGGAAAAGCTTCTTCGAAATCAAGTCTCATATTCTGTGGATTACGTCTCGAGGATAGACTCTGCGGCTGAGTCAAAAGAGACCTCCCGTTGTACTGTTTTTCACGCCGTACTTGCGTTGGTTTTGGCTTTGGTTTTCTGAATGCATTTTCGTGAATGTTTTCATTGCTTGCATTTTGAACTCGCATTTTCATATCGAACTCCTTGAATAATACAGTATTTTAATCAGTTGCTTGTACGATTTCAGGTAATCGCGTAGGCGATATCTAGCGCGACCAACAAGTCTCTCGCCTCGAACAAAAATCAAGGTGAGGGGCTGACCTCTTTTACCTCGACCCTCTGATTCAAATCAAGAACTTGGGATAACTGTATCAATTTAGAGTGAATTATTCTAAAAATATAAGTTTCGCAACATAAAGAGAAAAGATAAGATTCTAGAAAAGAGATAAAATTATTTCCTGATTTGCAAAACCAAAGAAATGAATCGATTATATAATTGTCGCAACAATACCGTAAAATGTGCCTTGAATAACGTGTTAAATTAGCACGGTCATGGACAACTTGTATACAAGGGCGACTGTTTCTTCGGACGGTATTCCGGGGCCACGGGACCGATCTGGCCTAGGAAGAAACACGATAGCTATGCTAGATTGTATCGCGGGTATTCGGTGCTCCTTCAACGGGGTCGCTACCCACGTTGAACGTGCACCGTCTAAACCAAGCTAAGACCAGAATGGTTTTCATGCCAATGACCTCCGCAAATATATACTAGTTAAACTTATGTTATACAATACGACAGGGAAGAACATGGTAAGCTTTATGTTGCACGGTACACTCTGACGTGGGTAAATTCTAGCATAATATCTTCTTGTTTATGTTTCGTCAAACTGCTTGTATGAAACTTACTAGGTTGGCTAGAAAGATCACTAAAACAAGTTGCATATTTTATCAAAAAATCTTGAACCAAATGAGAGCATAGAAAATAATTAGCCACTCGCCAGTACATGTTGATTGTACTGATCCTAGCTCTCCACAGGTGCTATAAATCAGGAGGAGCGTGCCGCGTGACTGAAGGCAGCGCTCGTGTGTTTTGAAGCTTCGTCCGTGCGCGTGAAGCCTTGATCCAATCTCTTGAAGACTCTGCAACTGTCCAAGCTGAGATATCTCGACTCTCCCCTATCCAAGGTGTCTGCATACTTTGGTTGCATAAAGGGGTGTAATGTATGGAACGGCTATCTCATCGACGTTCATTTTGTATTGGAGTCAGTTTGTAGCCCGCGCGACGCCTTTGTATCGAGTCTGTAATATGATGTTTATTATCAATAAAGCTTAAGTTTCTTCTGTATAATGTGTTCAATTTACTCTGCGCACTCTCTTGTTGTTGTGTTACGGATAACCTTATGACTGTGCCTTGTACGATCGCAACTTAGGTTCGCACGGCATCACGCCCAGGGGACGATTATCGACTCTATGGAATCGGGACGTGACATACATATATATATATATATATATATATAGGGTCGTTCTACAATACATCCGCTGGAAATGGATGTATCGATACATCTGAAATTTGGACCGTTGGATGTTGATCCAATGGTTCGGATTGAATAAT
The DNA here is from genome assembly GCA_029216955.1 of Iris pallida. Lineage (NCBI taxonomy): Eukaryota > Viridiplantae > Streptophyta > Magnoliopsida > Asparagales > Iridaceae > Iris > Iris pallida. Next base: position 3,363,429 of record JANAVB010010194.1, on the reverse strand, counting down.
AGTGTAGAAACATCATTTAATGCTGATTTAGACTTTTGACCTGTTGGTAACTTGCTTTAGCAGGTCATTCTTCACTTTAATTTTTTCAATGAACACCCTAAATTAACTCATATTTACTCTCTCTTTCGTCCATCCAATTTAATATTTCGTAATTTTTTTTTGGTTACAGGCCATCGTGGTGGTGGTGTTGGTGGTTGTGGTGGAAAGAGAAACGGAGATGAAAAAGGAAATAAGAATCGGTTCGGATCGCGTCGAACGTCGTCGAGCCCTCCTAGAACAACGAGGAGTACCAGCTGCGCCGAGAAGAATCGGTCCGCTTCGCGTCGGACGTCGTCGAGACCTCCTCGAACAAGGAGAAGTACCAGCGGCACCGCTCTAATTTTACTGCCCTTGCCATTGTCGAAAATTTTATTTTTCATTTAACAATTTAATGTTTTGTTAATAAAGCTACATGTCATGGTGGTGGTGGTGAACTAAGGAAACCTGCTTCTGAGGTCGGGCGGATTATTTTTTAAATTTTCTAAAGATAATATTTTCGATGAGAATATTTTTTTGGACGGAGAATGGCCATTCTCTTTGCTTTTAACACGGAGAATGGCCATTCTCTTTGCTTTTAATACGGCGAATGGACGGAGAATGGCCATTCTCTTTGCTTTTAACACGACGAATGGACGGAGAATGGCCGTTCTCTTTGCTTTTAACACGGAGAATGGCCATTCTCAAGGAGAATGGCCATTCTCCGTTCCTTTAACATGGAGAATGGTCATTCTCTGTTCTTTGAAAACGGAGAACGGACACTCTTTGTGCTTTTAACAAAGTATAGTACATTTAGGAATGGAAATGTTCAAGTATCTCATATTTTTTACACCAAATATTTACAGTATTTTTAATATCATTTACCATAGTACATTCATTTAATATTAAATCATTTTCAAGAAAATCTGAATATTATTTTATCAGGCTTCCACTGTATGGCTGAACAAAATTTCTTGCGAATGTTTGAATATAATTAACCTACTATCAAAGAGAATTTTTCTTACATTATATTATGCATTACACTGGCATCGACTTCATACTGATGGCATCGATGTACTGATGGCAATAACAAAGGATGAACAGGCAGGATTACAATTATGTTTCAGCAATAACAAGGGATGAACAGACAGGATTACAATTTTGCTTCAGCAATAACAAGGGATGAACAGGCACTGGCATCGAATTTATACTGATGGCATCGATGTAATGATTTTTTACAGAAAGCAAAACACATTACAATCAAATAAAGTTTTAGTGATCCCAGGAATGCATCCGTAATGAGGCCACCTGTAAACCCTAGGAATGCACCCAGGACTCATGAAATCTGTGATGGGCATCTGCAAATCAAAGGAATACACCAAAATATCAATATCATCTATGAAGGCCAACTGCCAACCAAATAAACGCTTCAACCAAAAAATCATAATCAAATTAAGTATACTTCATTCCAAGTCCAATAAACTGCATAATTCATGTTACAGTAATCTGTCCAATCCACGTTAGTAATTCAACATAGAACCTGCATAATTCACAATACAATAATCCAAATAAATATTAGACCTACTCTAAATTCAAGACCATATTATATTTTCAAAATAAATTATGAACTATGCACTTAGTACAAGCGAAAAGTTTAGTCTTACAATATTTCAAACACAAAATTTAGTTTAACCGCCATGACCAACAAATATTCAGAACCATATTACAAGTCAAATATTACTTCCAAATTGAAATAAGAGACATTCAAAACTCAAAAGATGAATCTTCATAGCCATCTCCATCTTCTTCTTCTTGTTTCTTTTTTTTCCTACTTCTTCTTCTTTCTCAAAATATCCTTCACCTACACCTTGAGGGACGGATTAAGAAAAATTGTAGTCAGTATGGACTCACTGTATATGTTGAAATGACATCCAGAAACATAAATAGAAGTATCAAAGTGATGGCTAGCATTAAAGTGTCAATGTGCATAGTGTGTATTTTTACATAAGAGTTTGGGCTAGACCCATTTACCTTCTTCACGAGGGAAGGAAAATCTTATTCTTGGTCAGCAAATTCAACCTCTATCTGGTTAATCTTATCCAGAATCAATTTCTGGTTGTCGGATATAGTCTTCATCTCTTTGAAGACATTCTTAAAGTTTGTAGCAACAAAATTGTATAGATCATCAACCATGTCCTTAGTGTTTTTGATTCCATAAGTTGATGGTTTTCCAGATGTTGATGGTTTGCTTGCAGCTGCTGCCCATTTTTCAAACATTCGAGTGAAGGTTAGTTTTCTCATGGGGCCTTTGTTTTTAATATAAACATCCCCTGTTAAGCTTGGGACAGAATGTTTATTAGCCATCGAGCATACAAATCCTCCGAAAGAGAGAGCTGTCCTTGCAGTTGGTTTTTCCACGAGATGCATCATTCTACTGAACATGTAGGAACCTATATCCATCCTTTTTTCTTCCCCATATAATAAAGAAATTTTACTCTCTCGGGATGGATGGAAAACTCATGTCCAGTAGGGTTGAGTGTTTGAGATACGTAGGCATGCAATAATTTATACAAAGTTTTTAATTGATCTTTGTATACATTTTGAGGGGTCTTGGCACCCATTGAAACACCTGTAATCTCATGAATTGCATCCGTCATGGAAACATTATCAATATCTTTCATATCAAACTCAGGAACTGGATCAAATCCATAAAATTCGTTGATGACAGCAGCATTTACCCTAATCAGTTTCCCTCTCAAAAACACCAGTGGTTGATCCTCTTCCTTTTCTTTAATTTCAGCCAGAAGATTTGAGTAAAATTCTCTTACTATTGTTTGGAAGATTTTCTCAAGACAGGATTTGTTCAGTTTCTCCAATTAATAGAATTTCAATATATCCAGAAAAGCTTCGTCTTCAACATCATCCATCTTAATTGATTTTTTAGGCATAACAGCCTTTTTCTTGAAATATTTAATGTAAATCTTCTTAGTTTTAGAGTCTTTAAATTTTTTTACCTCCTCTCCAGCCTGGGACTTATTTGATGATTGCTCTTCCTCTTCATTTTTCTCTTCTGATGAGGATTCAAATTCCACAGAGTACGCTGATGACTCTGTATCCGTTGCCACCTTAGCCTTCGCTTGAGTACGCCTTCGATCTTCATAAGTTGAGTCTTCCGACGACTCTGTATCGAAGATAGATTTTCCGGTCTTTGACGAGCAATGAGTGTTTTTAGCCTTTTTTGCACGTGGCTTGGCTGCCGCCTCCCCTTTCATCGTCGCTGCCGCCGCCGCTGCTTCCGCCGCTGCCCTTTCGGCCTCTGCCCTAGCGACCATAATCTTGGTTTTCGCCGCCCTTACAAGTTCTGCCCTTCGGGCCTGTATCGCATCCCTTTGTGGATTCTTCCCCTTCGGCGACGGTCGTTGTTTCTTCGACGGCATTTTGACTAGAAGAGGGTTTGGGAGAGGGTTTGGGAGAAGGAAGAGGGTTTGAGAGAAGAAGAGGGAAAATTCGACCGTCTTATGTGACCTTGGAAAGTGAAAAAAATTAGAATAGTTTTGAGTCTTAAATTAAATTTACTATTATTACTAGTATAAGACGGTCGAATTTATTACTATTAAATTTAAAAAACTACTTTCCAAAATTAAATTTATTACTATTATTACTAGTATATATCTATGTGAAATCACTACATAAACCTTTGGGATTTTGAGACCCTAATTTTAAAAACTACTTTCCAAAATTAAATTTATTACTATTATTACTAGTATATATCCACGTGTTCCGTATAAATTATTGAAAAATTTGGCAGAAAAAATGTGGTGGAAACATGTTTATTTAAAAGAATTTGAAGAGTAAATTTAAGAATGTGAAGTTTAAATCTCAATATTTTTATTTTTCGAATATTTGATTAAATTTTGAAAATAAGAAGACTATGTACTTGAAAAGAGTAAAATTGAAACACTCAAAGTTGTCCTCTATTTTACTTTGTAATCATATTTTAGATGGATTTGACGGCAAGACAGGAAGCTTTTGAAAATGCTGTGCAACCAGGTAAATAAGGAACAAGATGAATACAGAAGTTAAAACGAGCATCCCATACCCGAAAGGTACCCCACATAGGCCTTCCCCGAAACCCCCCAGTAACAAGTGGGTTCGGCTTGCAGCTCTTCACCCATCCCCTCCAGTGATCCCCTTCGGGTCTCACTTACGTGGCCCTCCTTCATCCCCCTTATCGGGTGATGGTTCGGCTGCGGGTACTGCTCTCGCTTCGCTCGGATGACTTGAAAAAAAAGGCAAAAGGGTGACAGCAACGGTTACACGCAAGCCTCGCCTCATTAACACTCCCCCTTGCGGGGCTCCCTCCCACTGGCTATGCAATATTGCTGGGTCTATCCCCGAATCCACCTCGGAATCAATAGTAGCAAGCGGTCCCCGAATATCCTCGGTCGGCTATGGCACTGTACTCCTTGTGGCTCGGTCCCCAGCGGTGGAGAAGGAGCTTGAATCGAGATAAAAAGATGAGGGGGTCGATTTGTATGCAAAAAAAGGTGATGGGATCAATCTATACGATAGGAATAATAAAAAACTCGTGATTGGTGTAGAGGGGAAGATCTGCTTATGAAATAGTTCAAGAAAGAGTCGTTTCATTTCTCTTCGTTCTTTTGAATTCATTCACTTTGACGGCTGGTTCTGAACGCCGCATCATCTTCTTCAACCAACCTCCACCGCCATTTACACAGAGGGGCCTGCCTTTCGGTGCGCGCCACTCATGTGCCTACCGCCGGCTTTGCCTCGAAGCCGGTGGAAGGTTCAAAGCAAGAAACTCAGCTTTCTTAACCTTCTCCATCTGCTGGTCTAAAGCACCCCGAGAGGCCGCTAAGGACCTGTAATCAAGTCTTTCTGTTGCCACCAGGTCGGATTCGTCATGCGGTATTTCCTTAGTGATTCTTTCAGGGTGTTTTGGCTCACAATAAAGCTAGGATCCTGATCGAGCAAGACGTAGTCCTATCTATCTACCTCTCCAGACACAATATCTTGAATACCCGAAACTGAGAATGTTCAAGGACCCGTTACCGGGCAGGGTAAAACCAACAGCACAGAGGCTCTGCAGCAACAGGAGCCACAACACCCAGCTCGTAAGTCAGTACAATAGTGTGGTCAATCGGGTCCGTCAGTCAGTGCAGTCTCTTCTTATTCCCCCAATCTTCACTTTACGCCACGCCGACTCTCCATCGTGGAATTAGACCAAGGGGAATCCCCATAGGACCCCGTCTCCCGCATCTTTCGTACGTAGGAGATCGAGACACAACCTCAGGGCTATGTGGAATTAGATCGATTGCCCTAGATAGACAACTACATAGAGGGTCTCTACAACAGCAAGCTACAGTCGTTCATATCAAATGGATTGGTAACCTCGGAGAAGGATTTCCATTTGACTAGGGGGAATAGGTCACTAGTTGCTTAGGGACCAAAAAACAAAAATAGAGAATCCTTTTTACATAACAGAAGAAGGGCGGAGGTACAAAGCAAATGCCTTTTTGTTCACATGGGATTGATGCCCGGAAGAAAGAAAGGATTGTAGAAAAGATTGGACAGCAAGGGCGTAGCAGGAAGACAGGACTTCGTCTGCTCCATTTCACTTTCTAGTTAGTTGATTCGAGGTGGGAGCAGTCAACAACTGAGAAAGGTAGCCTCGTGACTCCCACCGGGGAAGAACTCGAATCTGCTCTTTCTATTAAAAAAATCTCATGGATGATTCGGGGATAGATTTTCGATCCCACCTCCGATCAAACTTGCTTGCGATGGGTTGCCTGCCCGAAGTGGTTCATCGAGTTCACCGATATGCTGGGTTAGAAATGGAAGAAAGAAATAAAACTTGCTACGCCCTTGAGTTGTCGGTTTTGTACTTAGTATGGCAATCGGTTCCTAATTGAAGCAGACCTTGACTGCCGCAAATCCAGTCTTATACGCCCTGCCCTATAGATTTGTAGCATTTATCCCATCCATCAACCGAGAAAAACACCTGCATTACACTAACAAGGAGCGCAGAGAGCTGGATGAGGGGAGAACCTCACGTCCGGTTCGGAGGGCGGGGACCTCTTTCAAACAGTAGACTTTTCCACCATTTTTGCTTGTGCTAGTGCCCCCATAAATTCATAGGAAAGGATACCGATTCCTTTAGAGTGCAATCCTACTCCCGTTACGCGACACTTCTTGTGGATAGGGATCTCTTTTACCAATAGGCTGGGAGGAATCGGATAAGATATTTTCTCTAAACCCCATCAACCATCATTGTTTTGAGATCTGCTACAAAGCGCCCGAAGGAAGCGAAAGGCATCTCTTTTATTTCCCTAGCTCGGCAATTACTTCTCTTCCTGAATACGCATCGGAAGTTTCTTTCAGAACCTAGCTTGGCCCTTAGTCTGGCTGCATACTCCTTCTGGATGAGTTCTGTCAGAAGTCTCACCCCGTCAATCTATAAAAAGCCAATTTCCGCATATTTTGAGACGGGGGAAAAGCTGCTCGACCTTTCCTCACTAGTGAGAAAGGTCGGTTCCTCGGTCCAGTGATCGCTACGGGAAGGTTTGACGGGGAAGCAGGCACATTCGACGGGCGGAATGGAATTGCGCAGGACGATAACCAACTAGCTGTCTTTGTCGCACAGAGCAACACGTATCAACAGTTGGCGGGGCTATATAAAAATGTTCACGACGAATCGATCTGTTGATGAAAAACTCCGGATCCTTTGAAGATGGTGCTTCAACTGCATCTGCTCTCTTGCCGGTCTCACTACTCTACCCGCGATGGCTACTCTGACCGCTTATTCCTCCCGCGTTGAAGAGGAGAACGAGGACGAAGCTGCTTACCTGACTACTGCTTGGTTTACCGCTCTGATTGGCTGACTTGGCTACCCGACACGGGAGCCTTTCTTTCCTAAGCTTGAATATAGCGAGGAAGGAATATGCCTGAAAGTCTTTCTTCTTTTAATGTCCACAGATCTGCTGGTGGAAGGAAGCCAGCAAGAGCTAGTAAGGAAGGAAGGGTGAGGCGACCGTTAGGGAGAGAGCAGTAATTGGAATGCTCAAACACTGGTCGAGTAGAGAAAGTGATGCCTAAGCTAAGGTTTCAGGCTCTACTACCGGAATTCTATTCTCCGAGTGCCATGTCTTAACCAGAACAGGATAAGCAGCTCAGAATTGAGAACCTGCGCTCTCTTTCGCCTAGCTCGCTTTCTCTTCGAGCCTCATTCCAGATATGAACAAGTATACGACATAGAGAGCTCGCATTGTAAATAGATCTCTAGAGTTTGGAATGGTAATGGGACGAAGCTTATTCTTTCCTGGTTTTAGAATCCACCAGGTACGAAACATAGGGAAGAAAGAGCCAACTTGACCATCTTCCAAACAGTGTGGGACCTTTACGAATGTGCCGCAATGCAAATAGGGCTTTTGGCGGTACTGGGGATACAGTTCCAATAAGGTCTGGATGGGAATCTTCTTGAACATCTTTAGCTGATGCAAGATCAGGTGAGTCTTCCACTTATAAGTTAGCCAGGTAAACCCTTTTCCCTACTAGGGAACTCAACTAATCCACTCTCTAGTTCACTGATTGATCCTTTCGCTTCTGTAACAGAGGCTAAAAGGTGTGAACGAAGAACTTTTGTTTTTTGGCTTTTAGGCTTTTAAAGGCGTCACACCCACTTGTTGTTTCTCCCGTCAATTTTCTGGGGAGTGACAACTCCACTGAGCAAGTGAGTCCAGCCGCCGGGTAAAGAGCCCACTCTAGCAGTTCAATAGGCCAAGCGGAGGTCTCAGAGGTGGAGGTGGTTCAATTGGAAATGAAACCAGTTCCAGTTCAGGCATCATCCTAATCATCAGATAGGGAAGCGGGAAAAGAGGCAGGTGAGAATGCATATCAAGGCTTTTGCAATGCGACTGTGGAAGCCAACTTGCTCACTAGAAGTTGACTCACGTAAAAAGTACAAAACCATATCTGTCCCTCTTATAGAGAAAGAAGTTGACTCGCGTGAAAAGTACACAAGCTTATATTGGTATTTCTTCTTTCAATTTGGCTCGAAGGAGGAGTGCGATCGAATTCTTAACTCCGGACCATGGGTCTAGTGTCTAATCAGGTTTTTCGTCTAGAAATAGGGTGTTGCTTCTGTTCTGTTGATTCCAAGGCTGATCTCACCCTATTCGCAGCCATCCATGCACGATTCCTGCCATATTAAGGTAGTACGGATACTTTCCAACGGATGATTTACTCGTTCTAGTGGTAAGAGTGTCAAATCGAGGAATTTACTCGTTCAATTCGAGAGTAGGTAGAATTTTGGTGTATCACCATACGACTTTTCAGAGTAAGGATAGTTTAACAAAGCAAGCGGAGTAAGGGAAGGAGTTGAGCAATGTGAATTAAGAGATGCTCGGAAACCATGGTAGAGACTATTAGATCACTCTATGAATAGGTAAATTCTCTTTCTTTGACCTCCCACCGTTCACGAAAATTCATACACTCCATGGACAGAGCAAAAATTGGAGTGTTGGTCAGAGCAAGCCGCCCTATTCTATTACCATACATAATTGGGGGAAGCTCATCCGCTAGAAATGCTTTATTTTGTTTTGTTCCCGTAAAGACGATGGAGATCAGACAAATGGTAAAAGTGGATTGACTTTAACTTCTCGATTTCCTAATCTAGATCCCGTTCCGTCCGGGCAAAGGAAGCAGCTGAGCCAACTCTCCTGATGGCATGACCATCCCTAATGACTTGAAGTGAAGATATGCCTATATTCGGCTTAGAGCTTTCCATTTTAGACTATGCTTGAAAAATATGGCTTTCCCACTAAGACTGCTCTGCGGGATTCTTTATTACCTGCTTGATATGAAAAGAGGAATAGTTAGCCGTCTCTAATATCCCTTCCTTGAGGGCAATTCCGTGGGGTGCTCTTTTGCGCTTTTTGCGTATGTAGCTGTCAGCCAGAGTAGCAAACTAAGCGATAGGAAGGTCTAGTGCGGTCAAAGCAGGAAGCTAAGAGGATAGGTTTCGGTGCATTGTAGCACGGAGTCGGATCCAGTGCGTCCGACGGAGCTGCGGATGCTGGCAAGGATAACGGGAGTGACTTGGAATATTTATCGAAGAAAATAAAGCATCAAATTGTCATACTCTCGCCGATTAAGGCAAATTTTGCGCTCCACGAAAAAACATAGGGGGTGCTCTAGGACTAGTAAATCTCACTTATTCTGGTGTTTCTCAGTGGTGGTATACATTCGATTTACGGACAAAGGGCGAAGTCGTCTCTAGCCATCTCCGACATTGATTTCTAATGCCAAAAATCCGGCATTGAGTGCTTTACCATCGTGCAATGGCAAGCCCGTGAAAGAGATTGATGAAGCTAAACTGTGGGTTTTCTTCCCTGAACGATGAAAGGGAATAAAAAGAAAAGAGAGGGAAAGAAAATCGAAATGAAATAAAGAATAAAACAATAAAAGTAGAAGATGAAAGAGCCCAGATTCCAAATGAACAAATTCAAACTCGAAGCTTTGGAAAGCCCATATGGGCAGATCGAATCGAATGGATTTTCGTCTCGTCCCATGAGCCGCCCTAGAGCTCGAATCAGGAAGCGAACCCATAGGAGTGACTTCTTTCTATCCTCTTTCACTGAGGACTGAGGAAAGGATAGATTTTGAAACCATTTTTACGGATGGATTCTATTACAGCGGAAAGTAGTTCTGTTAGCAACGGGGCTGTAGTTCCCTACACTTCTTGGATTCTTCGATCTTCTCTTTTCTTGTTTTTTCTCGGCACATCATGGGCAGGCAGTTGACGATCCCCTTTCCGCTTCTCCGGACTGAAATCCTCACTTCGTTCGCCTCTATCTCTATCAATAAGCGCAGGATGGCAGCATAATCAATTCTATGACGTAACAAGTCATTGATGGGGATATCGTCGCTGATATATGGATTTGACGTAACAAGATTTGTTAACTATAAAGAGCAATGCTATAGTATGGGTGTAAGTTATAAGAAGGTTGTAAAAGTTTGATTGTAGCCGAAACCAAATTGAGTTAACAAAATATTATATTTCATTAAATCCCAGCTTCGTCGCCGGAACATTCTCCGAAGAAGTATACAAGAGGAGGACAAAAAACTGTAAAAAACAAAAAAAAAGAGGTCTAGCCCTCACTGGCCTCGCGGAGGATCTCCGCAAAGTCCTGCAGGGTGCGCACACCTGCCCTATGGCACAGGCGGCAAAACGCTTCCCTCTTCTCCAGAGTATCCCGTTCTTCCGGAGTGATCGGCAACAGGTCAAAGTTGGATGCCGGATGAAGAGGTCGAGCGATGACCTCCAGTGACAACCCGCAGGAGGTCAGAAAGTCCGCAGCCGCTGCCAGCCAGTCATGGGCAGGAGGCGGCGCAGAGGGTGCTCCATGCGGAGAGGCTCGGCGACGACTGAAAGAAGACTTTGGCAATGGTTCCCAACTAGATGATCTTTTTGGAGCCATGTTAAATGTGCAACCTACTCAGATGAATGGGGACCCCTATGTATATATATACACGTTCCTAACCGACTCTTCTTATTCCTTATTGGAAGTTGGGGATATAATGCTACAGTTACAACCAAATGCTTACAACACTCTTACCATGTCAGCAATGGGTGAAGGTTGTAAGAGTGTTGTAAGCATTTGGTAGTAGACTTAGCATTATTGATGTCTTTCCAAGCTTAGTTGGTTGTGCTGTTTGGCTTTTACATGGAAGGCCTAGGTTCGAGTCTGGTGTTTGGGTTCTGTAGAATTTTTCTATTGTTAACATTTTTTGGGTGCTATTATATACTTTTAACTTAGTATGGAACAATTTTTGGGACTGTTAATGGCCATTCTCCGTTCCTCTAATACGGAGAATGGTACATTTAGGACAGAGAATTGTACATTTAGGACGGCAAATGGTACATTTAGGACGGAGAATGGTAAATGTAGGACGGAGAATGATACATGTAGGACGGAGAATGGTCCATATAGGACGGAGAATGGTACATTTAGGACGGAGGTAGGACGGAGAATGATACATGTAGGACGGAGAATGGTACATATAAGATGAAGAATGGTACATTTAGGATTGTTCTATAGGGTTGTGAATTTTAAATAGTTTCGCTATTTAGTTTTGTTTTGAATCTATATAAATTGGTTTTGAAGGCTCGTAAAGATGAATTAGTTTGGCTGTTTGGCTGTTAATGGCCATTCTCCGTTCCTCTAACACGGAGAATGGTACATTTAGGACGGAGAATTGTACATTTAGGATGGCGAATGGTACATTTAGAACAGAGAATGGTAAATATAGGATGGAGAATGATACATGTAGGACGGAGAATGGTCCATATAGGACGAAGAATGGTACATTTAGGACGGAGGTAGGACGGAGAATGATACATGTAGGACAAAAAATGGTACATATAAGACGGAGAATGGTACATTTAGGACTGTTCTGTAGGGTTGTGAATTTTAAATAGTTTGGCTGTTTAGTTTTGTTTTGAATCTATGTAAATTGGTTTTGAAGGCTCGTGAAGATGAATTAGTTTGGCTGTTTGGCTGTGTAAATAGATTTTAAAGGGTTGTAAAAAAGAAACCAATATTTTCGTATCGATCACCATTAATTATAGTGAATGGCACTGATACCACTAATATGAGTGGAATTTGCACCGCCAGAATTCATTTTGAATAAGGTAAAATCTGCGTTGGAAAATGGCAAAATCTCTTGGATATGATTACACTGAGATGTTGTATTAATGGTAAAATCTGTGTTGGAAAATGTCGAAATCTCAGAAGTGAGCCGTCTTAGGCGTCATTATATCACAGTCTATTTTATTTATAAAAAAATTAATCATGTAAAAAATTAGTATTGACAAAAGTAAAATTTTGTCAAAATGGAGAATCGAACTCATAAAAAATATCTTGTATGTAGACTAGTAAAAAATATAAAGAAATGCATGCATGCTAATATTTTTACCATTCACCCCAGGAATGATAGATGATATCTAAATTATTATACATCTCGTATATAGGTTCCCTGGTACTGGGATTACATTATCAAAGGGTTTTTTAAACGTCTGTATTGAATAACAAATTTTCCAGAGTTCGTCGTCGAAGATCACGTTGAAGCACCCACGTATGTCGAGCACGCGAAGACCCTTGCAGTTGCATATGATAGATCGCAGCGTGTCTCCATTGAACATGCCGAATCCCATATGTGGGTGCTCGAGACGCGGCATCGAATCAGCCACGGCCTTTCCCTCCGTCTCGTTTTTCGTGTCCAGCACGAACATGTTCCTGAGCATAAAATTTGGAGGGGGCATGTTCCTACTCAGCTTGACCAGACGTTGGCAATACTTTTCGACGAAAGATATTCCAGTCGACGTGATATAGAGGCAGTAGCTAATGTCGAGTTCTTCCAGCACAGGGAGAAACTCCATGTGTCTCACGAAAGTTTCATTACTCACGTTGCACTTCGGAATGCGCAGCATCCTTAAAAATTTCCCACTGTATTATAAAAATGGGAAAACATCATTAACAAAAGTATACGTAAAATTTTGTAATAGAAAAAAAAAGTATTAGAATAAGACCAAATAAAATTTTGCACTGGCCTTAAACATGCAAAAGAGAAGGCTGCTTCGTCGAGCTTGTACGCGGAGAAGGACCCTAGATATCCCCCACTGCGAGCCACGAGCTTCATTATGGTCAAACTAATCTCAGCGGTTTGCTGGGTCCTCCGGCACCACTGTACCAAGTCGACGTTTGACCAATAGTCTAAGGGACCGTTGAGCGCCTTCTACCACGAACGGCAAACTGGGGCCACGTTGCATATTACCTCGTCCGCCGGCATCCCCGACAGTACCAGTATCATCGAAAGAATCTCGATAGGGATGACGGCCCATCCGCTGCAGTTGATCTTGCTCCTCTCCATTGCGACTGTTCGTCTTCTTCTTTCCTTTGTTTCTCTCTAGTCGGATGGGTTCTCTTCTTTGAAAAAGGCTATTTAACCCCTCGTTTAGGGGGTGTAATGTAAGCCCCCTGAATTTCCCGAATTATTTTTCAAATTTTCCAATGAATTATTTTCAATAATTCATTTCTATATAATTAATTTCGATTTGATTAATTTTGATTTAATGCTCTTTACCGTGACTTGGATTTCTAGAGCATCAGGGATGCCAGTCTCTGGAAACTTCCTTCTTGGAGTTTGTAGTAGACGAGATTATCTTCACAGTGATATTTCGTGTCCCACTCGAACTTGTTCCCTTGTGCTCTATTTGATTCGCGCAACTTCGGGTCAATTTAGACCAATTTATCGTCTGCCGTAATTCGTGACTTAACTTCCAACTTAATTTCCGGGCCCGACATCAGTCCAATCCGGTCGACCCAATATATGGCCCTGGCCTGTTTTGAGCCTACTATGCAAGCGCCACTTGCGCGCTATCAAATTGATCTCTCTTGTGCCCCCAATTCATCCATGAATTAATTGGTTTAATTTATAAATTAATTAAATCTTGGCTTCGACTTTGTCCAAGCTTGGCCAAACGTCCGACCCAGTTTGGCATGGACCCTACCATGACAGCCCGTACACCCCACTGATATTTTCTCATTTTTCCCTACTCAAAAATATCTTTTTCTCTCTCTCTTTGTATATATATATATATATATATATATATATATATATATATATATATATATATATATATATATATATATATATATATATAATATATAATATATAATATATGTCTCTCTCTCTCTCATCACTCACACACACAAATATCTCACCCCCTCACATCACCTTCTCTCTCCCCCTTGTACCCGACCAGCACACTCCCCCCCCATTTCTAACTCTCTTTCTCTCTTAATATCTCTCTCTCTTTCTTTACATAATATATGTACATACATATATATTATATATACATATAATCTCTCCTCACATTAACTCCCCTCTCCCCCATAACCAGCCACAAACACCCCCCCCCCCTCACTCCTAGGTTCTCTCTCCTCTCTCTAACTCTATTTCTATAATTAAACAACACACAACCCATCCCCATCACTTCTCACACTCTCTCTAATTTAATAACACACACCCTCACCATCCCTCTCTCTCACTCCAACACTCCCCCCCCCCTACTCGACAGGAGAAACCCCCCCCCTCTCTCAACCGACTACTCTCTCTCTCTTAACCTTCTCTCTCTTTCTTTTCTAAAAATCTCTTTCTCTCTCTCCCTTTATAACATATAACTCTCTCTCTCTTTCACTCAACTCACACACACCATACCAACAACAACACCATCACCTACACCCCATCACCAGCCCAGCCGACCCATGGTCGAGCCCCTGGCCGACGGCCAAGCCCCACCTCCCTGGCCAAGTCGGCCACCACCGAGCTCATCTCCTCCTCCTCTTTCTTCACACATCATCACCACCATCAAAACCATCTCCACACACTACCACCCACCACCGCAACGGCCGACCACCACCCCCGACCGCTGCCATGCCCCGCTGCGCCGCCACCGCTGCCACCTGGATGCGCTGCCGCGGCCAGCAGGAGCAGCCAGCGCGCTTGCAAAAGCAGCGAGCGGCAGTTGCGCGCGCGCACAGCGGCGACGGCGCCGCCCCGGCCACCGCCGCCGCATGGCCGGTCGCCCCCACGTCAGCGAGCCCCCCTGGCCGGACGACCCCTAAGCACCACCCTGTGGCGGCCAACGTCCTCCGGGACGCGCCGTCTAGGCGATTTCAACGTTTTTCTCAAAGTTCCGTCGACGCGCGAGCGGAGAAATTCCAGAATTCGCGCTCCGTCGCAGCGACTTCATGCACGTTTTCTAGAAGATCCGACCGTTGGATCGGCGAACTCCTTGCTCCGTCTCAATCTCGGTATATACCTCTTCGCTCACCTCAAATTTCATCCGTTAATTTTATCGTTTGATACATCAAAACTGGCGACCAAGTTGACGTTTTAATTGTACTGTTTTTGGACAGTTTTGCGACGCCAACTTCGCGGGTTCGTATCTTCGTCGTCGTAGCTCCGTTTTGCGTGCCACTAGTTCCGATGCACAGCTGGTATAACCCTCTTCCTGCCCTCTTTAGATTTTATTTCAGTTTGAGCTTGTTAGGTCGGTCGAATTCGACGCCAAAGTTGGCCGTTCGAATTCTTTAATTTGCACTTGTTAAATTCCATTTTTGAACCCGGGACTCCGGATTCAATTTCTGACATCACCAGTAGACTCGTAGCGTCGTTCTGGCATGTTTTCATATAAAGTTTGCTTGATTTGGAGAATGTGGGCCCTGGCACGCATTTCGGTGCAAAGCGGGTCCCACTTTTTGGGTCAACGGGTCATTTTGAGTTCGGCTCATCGGAATCCAATTTCGGATATACCGTTGAGTTCGTATCGTCATTCTGGACTCGTTGACATATAATTTGCTGAGTTTTGAGGACATTGGCTCCGACACGCTTTTCCGTGCAAATCGGTTTCCAATGTCCTGGTCAACGGACCAATTTGAGATCGGGTCAACGGAATCCAATTCTGGATATACCGTTGGGTTCGTATCGTCATTCTGGATTCGTGGACATATAATTTGTTAGGTTTTGTGCACTTTTATTTCGGCACATTTTTCGGTGAAAAGTGTGTCCAACGGCGGACATCACTTTGGCCCGAAATTACCGTTTTTGCCTCTGTGTCCAAATTGGACTTTTGGACAGGCTATCCTAGCTGATTTGACCATTCTGGACACGTTGATGATATTTATTTTATCATCCGACAACATCTGTAGGTTATCACCCTATTATTATAATCTTTCTCCTTTTATGGTATTTTGAGTTCCATCGATTCCGGTAATTTCACAATCACTGAAATTGATGGGCTAACCTTGTAGATGTTTATAGAGACTAGCCTTGACCCTGTTTGACCATGGTTGACTGCTTTAACTAAACGTCGAAGTAGAGTCAACATTTGACCTAGGTTAGACTAGTTTTGACCTAGAGTTGACCATAGTTGACCAGTTGACCAAAAGTCAACTGTAAGTCAACCATTGACCCAATTTGACCTAGTTTGACTTGGTTTGACTTTCTGTGACCTAATGTGACTCAGTGTGACCTAGTTTGACTTAGTTGACTGAGTCTGACCTAGATTGCGTAGCTTATACTATAGAATCAAGCCTAACACTGTTGAACCCTAATTAGCTTATATGTATCTTATCTTTAGGTCTGTGGCATCACTCTGAGCATCGACCCCATTTGACAGCTCAGGACCGCAGGCGAGTATATTCACTGATAGTTTTCATTGTCTTGATATCTGCTATATCCGATTCAGTCGTAGTGTCTTACTTGATTCCTAGTCACGATAGTTCACGGACTAGTATATGTTGGATCATGACATGAGATGTTGTTCATAGATTTCTTGGTATATATGTACATTTCCTGTCTTGTTCCATGTACTTGTATAGACACCGATTCCTGAGAGGGAGTAGCTATCCTCTTAGGGAATCCCGTGTCATGACGTGTCATGTCCAGGTCCATTATACTATTCGGGGATGGGGAATTATTAGGGATTATGTGATCAGAGCCACCCTGTCACTATTCATGTGCTCGCGCCACTCTTCCCTCACGAAGGGTGTAGCGAGATCCTCTTGCCTTGTGCTCGTTATCCAGGTTGGCCGGCATGACTTTCCGTTGAGGTCACCGCGGATTGCCGGGCCAAGTGGATAGCCTGTCCTGTCACTTATCCCAAGCCGATCACATATCGCTCTAATAATTCAAGGCACATTTTATATTTAATTTATCTTATCATATATCCTGTTCTGTTCTACATTCAGTACTTTCTCACTATGCTATGATATTCAGATTACTCACATGTTCTACATGCCATTATATTGTACCTTGATTGGAGACTAAGCTCTGTTCGGGAGAAGAGTTACAACCCCGGTCCTTGTTTGGTTTAAGGGTTGTAACTCAGATTTCGAACGGTTCCCAAGTCTTCATATATCTTTGTCTTGTAGTTCATTATACTGTCTCTTATAGAATTTGTCAATTCACATGGAACTGCTGTTAGTGTTTGTACTTGCTCATTTTCCTGACAGGATACCGTTGATAATATTTTAGGAGTAGTTGTGCCATTTTTGGACATCATGATGTTGCTAGCTGGGGTGGATCTCACTATTATTCTATGTGAGTTGCCTGGGAGTTATCCTTAGTTAGTCTTGTTGTTCCTTCTTTATTTTCCTGTCTTATGATCATTATAGATTCTAGTTGTTCTAGTGATATTGTTATTAATTCTTGTCTTATCTTCCTTAGTTTTCGTGATGTGACATGAGTACATTTCTAGTTATGGATTCTTAGATGTTGTAGTTAGTATAGTATACTTGACAGCGTTCTACCGCCGATACTGCGGCGTAGGCTGGGCGTGGCCCACGTATCCGTATCCGTATATCCGGGTACGGGTCGTGACATGTAACCCGCTCGTGGAGTGGTGTGACCGAACAAGGCACGAATCTATTGGAAAATAACGGTAATGCCACTGTATTAATATTAGCAATTAGTCGTTTGGGCTCCCAACATATTTGGGTGATGCCATCTCCCATTATGTGGCATCTGACATGGCATATGACATAACAGCTGACATGGCAGATGACATAACAGCTGACATGGCAAATTTTAACCCCAAAAATTAATTACCCAAATTTTTTTAATGTTAATATTAATGTCAATATTAATATTAATGTTAATGTTAATGCTAATGCTAATGTTAATGTTAATGTTAATATTAATATTAATGTTAATATTAATGTTAATATTAATGTTAATATTAATTAATGTTAATTTAATATTAAATTATTTATTTACTATTAATGTTAATTTTAATATTAATTTTATTGTTAAATTTTGTCATGTCAGCTGTCATGTTAGCAACCATGTCATATGCCACATAATGGAAGATGGTATCACCCAAATTTTTTTGGAGCAAATAGCATTTTCGTAATATTAGTTTTAATTATATTGTAAATTTTAAATTAACAGAAAAGCCAATGTAGATTTAATATTAATGCTACTGTAAAATTTTCCCGATCGTGTCTCGATACTTACGTTTGTCGACCGAGTTACCGTCTTCATCATTATCAAGTTTTCACCCGAATCATCGTCCTCGCTGGGACGTGATGCCGTATTTAATCTGGAGTTGCGCTCGTGCAAGGCAAGATAACAGATTCACAATAGTGTTTATAGCTCAAATTGATAACATAAGCAGCGGGAGAAAAACGTAGTATACAACAAGAATCTTTTTTATTGATAATGAACTGAAGGTTACAATGGCTCTGAATAGCCCAACTTAACATGCCAATTGGCTACAACGCTCATGATCTCTCTAGCTCATAAAGGAGTACATTGTTCCATATATTATGCCTCTTTATACACAACAAGCAGTCTTCGGCTGAACATCTCCATGTCGCAAGTCCGAACACCAATGTGGTAGCTCCTCTTGAACGCTAAGGACTCCATGCCTCGGCACGTCCAAGCCGAGCCCCGCCTCCAGCCGAACATATCCTGAACTTGTCCACTACCGTGTCCCTACGGCAGATACAGTTAGACATAATCTTAACATAAACATAGTGATCGTGCTCATCTATGTCCCATTTTGCCTAGCCTGTAAGGTTAGAACTTTACATAAAAAATCATATCATTTCACTCAACCAACCAACCGTAAACTTAAACATATGCATAAGGGTGGCAGGCCCTGTGCCTGCACCCAGCGCTAATCTCAGCCCACCGGCCCTATCTATATGAAGGTCACGGTATTTTGTACCGTAATGCATCTTTGGCATCCTTATGTGTAAGACTATGATCGCTTCGATACGGGATGCTAGCCCAATATCCGAAGGATCCCAAACTTACTGATATCATAGCTTATCACAACACTGGACGGTCGCAACCCGTCCTAATGATGTACACCATAAATACCATACATAATTCCCTCCTTTGAACTACTCGGTTGAATTAAGATGATGTGCACCCTATTATAACTGTTGTCAGATAGTAGAACTAGACAGCGTTCTACGTCGTTTCTGCGGTGTAGGCTGGGACGCTGTCACGCACTCATGCCCTAACTCCGGGTGCGGGTCGTAATAGGGTACGCGAGAAAGGAACAATGTCGCTACCGATTCGGTTGGGACCGATAGGTCGGAATCGGCCGGGTCGATAGAACGGGAACGGTTGAATTAAGATCCATTCCACGTTATGTGTAATGCCCCGCTCCGTACGGCACATTACGCTGAAGCATTGACTCAACGAGTTATATTGTCCGAATAAAATATATCGATGCAAAATCGATATGAGAGTTACGTTGTCCCGAGCAAAGCGTCGAACTAAGTCGATACGAAGAGTTGCCTTGCCCCGAAAGAATGTATCGAGTTGAATCGATGCGGAGTGCCGCGTTGCCCCGAAGGATGAGTGCGTTGAATCGGCTCGAAGATTCTAAGAAATCGAATCGACCAAGGCGCAAGTCCGAATCGATGCAAGTATTAATTTTAGTTGGTTTCGTGTGTAGGTTATACTTTGACGCGAAATATTAGAGGTCGATCTTTTGCCATATTTAGTAAGGGGTCCGAAAAATCAAATCGACGCCTTACGACAGGCTGAGACTTGGGCACGCTAAGGCAAATCGGATGTATAATTCAATGAAGCACGAAGTGCTCGAATGGCTAAGTCAGGAGAGTGGCCGTGCAACAAAGTTAGGGAATCGAGCCGCACCGGCTCGGCAAAACGCCAAAGGCGTATCGACTCAAGGTGGGAGGATTGACTTCTTTTTACTCCTTCATTCGATAAGTCAAATATATCATTGTATGCTAAGTTAACCTATCGACGCCACGAGCGTGGTCCTATCGGAAAGTAAATCGTACAAATGAGTCGAACACTAAGTTAGAACAATTGAAATGAAACGTGCATCAATATGCACGAGTCGCTATGGAACATTGGATATTGCTAAGGCGAGCGCCTCGGTGCGCAAGCCGTAAGAACATGGGATAACTGTACTCGGCGAGTGCCTTAGTGCACGAACCATACCGTGCCTTTGCGTACGAGTTAGACGGCTAGAACATTGAAAGACAGTAGGCGAGCGCCCTAGTGCACAAGCCCCGAACATTGAATGCTAAGTTATAGAACATGGATATACGGTCGAAATGTGCCTACGTGCACGGGATAATAAAAGATGGCTTCGTTGCAAAAGAATATAGTTGTGGCATGAATGTGGCAGAACTGTCGGATATGACATGGTGCCTCGAAAGGTATTCGAGACCTTCGGGTCGTTCGGTTGACGAGCATTGAGTTGAGGAACGATGCCATTGAATCATTGAAACGAAGTATGAAATGTAAGAACACAAAAAGTTAATGAAAGAGACGCGAGATGATAAAGTCTGAGTCTCGGACTCAAGACTATGTTTGGTTGTTTGAATTTGATTGCTTGAATGATAAAGGGCGTTGCATGGTCGAATGGAATGGACGAGAGATAAAATGTGATATCTCCCGTGCACGGGTGTTTCCCCCAAACGGTCCCGACCGAATCGATAGCGACAGTATTCCTTTCCCTCACACCCCGTGGACGGAGTACGGGGCACAATATAAGGACGGGGCACTACAGCTATAGACTAAGATGTCGTCTATGAACACTATCATGAACTGATCCAAATAGTGCATGAAGATACGATTCATAGGGTCCATGAATACGGCTGGCACACTGGTCTCTCCAAATAGCATAACAAGGAAATCCCAATGTCCATACCTCGATCTGAATGATGTCTTCTGGATGACTTTCTCTCTGACTCTGATCTGATGGTACCCTCATGACCGCAAGTCAATATTCGAGAATACAGCCGCTCCCTTGAGCTGATCAAATAAGTCATCAATGTACGATAATCAACACATAATCTTGACGTACCATCCTTCTTCTTCATAAGAAGCATCGGTGCTCCCCAAGGCGATCCACTAGCACGAATGAATCCTTTGGTTCTGAGTTCTTCAATCATCTTGTACAAGATTTTCAACTTTGAAGGTGCCATCCTGTAGACTCTCTCCGGTCCTGGTGCCGTCTCTGGAATCAAGTCGATGGTGAAAACTCTGCCTCACCGGAAAATGAAAACTCTGCCTCACCGGGAATACCAAAAATAATCCTGCCAATATGGCAGTCTATTCTTGTGTATTGCTCCTTCAACCAATCCATTCCTAGGCCAAGGGACCGATTCGGCCCGCAGCAAAAGGGTCGTCGTCTAACCCAGCTATAGTCCGTGATGGCTTGACATTGCCAGTGGCCTTCACACCCTTTCACTACTTAACAAATGCACGTGACACGGGACGGTGCTTGCTATACTTCGATAGCCCAACAAAACTCTTTTCTAATGTGTTCGTGCAACGACTTGACAAGCAAGGGCTACGTCAAGCCTTGCATCGAGGGAACGTGCTGTGCATGCATTTGACTTGAACAATCAAATTCTTTGGGTGCATAGACTTAAGCAAGAAGCAGTGAAATACGACTTAAACTACAGGACAAGCGAATGTTAATATTAATTATAGTTCCAATTACATTTTAAATAAAAAAGAATGCAATTTCAACTTTAACTAGTTTTAAGTAAATGTTAAATCAAAAACTATTTTAAATTTTAGTATTAATATTAGTTTCAATAATATTGTAAATTTTAAATTAACAGGAATGCCACGGTATTAGAAACCTAGCTAGCTGATGTCACGTTGCTTGGGGCTCGGTTAGTGTTCGTCTAAACTCGTACGTGCGAACTAGTTATTAGTAATGATAACCAAAAATTAAATTTTAAGTTTAAAATCTAGTCATCTCCCACACTCTCTCTTTCTCTATCTCTCTCTCTCGGGTTCTCTCTCACAGGTTGTGTTCCTTACACAATAGATCCCGTAGCATTAAATGCTCTGCATATGTTATCCTACGCAATTTAATAATAAACACTGATACCATATCATTAGAAGAGTAAAAGTTGTCTTGGAAGTCCTAAAAAATTACTTTGTCTTGTCTTCTCAATACTTTTTTGTATTGGAGATGACTTTTTAAACATATTGTCATTTGTGAATATAGCCGCCTATGCAAGTTATTGTCTTCTGTCTCATGCCACATAGGATACACAACACATAACAAGGCAATAGGGTTTCATAGCATTAAATGCTGCTGTATGCGTTATCCTACAGAAGAGGGCCACGTGGAGATTGCTGTTGCATGCTTCCTCATGCGTTATTAGCTACACAATTTAGTAATACATGTACCCAGAAGACGAGAAAGTTGTTTTATTGGAAGTTGTTTCCTTAAAATTATGCTTGCTCCTAGAATCACTCAAAATTTTTCATGAGCCATCAAAAGAGGGCCACGTGGCGGAGTTACAAAGAAGACGAAAAGGTTGTGTTGTTGCCTTGCTGGAAGTTATTTCTTCCTGAATAATGCTTTTTGTACCTCCAAATTGCACTTTCAAACTGTCCATCCTTACGTGGCAGCTGACGTGATATGTTGATCTGGCAGCTGACGTGGCAAATTTTTTTTTTAAAAAAAACTTAAAATAAAAATTAACATTAAAGTTAATATTAACATTAACATTAACATTAATATTAATATTATAGTTAACATTAACAATAATATTAATATTAACATTAACCTTAATATTAATATTAACATAAATTAATATTAACATTAAATTAACATTGATATTAACGTTAAATTATTATGAAGAAAATTGGGTAGTTAACTTTTTGGATTAAAATTTGCCATATCATCAGTCATGTCAGATGACACACACTTTTATTTAACATGACACATCAGATGGGAGGGCTATATATTAGAGGGACAATTTGGAGGTACGAATATAGCATTGCTCTTTCTTCTTGTATTATTTATTGTCCTTCGTTTCTTCTGCTGGTTTCTAACACACTCTATTTTCTTCAATGTCGACGTCACATGGAGAAAGTGATCATCGTGTGGAAGATTTAGTCGATGAAGAAAGCTTCCTTTCAAGAGGACTGTCAGATGATTTGGATGATGAGCAAAGTTTGGAAGATGTTAACTTAGGAGACAGTAAAGAACAAGATGAAGAAAATGATGGAAGAATGCATCATAACGACGACGACGACATCAACGCAAACAACAAAATGTTATTTCGCATCACCCTTTCTAATGGATTTAAGAAATGCATTATATTTTTACATCTATTTCTCATGTTTATTTTGTTTTATTCTGTTCTTAGGGACGACGGTGAATCTCCATTGGATTTCGATGCAGTGACGATGAAAAAATATTGCAGTCTGCCAACATTAACAAAGATCCAAAACATCTCTTAGAAGAAGATATAGTCAGTCTGCAGTTCAACTCTATTGAAGAAGCAGAGACATTCTACCGGATATATTCAAAAGCATATGGTTTCAGTATTAGAAAGAACGAGGTAAAGAAAAACAAATCTGGGATGGTGATGATCCGTAGTTGGTGTTGTTCGAATGCGGGATTCAGACACAAGAAATACAAGGAAGCTCCAAACAGGGTTCGTGAGCCAAGAAGTGAAAGCAGAAGTGGTTGTAAAGCAATTTTTCGTATTGGGTACACCCATAAAACAAAGATGTGGTCCGTCAAAAAATTTCATGTACATCACAACCATAACCTGGCGAATGATTATGAAACAGTTTTTTTGAGATCCCATCGTACGATATCACCTGCAGAGTTGGAAGAAATTAAGCTTATGAAGCAATCAGGTATGGGGACTGGACAGATATGGAATTTAATTGTCCAGAAGAAAGGTGGCTGGAATAAGGATGGATGGACGAGAAAGGATTTATACAACGCTCTAGCTCAAGATAGTAGAGCACTAGACGATGTTCATGCTATGACAACACTTATATTTCTTCAATTTAAGGAGGGCAGTGACCCAGATTTCTTCTACGCGTACAAGGTAGACGAAGATTCCAGATTGACCCATCTCTTTTGGGCTGACGGTGCATGTCGATTCGATTACGAATTATTTGGAGATTCACTAGCATTCGATTCTACATATAAAACAAATAGAAGTCAAATACTGTTGGTGGTTCTAGTGGGTACAAACAATCATGCGATGACTTGTGTGTTTGGGTTTACAATGATCCATAATGAGACTGCAGAGACATATTCTTGGGTTCTAGAAAAATTCCTAGAGTGTATGAATGGCAAATTACCAGTGACAGTTCTCACGGATGGTTGCAGATCCATGAATAAAGCAATTAAGGATTTAATGCCCAGCGTAGTTCATCGAACGTGCTCATGGCATATCCTAAACAATGCTGCCAAACATGTACACCGAGAGGATTTTCACAATAAACTGAGTCTTCTGATTAAAAGGTACATCGCACACTTGCTACTTTACTTTGAAGTATGTTGTTGTTACAATATCACAACTTTAGTTACTGTCCATGTTTTCTAAACAGGTACTATTCAGTCGATGAATTTGAAAACCGATGGCAGCTGTCATCTCCCTATTTTTCCAAAATACGTAAATGACTGTATTTCTGTATTTGGAGGATTTTAAATTTTTGGGTATTCTTAAAATTTTATTTATTTTTTCGGACTTTGGTTAGCCTTAATTGTTTAGGCCTGACATTTGATTATTGTCTCTATTTAATTGTTATTAATATTATTTTATTATTATTATTAGGGGTTAACATGGCTAGCTTATATTAAATTGTTTTTATTATTATCAATTATCATCATCATTTTTATTATTATTGTTATTATTATTATTATTATTATTATTATCCTAAATATCTACCCCAACCCATACTCTCTTTTCTCTCTCTTCTCTCTTTTCTCTCTTGCTGGAGAAGCCAGCCCCCAGCCCCTCTCTCTTGAGCTCTCCTCCTCCTCCCTCTCGGCCATCTTCCTCCACTGCCACCATCCGCGCCGCCGTCTCCACCACTTCCCGCAGCGACCACCACCACCATCATCGTCGCCGTCGCTGTCATCCCCACGGCCGGCCTCCTCCGCCGCCTTCACCCACGAGCGCCGCCCCCATCTCCACCGTAGCCGCCCCCTTCGCCATGGCCGCCTCCTCCCCGGCTCCCTCTTCCCAGAGCCGCGTCCGCTGCCACTCACTGCAGCCACCACCATCGCCGTCGTTTCCATCTCCTCTGGCCGCCCAGGGCGTCGCGCCCCCACGGGTCGCCTCCAGCGTCGCCGTGACTTGGGCGCCGCTGCCATCACCTCCCTGGTAACCGCTGCCCTCTCTTCCCGTCTCCTTCGCTGGCGGCTGACTCGCCGCACCTGGCCGAGCTTCCCTCAGCTCCTCCGCCCCTTCCTCTTTTCTTTCCTCCGGCGAGCAGCCGCCGCGCACGGGGACAGCGCCGCCTCGAGCAGCGGGACGCCCCTGGGCCCTGCGCTGCTCGAGCAGCGAGCTGGCCTCGGGCTGCGTGCTCTTCGGGCTGCATGCCTCGGTGCACGTGCAGCCTCGAGCAGTGTGCTGCTCGGTCCGTGTGCTATCTCGATTCCCGTATCCCAGTTTTTGTGTACCCCGATCCACGTGCTGCCTTGGGCAGCGGGACGCCTCGATCCCCACGCTGCCTCGGGCAACGTGCTATCTCGGTTTGCGTACCGCCTTGTTTTCGTATCTCGGCCTTTTTGCCTACTTCGTGACCCGTGCCGCCTCAATTTACGTGTACACACCGATTTGTGTGCCGTATCGAATTGAGTGTCACATTGTATCTTGTGTTGCCTCGGTTTGCATGCTCGCTCTGACTTGCGTGCCGCATCGGTCCTTGTGCCATCTCAATTTACGTGCACGTACGGATTTACATGCCGCCTTGGTTTGTGTATCACCTTGGACTCTGCACCGCATCGATTTGCGTGCATACGTCAACTTGTATGTCGCATTGATTTGCGTGCTTCCTTGAATCTCGCTCCGTCTCGATTTGCGTACATACTTCGATTTGTGTGTCGCGTTGATTCGTGTGCCATTCCGATATTCGTGATTTCCTCGATCTACGTGTACGTCTCAATTTACGTGCACATTATGTCTCATGTTCATCTCGATCTTCGAGTTATCTCGATTCTCGTGCGTGTTTCGATATGCGTGCACATCTCGGTTTGCGTATCTGTATCGATCCGCGTACCTCGGTTTCCGTACCCAATCCCTGTACTGCTTGCAGAACCCACACGGTATAGCCTTCTGCCATCTCTTGTGATTATTCTATTATTTTATTATTTAATTCTAATAATTGTTTATTGTGTGTTCTGAGGATCTCGATTGGCGTGCTAGCTTGGATCGCGACTGCCGAAGACTTGCTTACCTAGCCGATCCCTCTTGGCAAGTATCCCTTGCTCATCGACGGCTCTTGCCCTCTCTCCTGGATTTTATTGCATTTAATTAATTTGTACTTATAAACTGTATAACCATGATTAGTGTAGCCTAGTAGTAGAACTGCCATGATGATAACTTAGGATAGCTTGGTCCGATACCGGGATAGACCGTATCGGACAACTCGGATGGGTCATCCACACCTCCGAGGATACGAGCACGACTCACTTGTACGGATTGTCCCCGTATGCCCCGTGTCCGACTCGCGGTCGGGTAACGGCTTGGCTAACTGTTTCGGTGACTGTATTTGTGGCTTGGACATGACTGTGGGTCTTGGTGCGCCCTGCGTGGCGATTCTTGTTGCATGTGTTGGCTTGGCGCCCAGTACGCATCGTAGTGCTGCTGGAGGCCGAGACTTAGTGTTCTCGGCTGTGGTTAGGTTTCCAGTACGCATGGTAGCGCTGCTGGAAGCTGAGACTTAGTGTTCTCAGCCTGCGATTCTGTGGCGGGTTGCACCGAGTGGATTTTAGCCCCAATTTGTAGGGTGCTTCCGTCCAGAATACAAAGGAGACTCTGCCGGATTTTTCCAGAATTCCCGATCGGGAATTCGGTTCGAAGGATTGGGCAGAACCATTCCTTTGGTTTGCTGGACTGGGCTCGTACATGTTCATCTTGGTATAGTATACCTGATCCCATTGCCTGCCAGGTAGACTCCCGACTAGATTAGTCGCCTAGCGTCTTGACATATCTTGTCCGTCGGATAGCGTAAGGAGAGCGGTTCTACTCGGGAGACGGTCTGCAACCCTGGTCCTTGTTTGGTTTAAGGGTTGTGGATCTGCTCCAGAGTGGTTCATGCAATCCTTGCCATTTCTGGCGGCATTAATTAATAAACACTTGTACCCTGACCATTCATTTTAGGAGTTGTCCTAGTCTAGCAAGATAGGGCGGACAGTTGTCCTATGTATCGGGATTGTGACCTTGGATATATGAGGATTGAGTATTATATGGAGTATGATCTCGGGATGTTCAGTTGGTAGACTCACGTGGACTCTTGGATAGTATTGCTATTCCTTTTGAGGATGTTCTAATTCGACCGGGCCTGACTGTGAATTCTTGGATTTTGATGATCACGAATATTTTGCAAAACGAGAAGAATATCGAGGGTATTATTATATGATTTTTACTCGACTTCCCAAATGCCCAAAACCTGGTACCTTTGAGTATTCCGGTAGTTGGGGAACCTGGTTGATTGCTATATTTTGATAGATGAGGGGCTTGTTTTCTAGTGGCTTGTGATCATTGACTAGGAGGATTCTTGTGAGCCAGAGGGTCTAGCATTGCTTATAGTGATTAGCTTGGTATTTGGTTATTGACCTTCCTGACATGATATTGATTCCATCGTAGAGGGGTAACTCTTGCTAGATTGATCTGGTGGATGGACCGACTTGATGATTGGAGCTGTAGGCTCCCATATATGTTTGAGATGATATTGTGGTAGAGATTCTGATCTTGTACTTGACCTGGTATCCATGCCACGATGTAGACAGATGATTTCATGTGACTGACAGATTTATCCTTGTTCCTGACATGACTACTTGTATCCGTGCTATAAGTCCAGCTTACCCTTTGAGGTACTGGCCCTGATTTTGCACTGCGGTGCTCCTTGTCTACTGGCACTTTGAGGTGCTACTTCCATGATTATATGGCATTGCGATGCCATCTTGATATTCTAGCTATATTATATGATTGCCTGTACGGGTATCTGGTAGTTGGCCTATAGTCTTAGCGTGGTCAGGATTGCTTGCTTACTTGTTGCATAACACTAAGAATGGATCATAACTGGGACTATAGGTGCCGAGGTTGATTCTTACTTAGTGTTCTCGTACTGAGGTACGATATCTAGGAGGATGATCATGTGACCACGGCATGTGATTCCGGATAAATGTATGGATAATCTAGGTAACTTAAAATGGTAGAAGCATTAGGAGAGAACGGAATCCCGAGATCGTACATTACCAGCCTTATCCCAGACACTAGTCATGACCTGCAGGCTGGCCGCCACGGATATTGTTACCATTCGCACTAGTGGATGGCAATATCCGGCTACTTTATGTACTATATATTATATACATGGCATGCTCGGCACGGTGGCCTTACGAGGGACCGGTGGTGACATGCAGAGCCCGGTGGTCTTACGAGGGACCGGCGCTCATCTAGTCTTGATATACTTGGCCCCGCTAGCCCTGCTGGGACGGCACGATCTGAGGATTCCTATATTGCATTGTTGGGGTAACCCAACGTCCACATAGAGAGCCGTAGGCATTTTGAGTGGCCGCTTATTTATATAATTGTTTGGCTTGTTGCTTGCCCAGTCGACTGATATCGCGTTCCAGTTGGCGATGCAGGTATTATTGGATATTAGGGAGATTGTGATGATTGTTGGTTATGTAGCTACATTAGTTGTGGTTTGTTATCGTGCGTTGGTACCGCACGACCCCTACCCTCATTTACTGTTCTTATGTGCTATTCCTGTCACATTTTATCCTGCTGATTTTCTTCGCCCGTCCTTGAGCCTTCCTTTCTGGTACTTGCTACGGTTGGCCTGACCAACCCTGGATTGTTCCCAGATTGCCTGAGACCGACCCTGTGGATCTTCCAGACTCGACTTGGAGGATGTGCTTCAGTTCCCGACCATGCTAGAAACTGTGGGAAGGTATACTAGTTTACATTATTATTCTGTACTGTGGACTTTCTGATTATCATATGAGTATTTCCTGTTTTCCATATGATTATCTCTCTTGATGTTATTTCATTGTGATTTGCCTGTGGACATGAGATCGGATTTAGGCCATAGATTAATTGCATGCTAGGATACCCAGCAAGACTTGACAGCCGTCATCGCCATATAGCGTATTCGTACCTTATACGGTGTAGCTGGCCTACGTCCGTCCCCGTATTTCGGTACTGGGGCGTGACATGGTTTTAGTGGTGGCCCATGCAGGTCTCGTTTTGAGATTTTGTTGGGTATCACATGATTA
Organism: Iris pallida; assembly: GCA_029216955.1. NCBI lineage: Eukaryota > Viridiplantae > Streptophyta > Magnoliopsida > Asparagales > Iridaceae > Iris > Iris pallida. The sequence goes on along the minus strand of JANAVB010010194.1, from coordinate 3,334,052 downwards.
TTGATCTCAGTCCACTATTTCTTGGTATTCCCACTTGTTACACTTGTCCTTCGCTCCCTTGAACCTGTGAACTGGTCCTCATCTCTACTTGGACCTATCTTGCTTGGCCATGTCTTATTCGTGTTATCTACCTCTGATCCTTTTTTGATAGATATGATCCTATAGTTGGTTATGTCGATCACCTTATTTGATGAGATGTTATCTCCATCATTGGGTTACATGATTATTTATCTTGGGTTCTGTACTCTCTACCGGTGTTTCGCCTTATTTGATTTCCTGTTATCCATTTCGTGCGTTGACTTCGTGTTGACTTAGTATTACTATCGCCCTCTTCGAGCGTTGGCTGGATTGCTGCGGAATGAAGATTTCACCTGGACTCTGAGATTAGATATTTTAACATTTGTTGAGTATCCGAGGGATATTCTCGTATCGATTCGGCTTCCTTGATTCCGGATATTTCCGCACTCATGATTAACTATTTCAGATATTATTTTGATTATAGATATACTTTCTATAAATTATATTTTGATGTGGATTCTTGGTTTGGAGTATTTTCCTAGAAAAGCTATCTTGTGGTTATTGTTGAAGATATTTTTGGATGTGTGTTACGATTCACCTGGATTTTAGATTTTGATTGTTTTCTAGGACTCTCATTACATTGTTAGAGATTTTGTGATCTTAGTGATTTGGATATGTGAGTTATATGGATTTGATTCGTTTTTGGGTATTTGCCGAGAGTACCGGGTGACCCTAGTATACCTTGATTATACTAGGAACTACGGTCATCGGTTCGAGACAGATATCCTGTGTTTTACGATTTTATGCAGATTTTTATGCAGTTGGGATTTTACGTTTTTGGACATTGTTTTCGATACTTTATACTTGTTTTGATTTATGGGGTTATTTCGTGTATGCGAGACTTTGATTTTCGAGATTCTTTCGATGTTTTGGATTTACCTTGCGAGTTGATTTATTTAGCTAGACCTTGTTCTCCTTGATGTTTTCGTATTGAGATTTTGTTCGTTTCGTATCGTATTACTTGATTTCTGTAAGATGGGTAGAGTTTTCATGGCATATATATATGTACTAGTTTTGAAAACCCTATTTTGATAATTTTGAAATTTCGAGGACGAAATTTATGTAAGGTGGGTAGAATGTCATCCCCCTATTTTTCCAAAATACGTAAATGACTGTATTTCTGTATTTGGAGGATTTTAAATTTTTGGGTATTCTTAAAATTTTATTTATTTTTCCGAACTTTGGTTAGCCTTAATTGTTTAGGCCTGACATTTGATTATTGTCTCTATTTAATTGTTATTAATATTATTTTATTATTATTATTAGGGGTTAACATGGCTAGCTTATATTAAATTGTTTTTATTATTATCAATTATCATCATCATTTTTATTATTATTGTTATTATTATTATTATTATTATAATCCTAAATATCTACCCCAACCCATACTCTCTTTTCTCTCTCTCCTCCCTTTTCTCTCTTGCTGGAGAAGCCAGCCCCCAACCCCTCTCTCTTGAGCTCTCCTCCTCCTCCCTCTCGGCCATCTTCCTCCACTGCCACCACCCGCGCCGCCGTCTCCACCACTTCCCGCAGCAACCACCACCACCATCATCGTCGTCGTCGCTGTCATCCCCACGGTCGGCCTCCTCCGCCGCCTTCACCCACGAGCGCCGCCCCCATCTCCACCGCAGCCGCCCCCTTCGCCATGGCTGCCTCCTCCCCGACTCCATCTTCCCGGAGCCGCGTCCGCTGCCACTCACTGCAGCCACCACCATCGCCGTCGTTTCCATCTCCTCCGGCCGCCCAGGGCGTCGCGCCCCCGCGGGTCGCCTCCAGCGCCGCCGTGACTTGGGCGCCGCTGCCATCACCTCCCTGGTAACCGCTGCCCTCTCTTTCTGTCTCCTCCGCTGGCGGTCGACTCGCCGCACCTGGCCGAGCTTCCCTCAGCTCCTCCGCCCTTTCCTCTTTTCTTCCCTCCGGCGAGCAGCCGCCGCGCACGGGGACAGCGCCGCCTCGAGCAGCGGGACGCCCCTGGGCCCTCCGCTGCTCGAGCTGCGAGCTGGCCTCGAGCTGCGTGCTCCTCGGGCTGCGTGCCTCGGTGCACGTGCAGCCTCGAGCAGTGTGCTGCTCGGTCCATGTGCTATCTCGATTCCCGTGTCCCAGTTTTCGTGTACCCCGATCCACGTGCTGTCTTGGGCAGCGGGACGCCTCGAGCCCCGTGCTGCCTCGGGCAACGTGCCATCTCGGTTTGTGCACCGCCTTGTTTTCATGTCTCGGCCTTTGTGCCTACTTCGTGACCCGTGCCGCCTCAATTCACGTGTACGCACCGATTTGTGTGCCGTATCGAATTGAGTGTCACATTGTATCTTGTGTTGCCTCGGTTTACGTGCTCGCTCCGACTTGCGTGCCGCATCGGTCCTTGTGCCATTTCAGTTTGCATGCACGTACGGATTTACGTGCCGCCTTGGTTTGTGTATCACCTTGGACTCTGCACCGCATCGATTTGCGTGCATACGTCGACTTGTATGTCGCATTGATTTGCGTGCTTCCTTGAATCTCGCTCCGTCTCGATTTGCGTATATGCCTCGATTTGTGTGTCGCGTTGATTCGTGTGCCATCCTGATATTCGTGATTTCCTCGATCTACGTGCACGTCTTGATTTACGTGCATGTTATGTCTCATGTTCATCTCGATCTTCGAGTCATCTCGATTCTCGTGCGCGTCTCGATATGCATGTACGTCTCGGTTTACGTATCCGTATCGATCCGCGTACCTTGGTTTCCGTGCCCGATCCCTGTACTGCTTGCGGGACCCACACGGTATAGCCTTCTGCCATCTCTTGTGATTATTCTATTATTTTATTATTTAATTCTAATAATTGTTTATTGTGTGTTCTGAGGATCTCGATTGGCGTGCTAGCTTGGATCGCGACTGCCGAAGACTTGCTTACCTAGCCGAGCCCTCTAGGCAAGTATCCCTTGCTCATCGACGGCTCTTGCCCTCTCTCCTGGATTTTATTGCATTTAATTAATTTGTACTTGTAAACTGTATAACCATGATTAGTGTAGCCTAGTAGTAGAACTGCCATGATGATAACTTAGGATAGCTTGGTCCGATACCGGGATAGACCGTATCGGACAACTCGGATGGGTCATCCACACCTCCGAGGACACGAGCACGACTCACTTGTACGGATTGTCCCCGTATGCCCCGTGTCCGACTCGCGGTCGGGTAACGGCTTGGCTAACTGTTTCGGTGACTGTGTTTGTGGCTTGGACATGACTGTGGGTCTTGGTGCGCCCTGCGTGGCGATTCTTGTTGCATGTGTTGGCTTGGCGCCCAGTACGCATCGTAGTGCTGCTGGAGGCCGAGACTTAGTGTTCTCGGCTGTGGTTAGGTTTCCAGTACGCATGGTAGCGCTGCTGGAAGCTGAGACTTAGTGTTCTCAGCCTGCGATTCTGCGGCGGGTTGTACCGAGTGGATTTTAGCCCCAATTTGTAGGGTGCTTCCGTCCAGAATACAAAGGAGACTCTGCCGGATTTTTCCAGAATTCCCGATCGGGAATTCGGTTCGAAGGATTGGGCAGAATCATTCCTTTGGTTTGCTGGCCTGGGCTCGTACATGTTCATCTTGGTATAGTATACCTGATCCCATTGCCTGCCAGGTAGACTCCCGACTAGATTAGTCGCCTAGCGTCTTGACATATCTTGTCCGTCGGATAGCGTAAGGAGAGCGGTTCTACTCGGGAGACGGTCTGCAACCCTGTTCCTTGTTTGGTTTAAGGGTTGTGGATCTGCTCCAGAGTGGTTCATGCAATCATTGCCATTTCCGGCGGCATTAATTAATAAACACTTGTACCCTGACCATTCATTTTAGGAGTTGTCCTAGTCTAGCAAGATAGGGCGGACAGTTGTCCTATGTATCGGGATTGTGACCTTGGATATATGAGGATTGAGTATTATATGGAGTATGATCTCGGGATGTTCAGTTGGTAGACTCACGTGGACTCTTGGATAGTATTGCTATTCCTTTTGAGGATGTTCTAATTCGACCGGGCCTGACTGTGAATTCTTGGATTTTGATGATCACGAATATTTTACGGAACGAGGAGAATATCGAGGGTATTATTATATAATTTTTACTCGACTTCCCAAACGCCCAAAACCTGGTACCTTTGTGTATTCCGGTAGTTGGGGAACCTGGTTGATTGCTATGTTTTGATAGTTGAGGGGCTTGTTTTCTAGTGGCTTATGATCATTGACTAGGAGGATTCTTGTGAGCCAGAGGGTCTAGCATTGCTTATAGTGATTAGCTTGGTATTTGGTTATTGACCTTCCTGACATGATATTGATTCCATCGTAGAGGGGTGACTCTTGCTAGATTGATCTGGTGGATGGACCGACTTGATGATTGGAGCTGTAGGCTCCCATATATGTTTGAGATGATATTGTGGTAGAGATTCTGATCTTGTACTTGACCTGGTATCCATGCCACGATGTGGGCAGATGATTTCATGTGACTGACAGATTTATCCTTGTTTCTGACATGACTATTTGTATCCGTGCTATAAGTCCAGCTTACCCTTTGAGGTACTGGCCCTGATTTTGCACTGCGGTGCTCCTTGTCTACTAGCACTTTGAGGTGCTACTTCCATGATTATATGGCATTGCGATGCCATCTTGATATTCTAGCTATATTATATGATTACCTGTACGGGTATCTGGTAGTTGGCCTATAGTCTTAGCGTGGTCAGGATTGCTTGCTTACTTGTTGCATAACACTAAGGATGGATCACAACTGGGACTATAGGTGCCGAGGTTGATTCTTACTTAGTGTTCTCGTACTGAGGTACGACATCTAGGAGGATGATCATGTGACCACGGCATGTGATTCCGGATAAATGTATGGATAATCTAGGTAACTTAAAATGGTAGAAGCATTGGGAGGGAACGGAATCCCGAGATCGTGCATTACCAGCCTTATCCCAGACACTAGTCATGACCTGCAGGCTGGCCGCCACGGATATTGTAACCATTCGCACTAGTGGATGGCAATATCCGGCTACTTTATGTACTATATATTATATACATGGTATGCTCGGCACGGTGGCCTTAAGAGGGACCGGTGGTGACATGCAGAGCCCGGTGGTCTTGCGAGGGACCGGCGCTCATCTAGTCTTGATATACTTGGCCCCGCTAGCCCTGCTGGGACGGCACGATCTGAGGATTCCTATATTGCATTGTTGGGATAACCCAACGTCCACATAGAGAGCCGTAGGCATTTTGAGTGGCCGCTTATTTATATAATTGTTTGGCTTGTTGCTTGCCTAGTCGACTGATATCGAGTTCCAGTTGGCGATGCAGGTATTATTGGATGTTAGGGCGATTGTGATGATTGTTGGTTATGTAGCTACATTAGTTGTGGTTTGTTATCGTGCGTTGGTACCGCACGACCCCTACCCTCATTTACTGTTCTTATGTGCTATTCCTGTCACATTTTATCCTGCTGGTTTTCTTCGCCCGTCCTTGAGCCTTCCTTTCTGGTACTTGCTACGGTTGGCCTGACCAACCCTGGATTGTTCCCAGATTGCCTGAGACCGACCCTGTGGATCTTCCAGACTCGACTTGGAGGATGTGCTTCAGTTCCCGACCATGCTAGGAACTGTGGGAAGGTATACTAGTCTACATTATTATTCTGTACTGTAGATTTTCTGATTATCATATGAGTATTTCCTATTTTCCATATGATTATCTCTCTTGATGTTGTTTCATTGTGATTTGCCTGTGGACATGAGATCGGATTTAGGCCATAGATTGATTGCATGCTAGGATACCCAGCAAGACTTGACAGCCGTCATCGCCGTATAGCGTATTTGTACCTTATACGGTGTAGCTGGCCTACGTCCGTCCCCGTATTTCGGTACTGGGGCGTGACAGCAGCAGAGGCTAACAGATTATAATGTAGAGGACAATGAGTGGACCACTGCATTGTACAGAATGAGGGATCGATGGACGGACACATTCCTACGTGGAAATTATTTTGGCGGTTCTACTGCAACAAATAGATGTGAATCTATGAACGCATTTCTGAAAAGGTTTTTGAATGAGAAGCTGCCACTATGGAAGGCCCTTCAAAATTGTGACTACGGTTTGGCGGCCTTACGTTACGGCCAGATGGGTAAGCATGTCCATGATAAACTCTCAACACCAGTTGTGAATCAAACTAGCATGGCCGTAGTAGAAGGTAAATTTGCCGCAATTTACACTAAAACGGTGTTTTTAGATGTAAGGAAGGAAATCACCCGTTCTGATGCATATACTGTTCTCCATCATCACATCATAAGAGAGTCAGAAGTTTGCACTGTCCAAAAGTATATGTCGCCAAACAGTGTCAACCGGAAGGTTACATTTGATCCGGCCGACAACATCATAAATTGTGAATGCTTGTGGATGGAGACCAAGGGGATTCCTTGTAGGCATATTTTTTTAGCAATGAAGAGATTGCAAATTGGAGATATTCCAAAGAACTTGATAAAATCTCGTTGGCTCAAGGATTGCAAAGAGAGTTATCTCTCTGGACCTGGCTCAGAAAGAAGATTCATCCACCCAGACAGTATTGAGAGCAGAAAGTATGGTGGTATTCTTGAACAAGTTAATCTGTTTACATACTATTGTGAAAAATCAAGCAAAATTCAAGAGAGGGGAACGAAGTTGATGTCGTCTGTTCTGATGGAGTTGAAAGAAATGGTGACCGATATTGGTGAAGAAGAACAAATGGTAGCTGATGTAGTTCATGGAGTGCATGAAGCTTTTAAAGAGCCAAATCCGGTAGCAACAAAAGGAAGGCCTTCTCAAGGGAAATCAAGCCAGCCTACAGAAAGTCAGCCTATCCCGAAGCCTAGAGTATGTAGAGTTTGTAAAAAATCGGGTCACGATTTTCGTAATTGTAAAGTACGAAAGCGAAATAGCGACAAAGAGCAAATGGAATCAAATGAAACGTCGTTGACTTAAGACAATGTCTTTCTTATGTGGCAAGATGTCATTCACACGAGACAATTAGATAAAAAATATTTTCTCCAATGCAAAAGTTTGAGAAGACAATTAGATAAAAATGGAGAATATCAAATTCCAAGTTCAAAACGGAGAATATCAAAAATAGAGAAAATATGTTCTCCGTGCAGTTCAAAACGGAGAATATCATTCTCCGTTTCAAATGACACGGAGAATATCATTCTCCGTTTAAAATTAAAACGGAGAATGAATATTCTAATGTGTTTTTAACACTGGGAATCTTATTCTTCGTTTCAAATTAAATGGAGAATGCCGTTCTCCGTTCCAAATTAAACGGCGAATAGAATCCTCAATCGTTTTAATACTGGGAACGGCATTCTCCGTGCAGTTCAAAACAGAGAATATAATTATCCGTTACAAATGAAACGGAGAATATCATTCTCCGTTTCAAATTAAAACGGAGAATGAACATTCTAATGTGTTTTTAACACTGGGAATGTTATTCTCCGTGTAATTCAAAATGGAGAATTATATTCTCCGTTTAATAAAACACGGAGAATGCTATTGTGGTGTCGTGGTTACAATGCTAGACTTGTATTTAAGAGGTCATTGGTTCAAATCTTGACTATAACAAAATTTTGTTTTATTTATACTTTTTTTAAGTTATGTATGGGGCCCATTTAAAAGGAAAAAAATTTTGATACAGGAGAGAAACTTTGATACAGTAGGGGGTATCAAAGTTTTGATACCCCCTATGTATGACATGTGGGCCATCTCAAAATTTATGTGTATATATATATGTTTACACGTTTTACAAAGCAGTAGGGGCCCACATGTCATACATAGGGGGTATCAAAACTTTGATACCCCCTACTGTATCAAAGTTTTGATACCCCCTATGTATGACATGTGGGCCCTCTCAAAATTTATGTGTATATATATGTGTACACATTTTATAAAGCAGGAAGGGCCCACATGTCATACATAGGGGGTATCAAAACTTTGATACCCCCTACTGTATCAAGAAAAAAACATTTCTATACAGTAGGGGGTATCAAAGTTGGCAGAATTCGAAGGGGCAGATTCATTGGTATTAATGGCATATAAATGGCAGTATTTGGGAGAGTTTGTTCTAGTCTTACTTAGCTTTACTTGAGAAGGGGCAGATGCATTGGTATTGATGGAAATTAATTGAATTGAATTCGAAGTGGCTGCCACTTGGCGCATGAGTCCGAGTTATTTCATGCCTATAAATGGCAGTAGTGTAGGGAGAGTTTGTTCTCATCTCACTTAGCTTTTCTTGTGGAGATGGACTCTACCGATCCCCCGCGTTAGCAAGACGCTTTCCTCTTGGTTGTCGATCTCCTCGTTCGAAGAAGCTTTGGTGGTGAAGTCCTTCAGAAGACTGAGATGTGCCTGGGTTTAGATTTATTGTCAACCTACGCTCTGTCGAAGCGCCCGCACGTTGATTGGCTCGGACTATGCACGGTGTTCCTTTGCCGCAAGGAGTTCATTTCTTCAACGTGTTCCATTGGTCCGACGCTGCACGGTGGTGAAGTCCTTCAGAAGACTGAGATGTGCCTGGGTTTGGATTTATTGCCAACCCACGCTCTGTCGAAGCGCCCGCATGTTGATTGGCTCGGACTATGCACGGTGTTCCTTTGCCACAAGGAGTTCATTTCTTCGACATGTTCCAGGATGAAGAAGGATGCCTTTGCACGGTGCTCTGCCTCAAGGAATTCCTTTGCCTCAGTGAGTTCCTTTGCTCGGACGATGCACGATGAAGTGACTTGCCTCAAGGAGTCATCCAACGGTTCCTATGCTCTGACGATGCACGATGAAGAACATCTACCACGTGGACACGAACTGAAAGACGACGGAGAACAACACTCCTCCTTGACAGTCGAAGCTTTCAATTGAGATGTGCTTGGGTTTGGATTTATTGTCGACCCACACTCTGTCGAAGCGCTCGCACTTTGATTCGCTCTGACTATGCACGGAGTTCCTTTGTTCATGGAGTTTCATTGCTCTGACTATGCACGCAGTTCCTTTGTTCAGGGAGTTCTATTGCTCTGACGATGCACGATGAAGTGATTTGCCTCAAGGAATTCCTTTGCCTCAAGGAGTTCTATTGCTCTGCGATGCCCACACGCAGCTCACATTCAACTTTTTTCTTGATAGTAGGATTTTATGTAGTATTTCAGACTTTCATAATGTAAATGTAACTCAAGAAGTCAAACTTTTCGTGATTTTCACAATGTAAATGTAACTCAAAAAGGATTTATTATAAAAGACAGCAGAGCAGACATTATAAAAGACATAAGTTCTCTTGAAATGTAATTCTTAGCCCATACCAACCTCATCATTGTAGTCTTCTTAGCCCATACCAACCTCGTCATATTCTCATCAAGCTCATCTTCATTCTCCTTTTTAAACTAAACGGAGAATAACATTCTACGTTTCGAAAGACACGGAGAACGTCATTCTCCGTTTAAATAAAAACGGCGAATGAACATTTTAATGTGTTTTTCCACTGGGAATGTTATTCTTCGTTTCAAGACAGACGGAGAATGTTATTATCCGTTCCGAAATAAACGGTGAATAGAATCCTCAAACGATTTAATTTAAACGGGAAAGTTATTCTCCGTTGCAAGTAAACGGAGAATTTCATTCTCCGTTCCAGATAAAACGGAGAATATAATCCGAAGGGGCAGATTCATTAGGAATAAATTGCATATAAATGGAAGAACGGTAGTCTAGACTACATCGGTCTTTCATGAATGATATTACAAAAATCCCACAATCAACATAATTGCCTTGGCGGGGAACATAAGAAGGACGTTTTATTGCAAAAGTAGAAAAGCTGAACCTAGCATCTCTTAACTTCAAAATCTCTTCTTGGAGAAAGAGATCCAAATTTGAAAGCTACAATTACCAGAATACAATATGTATTAGTATACCGCGTATCTTGTACCCAATTCATAAAAATTGATGAATATGAGCTTACTATTTCTTTTATGACTGTTTTGCTTTGAATCGGATCATCTTTAGATGCAAGTGAGTCCCAAATTTCAACAGTCCTTTTTTTAACCAGAACTCTTGCAAGAGTATAGTGTTCGCCCAAATGAATGGGTATGTATATCTGAATCAGGATAATTAGGTAAAATAAATTAGTAAATTTTCAGAAAATTAGGATTAATATTTAAACATAAATACATTAATACCTCTTTACAAGTGCTTAAAGATCCCATGTAATCCTGAAAATATTTAAACTTCTTCCATATTTCATGAGGCTTTTGTCGGATGGAGGTAACGTTGCTTTCTACATACACATCAATTAATACATTACGAAGGACAAACAAACGAGAAAATTGTTAATGCATATGCATTGAAGAATAAAATGCTCACTCACCGATAACCTTATTGGTAAAAACCATACATTAGCTTTATTGGAGGTTCTTTTCCGTTCCTCCGCGGTGAGAAGAGCAGAGAAAATACCTACAATCTGAATAAATCATTAAAAATTTCAGCGATGGAATCGAAGTAAACATAGATGGCATCTAAGAAGAAATATACTATCTATACATACCCCATTGCTAATTTTCGTTAAAGGAGCTAAGGTCTTCATCTCAAACCGAGACACATAGTTTTTGTTGCAAGTTGATATTATTTCTCTAAGAAAAGAAACGAATAAATTAGGAGAAAAAAACTGTTGGAATTAAATCAAAACTCATATTACTTACTTGTTAGGTCTATCATCTGCAAAAATATAGTCGTAATATCTCGAAGAAACACTAGTACAATTGCTAGGCTTCGAGGTTGAACCCCTTATTAAATTTTTCGATGGTGTGACCGGATGTAAATTTCTACGCATTCTTTTAGAAGGACTGCTAAAGTCAGTTTCTTTTGTAGGGGACAATACGAGCATTCGGTCTAATGCTTTACGATACTGTAGCTCCACGTCCTCCTCATCGGAAGAAGATACAACGGAAATCACCTTCACATTATTAAATGCTCCAGATGAAGATGCCTTCTTCAAAGCTGGAGATTCTTCAAACTTCTCCAAACGCCGAGATAAATTTATTTGTTCAATTTCTAATGAACAAAGCTTAGAATTGATCTTTGCAACATCAGCTGAAATCGTCGACAGATGTTCTTCAATCTTGCGCAACATACGCGGAATGAAGGTTTCATTTGGAGCTGGCATCCAATCTTCTACGTCTTCTACATTTTCTACCACACGAGTAGACATCTTGAGAACAAGAAAACTATTGTATTTCAGAAAACTATTCTATGTATTTCAAAATGAATAATAGTACTATGAAACAAGAAAACTATTGTATATATAGCAAGAGAAAAGTACAAAAAGTAAGGAAGATGGAAAGACAAATAAATTTCGAGACTAGCAAACAATCTACTAGCCGTTTGATTGAGGAGGGCTCCAGGAAGATTCTACTAGCCGTTTGATTGAGGAGGGCTCGAGAAAGATTCTACTATCCGTTTGATAAATACAAAAGGTTATCGTGATCAACTTCAATTAAGGAACTCTATAAGAGGTTTAATTCCGCTTGATTGAGGAACTCGACGAAGTTCGCCGCGAACCGGAACTTCTTCTTCTTTTCTTCTTCATCTCCGTTTCTCCGTCCACCACCACCACCATGTCCTGTAGCTTTATAACAAAAATATTAAATTGTTAGATGAAACAAAAAAACTAATTACGGAAAGATTACTAAATTAAAATCAAACAGAACACGTATTCATAAAAAACATGAGATTAAAGATGAAAGTGTCACAGAAGCAACACCACAATTTTACAACAACTAAGCAAACTCTGCTAAGCAATAACTAAAATTAGGGATTGTGTCCTCCTTGGATTTAATTTACACAAAGAAGAGATTTGAGAGAACGAGCTTTTGTCGGCTTCCTAAATGTACCATTTTCCGTCCAAAATGTATCATTCTCCGTCCTAAATGTACCATTCTCCGTCCATTCGCCGTATTAAAAGCAAAGAGAATGGCCATTCTCCGTGTTAAAAGCAAAGAGAATGGTCATTCTCCGTCCATTCGCCGTATTCACCGTCCATTCACCGTATTAAAAGCAAAGAGAATGGCCATTCGCCGTATTCTCCGTCCTAAATGTACCATTCTCCGTCCATTCGCCGTATTAAAAGCAAAGAGAATGGCCATTCTCCGTCCATTCGCCGTATTCACCGTCCATTCGCCGCATTAAAAGCAAAGAGAATGGCCATTCGCCGTATTCTCCATCCATTTCCCGTCCTAAATGTACCATTCTCCGTCCATTCGCCGTATTAAAAGCAAAGAGAATGGCCATTCTCCGTGTTAAAAGCAAAGAGAATGGCCATTCTCTGTCCAAAAAAATATTCTCCTCGAAAATATTATCTTTAGAAAAGTTAAAAAATAATCCGCCCGACCTCAGAAGCAGGTTTCCTCAGTTCACCACCACCACCATGACATGTAGCTTTATTAAAAAAATATTAAATTGTTAAATAAAAAATAAAATTTCAGACAATGGCATGGGCAGTAAAATTAGAGCGGCGCCGCTGGTACTTCTCCTTGTTCGAGGAGGTCTCGACGACGTCCGACGCGAAGCGGACCGATTCTTCTCGGCGCAGCTGGTACTCCTCGTTGTTCTAGGAGGGCTCGACGACGTTCGACGCGATCCGAACCGATTCTTACTTCCTTCTTCATCTCCGTTTCTCTTTCCACCACAACCACCAACACCACCACCACGATGGCCTGTAACCAAAAAAAATTACGAAATATTAAATTGGATGGACGAAAGAGAGAGTAAATATGAGTTAATTTAGGGTGTTCATTGAAAAAATTAAAGTGAAGAATGACCTGCTAAAGCAAGTTACCAACAGGTCAAAAGTCTAAATCAGCATTAAATGATGTCTCATGTATTATTTTATCTGAATTTAATCTGAACCGTTGGATTAACATCCAACAGTCCAGATTTCGGATGTATCGATACATCCAAAATGGGTGGATGTATTGTAGAATTTTCCATATATATATATATATATATATATATATATATATATATATATATATATATATATATATATATATATTTTATATATATATATCCGAATTCGATATCTGAAATATGTAATTTAAAGTCGGATCGGATATTAAAGGATTCGAATAACTTAATATCTGAATTTCTATCCAAAAAATATAATATCAGAAAAATATTCGGATATCCAAAACTGATGTTCAAAATTTTTGAATAATATCCGAAAATTCAGATACAGAATCGAATCAGATTCGAATTTTCGATTATCCATTGACAGGCTTAAACTAGCCCAAGGTTATATATATATATATATATATATATATATATATATATATATATATATATATATATATATATATATATATATATATAAGAGAGAAGATGAAAGTGTTTTTTTCTCTTAAATAATTTCTTTAAGATTCAATTTAACTGTAACTTTTCATCTTCTATTTTAATATCTATGAATTAATAATATTATATGTTTGTGATATGCATGTTTCACATGCAACTCGACTCTTTGGAAATATAGACCGAAGGTAGCTAATATATAAGCTGAAAATTAAAAAATCCCCATGGCCACTGGCCACGCATATCCATGTGCATACTTCTTATATTTTCCATGCATGAATGTATATACATTTGTAATTACTACATATTAACTATAATTTAGAAGATGAAAGGTTGCCCTACAGGGTGGGTGCTAGTATACTAATATTTATTACTCTCAAGTCTCAACTTTACTTTATATTAAATAGTTTTTATTATTCTCCAATTTCTAAGTTGTAACTGCATTTTTTTTCATGTTCAAGACCTTCAACTGTCCAACCCCTGTGTCGACAGGAATCATCCATCAAATAATGTTGTGTTCGCGTTCCTCAGTATCCAGAACCTCCCCAAGCCAAAACCACGACTTATGTTGCTTGGCCGAGAACCTTGTCGAGAAGATGTGCTTACTAGTGTCGGTCGAGTTCACCACCCTCACCCTTACTATTTTGTGACACCTAGCCATTCATCCATTCCTCTCCAACAACGCAGCTCCGGTCATCTTCCCAACCTCTACACATTTTTTCAGACTTCTTTTCATCTTATACTCTTATACCTCTTGTATTCAAAGTATAAATCATTTTGTGTAGCTGGTTGATGATTGTATATTGATTACTGTTTTTATTTCTACATATTAAACTTTAATCTGGTTATATCCATCTTAAGGAATATTTATGATCAGGATTGTACAGATTATCATAGTTATCAAATTTTGAATATTTTGGATTTCGCCTGTTCGGATAATAACTAAAATTTTAATATTTCGTATTTCGAATATATGGATAATAACAAGTGACTAGATAGATTCGAATTTTTTTTAGCTTATCGGATCGAATCGATTTTATCCGATATCCGTTAAACTAAGCGTATACGAATTCGGAGTATCAAAATAAATATTCGTTCGGATATCGAATCGAATCCGGATATTACCAAAAAAATGGAATATAAATATTGTCCTATCCGTACCGATAAGTATCTATTGACACCCCCTACTTTGGCTCTCCTCTTAACGATCAGCTTTTAGCTTGGATAAATTTCCAAGAAATAAATTGACTGATCACTAGGGAGGTTGTTTATGTACACCATAGATAATTAATTAATAAGCAACACAGAGAAAGAATCATGCATGTATATATCCAATCAAGATGTGAAGCTGTAATAGTTAGGAATAAACTGAATGATTATAGGCTGTTTATGTACATCACATATTTAATTAAGTAACATTGAGAGAGCATCATAAATATATCCATCCAATCAAGATGTAAAGTTGTTCACAAAAACCTATTTTGTTAGAAACATAGACCAGAATCTTTGGGAAGCATGACACTTGTTTTCTAATCTTCTTGTCTACTGTGTATAGAAGTTTAACATATATTAGAAGGGTTGCTTTTATATCTTAGAATTTTATATAATCTACACTTATCAATGCGCACTTGCTAGTTACTTCAACCAAATAAAAAACAAAGGCTACAAAGTATGTTTCTTCAGTGGGTCTAGGACGTATGGACCTGTCAAATGGGCGGGCTGGTCCACTCCAGCACGAGTTCGGTTCGAAAAAATAATCCACGTATCGATCCGATCCGATTAATTGTAGATCCGGACCGATCCGTTTCAGTATATCGAAATATGTCGGATCTCATATCTCGGTCCATAAAAAAGACAGTCCAGTCCGGCCTGATATAGCTAGACCGTATTTTTTAGAAAGAAAAAAAATCCAATCCTGAGATGAACAAATATTTTATTTGAAGCATTATACACCACAACATCTATGATAGACCATTTGTTCTCTAGGAGTTGTATGACTACCCCTTCTCAAAAAAGAAGGAAAAAAAAGAATGAAGAAAAAATACAAGAATGTTTATATTGATGTTCAATACAGACAAAGAACTATTCAGTTCGATTAGCTAATGAATTTCTATATCTTGCCTACTCGCTTGGAGCCATCTCCTTTGTCTGCCATCCTCTCTCATGCCAAAAAAAAAACATCTCTATCCTTTATTTCATAACCTGAAATTCTTCGTGCTAGTCCTATTCGCCTTTTGGTTATTTTGAATAAATGCAAAAATATTTGGAGTACTCTGTATTGGTCAAGCCAGTATAAAGAATACAATATCTCAATGCACATTTTACTCCAAGGTTTTGACTTGCAGAGTATTATATGCTTGAAGAACAACAGATAAGTGCACTTTCAAAATTGAAGATTTTTATCTACTTAGAATACACCGTGTGGGCCACGTGCTGAACTTGGCTTATATTTTTACCATTTTTCCCCGGCCCAACTCACTATAGTGCATGGACCTGAGAGGTCTAGTCCAGGCTCGGCCCACCGGCCCGGCCCACTATAGTGCATGGACCTGAGAGGTCCGGTCCAGGTTCAGCATGTCTTTTGGACCCGCTGTTTTTAACTCCCACCATTTTTATAAACAGAAAAAATAATACATCCCGTGGCTTGATCCACTGATCTTCCGCTACCAAGTCAGTATCTTATGCATCTCCTCAGTAATTACAAGAGTCATTCGAATTCGGTATCCCTCGCGACATTTTTTCTGCCCAGTTATGCATGAGCATATATGGGGATTTTATTCTACATGTTATAAGGCAGTAAATGGAAGTAAACGTGTTTGTTTTGTTTTGTATTTTTTTATTTTTTGTATTTTTTTGTATTTTTTTCTTTAGTTAATGGTTTGGATAATATTTAGGTAGCAAGTGCGTCCTTAGAGCTGTCAAGTGGGCTGGGCAAGTGGGCCGAGCCGGTCCAGGTTCAGTCCACTATAGTGCATGGACCTGAGACGTCTGGTTCAGGCTGACGGTCCCGAGAAGAAAAAAATCATTGTCCTAGGGAGAAATTAGTTATGCCTTGTCCTCGGCAAAAAAAAAATATAAAATATAAAATATAAAAAATATAATCCTTGGAGTAAGAGAAAGAAAAAAAAAACTAATAAAAGGTGGCTGTTGCCAATATTATTTGATATGTTAAAAGTATTAGAAAGAAAGGAGATTCTCTCGCCCTGTTGGTGTTAGTTTGTAGTTATTTATTGCCTACCTGCATGTGCACTTCATGTGAATCATGTTCATCCCCCATACGGGCATCGACAGGCTTCCTCCTCCCGCCTTGTTAGAGACCAAGTCCTCGTTTGCTTCTCGAAAAAGGAAATGAAAGAAAATCTCTTTCTTTTTTCTTAAATTATATTTTTTATTAAAAAATATTAGGTGTTTGGAATTATCCGAAAACTTGTAAAAAAATGAATAATTGAGAGTGAGAGAGTGAATCCATGGATGAGTGCCAGAATTATTTTTCTTTCCTATTTTTTTCTGAAAACTTTTTTTCTTGCTCATTTTTTTTAGCATCCGAACGCTATAAAAAATAAATTTTCTTTTACAAGGTTCTGAATAAGCGAGCCGGCCTAAAAGAAATCCAATGTCCCAAGAGCCTTGGTTCTTTTTATTGAATTCTGGTCTCGTTTGGTTAGCGTTCGTGGAAATGAAACGAAACTCATTCTTTGTTCTTTCATTTCTTTGAAAAATTACAATGAAAATGAATTCTTAGATTGGTGGAAGAAAATATTTTTTTTCTATTTTTTTTTCTCTTGAAAGTCAATTTTCCTTCCTACTCATTTTTTTATATAACCAAATACTGAAAATGAATAACTTTTTTTTTTCCGTCCTACTTCCACGAGCCAAGTGAGGGGTTAGAGGGGGACAGGGGTATTTTAGGTATAATTTTTTTAAATTTTGGCTGGAGGGACCTAATCGAACGGATTTATAATCTAAGGAGGGGTAAACTGTCAAAAAATTCTAAAACGTCTTTCTACGCAAAAGCGTATATTTAACGAGGGATTTTTTACAATTTATTCTAAGAAAAATAAATGCAAGTTTCTCTAAAATTCTTTGTGACTAGAACACCTAAAAGCTCTTTTCAACATTGATGCACCTTGTATCTAGAGTTATTTTTGATATTCTAAGGATCATGTATAAATATTATTTTTTTTTCTTTTCTTTAACCATGCTAAAGGAATTTTTTTTTTAACATTCTAAGATTCATGTTAGTGTAATTTCTAAAAAGATAGAGAGATCTAAATCTAAAAATAAATTTTTTACATAAGGTTAAAAGTTATGAGATCTTTCAATTTTTTTAAGCCATGTGGGGTCGCACATCTTACACGATTCCGGCAATAGATCTTTCATAATGTGGGGAGATGGTGTTTTGAGAAAGAAAAATATTTTTTGTGCCTCCAAAACATATGATATAACTATAGGAAAATTAGCGAGAAGCATGGATTGTTGTTGCTACTGCTCTCGCTTTTAAAAAACCAACCTTCCTATGAATAGTCCCTCATCAGTTGTGTATTTGTGTTAATAGTGCATATATATATATATATATATATATATATATATATATATATATATATACTCTTTTTTGGTTCATTGCAGTCTCGTGTGAGTAGTCCTATAGGCCACACGTGCATGCCACCGCCCTTCGGTTCAGTTCGACTCGGTTTGGTTCGGCACGCGTAACGAGTGCGGATACGTTTTCACACCTGCGGACGCCGAATGTCGATTCGATTCATTCTTCGGGTTCAAACTGAGACCCTAAAAAATCTCATTATCGTTTTATTCTTTTAAATTCTGAACGTTTGGCTCATAAATTTTTCCAACATAAATTTCATTTCTCCCACATTTTTATCATTTTTCTTTGTGTTTATTTGTCTTTATTCTTCTATGTAACGTCTGGATTAAATTGGCTTTTATTTTCCTGTCTGTTGGAGAGGACTAAGAATAGCCTATATATATTTATATTGAGGTTCTTTCTCTTCTCAATACACAGAAATCTCTACGTAAAATCTCTCTCAAATTCTTGTCTTACCGAAGCTCTTCTGTTCTTCATCTTTGCTCTGGGCGAAGGTAAGTCAGGGTTGCTCTCTTCGAGTTGTGTGCAACGACGAGATATCGATAGAACGGATATTTTATCATAGGAGCGTTCGAAAAAGGGTTGCACATAGACTTAGATTAACTTTCAGGACAATCCTTCGTGCACGACTTTTTTGGAAGCCGATAACCTTATAATTTTGTTTATTTTGTTTGCAAATTTTAACAAAAAAAAAAAGGAGGTATTTCTAACATGGATTACCCAACCCTCCATGCAAAACGTTGATCAATTGCCTGCCCCTTAATCGCTACCTAATAATCGTCTACTGCTCTTTCAATAATAGGTGGGCGTGCACACAAGCGAGCGAAGAGACCTGTGAGAAAGGTACTAACGATCAAGGGGATGGCGAGTGAAGCATTTGTTATTTATTTGCAGTTTGCACATTGGACATGTTTTACGGAAAATAATGTTTTGTCCACGGATTCTGACGGGGCCACATGGCAGCAGCCACCGTCCCCTCTAATTTTAGAGCTTTGCTATGCCTACAACCAATGCTTAGAGCATCTCCAACCCTATTGTGACTGAGGAGCATCTCCAATCCATTGTGAGTTTGGAAAAAAATAATTGCCACGTAGGGATGACAAGTTTTTATTTCAAAAATTATTCTCTAATGCAAATGTAGAATTAATCATGAAGTTGACATGGCAATGACATGGCAAGGACAATGTGAAGCTGGTTGTCTAGATCTAGACAATGCACTTCACAATGACTTTGTCTCCACATCATCAATTATGAATAAAAATATTTATTAAAAAATGAAGAAGTGGAGGAGTTATCTTAGAAGTTGAAAAAAATATTTTTTTTTATTTTTTTTCAATACTTTTGCATTGGAGAACACTTTTTTATCTCATTGTCTTGTGTAAATATCATCTTGTCACATAGGAAAGACATTGTCTTGTGTCTCATGCCACATAGGAATCACAACACAAAACAAGACAATAGGGTTGGAGATGCTCTAAGGCATTGTCTTGTGTCTCATGCAACCTAAGATTCACAACACAAAATAACACAATAGGGTTGGAGATGCTCTAAGGTTGGGTGAGTAAGATTGTAAAAAAGTTGTAAAAATTTGATAGTAAACTTAACATGTTCCCTAATTTTATGCTCATCATCGAACTCTCGGCCGATAGGAGGGCTGCCATGTGGCCCTACAGGCCAATCTGTGGTCACAACTGCAGGCCAAGTAGTGTCGTCCTTTAAACACACAATGTATTGCTGGTCACTTATGACAGACAAAAGCTTGGTCATTACCTTTCGGAAAATTATTGCATTGTTTAGAGCTGGAGCATGAGAAATGTTGAAGAATGAATTATTTTATCTAATTTTATGTATGCATTCTTTTATGTATTTTTTCAAGTTAAGTATGACCATGTTATTTTATACGATTTATGTTTCCTACATATATTGGCCAATAGTTCTAATAAAATTTAAGAATATTTAGTTTTAAGGTCTCACATATATACATGGATATTATGAGTTGGATCTCAAAATTGACCGATGTTAGAATCTGGGTCTCGAAATCACTGTTCACCCCAAATCTTAATATCGATTAATTTCAAGACTCAAATCCTAATATTCATATATATTTGAGATCCTAAAACTAAATAATCCTAAAATTTAAGGTCATTATATTCACAATATAGCCTTACCTTTTACTTGGCATCTGAGCCTAGTTAGGTTCTATGCTCAGGATCTCGCTTCTCAACTTTTTCGTCTATAGGTACTAGTTGTCACGTCCCGCTCCCGGGGGAGCGATCGTCCTCGCTAAGGCGTGATGCCGCACGAGCATAGGTTGCACTCGTGCAAGACCAAGTCCAGAAACGGCCGATTGAAGCTAGGCCAAAGAGTCGCACAGTGTCCCCATTTGCAGCGGAAAGTAAATGAACACAAATTGAAACAACTCAATAGTCTTCATTGATATTCAAAAAGTATTACAACCGGCGCTAGGCCGAGATTACAATTCGCTCAAACTCTCTCTCTGAAACATAAAAGGTGTGCCAAGTGGCTTACAAGATGGAAGGATTCATGGCGATGTTCCGATACATTATGTCATGTATGTGCTTCAGTTCCTTTGCAACGCTCCAAGGCTCCAGAGTTAGCTCCGCGCCTTAGCACGTTCGAGAAAAGTCTCCGCACCCGACGAGGTTCTCCTGCACCCTGCAAGCAGACTATGTGATTATCAGTACATTGTTATGCACTGGTTGGGAGACTAGCTCGCCAACTCGCACTACAACAAAAAACCCTTTTAATGACGCTCAACAAGGAGTTTTAATGACGGCTGATACATAAGCGTTATTAAAGTTGAGAAAAACCTTTTACTATAACGGTTTTGGACTATTTATAGGCTTTTAATAACGTTTATTAAATAAAACGTTATTAATAGTTAAAAACGGTGGCAAACTTGTAATAAACTTTCTGTAATATATTTCATTCTCCCACGTTCTTATTCAGAAGAACTCTCCTTCTCCTTGCTCCCCTTCTTCCCCCTCTTCCCTCCTCTCCCCAAACCCTAAAATTTCCCTCTCTTTCACCCTACCCCTGTCGCCTCTCCCTCCCTCTCCAACGATCCTCCGCCGTCGGATTCTCCTCCCTCCGCCGCACAAAGCCTGTCGTCCCTCTCGTCACCGTCCGATCGCTCGTCGACGAAAGCGACGACGGCGGGGAACGATGACAACAGCGATAATTTTGGAGGAGGGTGGAATCGGGACGGCGAGGGGGCACTACGCCAAAACCTGTAAGTTTTGACTTTTTTGGTTCTATTAAAATATTGAGATAGAGGATGAGACCTCTTTTTCCCTAAAAATTTTACTGCTGGATTGGAGCCTAAACCACGAGAACTTTTTCATTCCTCTCCTCTCTCTTCTCGGCTGCTTCTCTATTTTTCATCTCTCTCTCTTCTCTCTCTCTCTCTCTCTCTCTCTCTCTCTCTCTCTCTCTCTCTCTCTCGCTTCCTCCACTGGTTCTATATTTTCATCCCTCTTCTCTCTCTTTTCCGCGAACAAGAATCTATAACTCTAACGGACTTGAATCCACATGTCTTCTCCTTTGTTCGTGGTTTCATGAAAGAACAAAGCGATTTTTGTTCTCTGATGAACGAACCCTAGGTAAGTTGTTGTGTTCTTCTTCTTCTTCCATTTTTAATCGGGTGTTCTTCTTATTCATGGTTCATCAAACTATGAATCTAGGTTTTGAATAAGAAAAAGGATTTTTCTTGGAGCAGGCAAGACAAAGAACTAATCTTTATATTTTTCATGATTATTGCTTGATTGCATCGAGATATTATGTCATCATACGTCAATATGAGATCACCATACTAAATGATGATTGAAGCGAAAATCTGAAAGGTTTAATGATTGAAAAACAAGGAGTGTGTCATAATAAAATTTTATGACCTCTTGGCCCTTGATCTGATTTTAGTGAGCACCTATCCTAATTCAAATTGTTTAAAACTGTTCAACTTCCTGTTAGTGTTTTTCCAATTTTCCTAATCAAGTTGCTTACTAACACAACTGATAAGTTAGTTATCTGTCTGCCTTTGGATAAATGGAGATTGATTAATCAACTTTTGTTGATTTTGGGCATGAAGCAATATTAAGCCCTTTCCAAACATCCATAATCAAATGATGTGATTCTGATTGGAAACTGGAGGTGGAAACTTATATTATATTTTTGTTTGAATGGTTCCAATTGGGTATCCAGAAGCAGAGATCAAGTTTCAAATTTACTAAAAGCAATTGCAGCAAAGGAGAGTTGCATTAATAACTTATGGATGGCTTTCTATCCCAAAATTCTAGTAAAAAGTCTCAGATGAATTTGTTTGTTGTATCGGATAACAGTCAAATTCCCCATGACTGCATTACTACCCTCTACTAATAGATGCATTTGTTCTAGTCTGAATTGATACTATAGTGATGTATTTGAATATCTTGCCGAATACATGAATTGTTTCCAGGTAACTCAAATCTACTTTATTATTTTGTACCACTGGCTTCGACTTGTGTAAGGGATATTTATCTTGGTGTTTATTATTTTTTGTGATTGTTGCAGGACATTCTTGACTTGGCAAAATATGCATCAGTTCCGGTTGTAAATGGCCTGACAGACTATAACCATCCCGTCCAGATAATGGCTGATGCGCTTACAATTATTGAGCATATTGGAAAATTGAAAGGAACAAAGGTTTTAGCAACTCCTTAATATGTCACCAAGTATCCTTGGGATGTTTATTGGTGGGACTTCTGATTGACCTACTGGTATTGTATGTGAAATTCAGGTTGTATATGTTGGAGATGGCAACAACATTGTGCACTCATGGCTTCTGTTGGCATCTGTGATACCTTTTCATTTTGTATGTGCTTGCCCAAAAGGATTTGAACCAGATGAGAAAACCATTGAGAAGGCACGGAGTACTGGAATCAGCAAAATTGAGATTAGCTATGATCCCAAAGAAACAGTGAAGGGGGCTGATGTGGTTTATTCAGATGCGTGGGCTAGCATGGGCCAGAAAGAGGAAGCTTCCTATAGAAAATAGCAGTTCCAAGGATTTCAGGTATCATATACATGTTTCTTTGGCCAAAATTTAGATTTGTTTATCATCCTTGTCTGTTGCCAACAGAAAGCCCATCTTCTACCATAGTAGTAGAAGACTGGCAACCCTGTATTTCTAAGTTGAACCACTTTCGCTTACATGATTTTCTTCTTTTCAGGAGTGCTGAATTCTATTTATTCTGCACTAGCGTATATGCACGTGCCTCTCCTCCCCTAATTATTTTGACCATGTTGGCATTCGAACTCTCGCCCACTCCTCCCCTCCCTTGCTAGTGTTATAACTAGACCACCCCCTTGGTGGTGTGTACAATGATATTTTTGGTTGTAAGATTTTTCAAATATTTCTCCACTAGCATGCAAGTTCTTAAACGAAATGAAACTCATCGCCTAAACAATATCCTGCCTAAAATACATTGTATCCCTTGAGCACTGGCCTCAACTTAGCGTGTCGCAAGAACATAATCGGTGAGTCGAAAAGCAACAATTAAGCAAGTCCTAATATTTCTACATGAACTTCCCTTCAAGAATCAAGCAACTAAAGTTCTTTTGAAAGAGTAGATCCTAGTAAGTAAATTATGTACTTCATGATAGTGTTATTGATACTGAAATCATATATATATGTATGTATATTAATACAGATTTCATGCTGCACCATCTTAAAATTGAGGAAAGCAAGGTCCCGGAAATGTGCTTTGCTCACTCTTTGAAATTAAAATATTAATTTGCTAAAATTTGCAGGTTCTATCTTTCTGTATGGTTCAAGGATGATCCATCATCTCAAGAGAAGATTGGTTACTATTTTTCTAGATTGAAGTCGAAGTCGATATTGCGAGACTCTGCAAGTACTTTATCATTGTCAAGAAATTGGGCCAAAAAGATGTGCTTAGCACTGGGCCAGAACAATTCTTTTATTAGAGGATTTGATAAAATTCTCTTTCTTCTGCTGGTATATTTTATATTGAATTTTCTGCTATTCGATAATGTAATTGGATAATTTCTGTTTTGTGACTTCATCAAAAAATCCATTTCAGGCAAGCTTGAGGGAAAACTCTCCTATATTAAGAGCGAAGGCCTTACGTGCGGTGAGCATACTTCTGTTCTTTCTAGACTGTCTTACGATGCACATGAATTCCTAGTAATACATTTACTAATGGTACATTGTTCCTCTCCCTTTGACCTATTCCCAGGTCAGTTCAATTGTTGAAGCTGATCCAGAGGTTCTTTGTGATCCTCGTGTCCAATGTGCTGTCGAGGGAAGGTTCTGTGACTCTGCAATATCTGTCCGTGAAGCTGCTCTCGAACTTGTTGGCAGGCATATTGCCTCTCATCCTGATGTTGGATTGAAGGTGACAAAATATATTCTGTTGCACCCATGCTGAACTACTGCATATTATTAACACCATTTTGTCATATTCTGTTTGGCAGTACTTTCTAAAGGTCGCAGAACGAATAAAAGACACAGGTGTAAGTGTTCGTAAACGCTCAATCAAAATCATCCGTGATCTATGCACCTCAAATTCAAACTTTTCAGAAGCAACTAATGCCTTCATTGAGATTATTTCTCGTGTTACTGATGAAGAATCAAGCGTACAAGTGAGTTGTATTTTGACTTAATTTAATCCCACATAATTTTCAATGACCAAACCTGTTAAGTATTTTAGAGAGGAATAATCAAAAGTTATTGTTGTTTACCAAGAGTTTGATGAGTGCTTCACTGGAGTTTATGAAGGAGAAGTTCATGGATATATCTTGGCGTAGGTTAACCTCTATGTTTCAACGAAATTTGATACTGGGTCAGGGTAAACAAATATTTGGTAAAAGTTAGGCACTTTGGTTCATACAGTATAGGATTTTCACACATATTAGGAGGTACACTTGGTGTCGTGGTACGATATAAGTATTCATTATTTTTGTTAGCAAAGATGATTCTGCATTGTTTTTATGTTATACTTTGCTCATCTGTTCCAAATAATACTGGAGTTCTGTATGGCATGTTGACAGAGTACTTCCTATAGTCCACCTGGCGTCCTGGCATGCTCTCAATTTTTTGGACTGTTGATATTGTCTCGTCACTGTAATAACATTTGATTAGTTGTACATATCAGGCCTACTGATATGTCCTCTTGCAAGAGTCAATGGACACTTGTGAAATGGGTTATCAACTATGTCAAGAGGGAGCTGCTGCAATTGTGAATACTTGTAACAGATAAATAAAGAGCTTCCCTGGTGTGTTGATGAATGGTCTGCTTTTTTCCTTTTTCCTTTTCGTTCGCTTGATGAGTCGCAAGGCCTCCCATGTAGCTTTGGAATGTGCTCTCCAGTGACATCCCAATATGGTATGATTTTGGTGGTTCATATGTTACTTACTAGTAGACAGCCATAAAAAATATTTTATATTGATATAATCATTCTCCAATCAAAGAATGTTAGATTCGTTTTTTGATACCTTCTTATGTTAGATAAATGGTGCCTTCTTTAGATTGACTCCTAATTTTAACTCTTGCAGGAGATACATAGTCTCCATAGACAAGGCGTTTCAGTTGACAATATTACTTCTCAGCTTTCACCTTGGGCATATGCCTTGTTTGAATATTTTTTTTATATGGACTGATTTGGTTGTCTTCTCTTTTTCTCAGGATTTCACTGGTGTTCCGGCTGTCGTTGATCTTTTATGATTATGTATGTGGCCAAGTTTTGAAGTGGACAATTTTAGTAGTTGTAAATATATATATATATGTATTTGGATATTCTATTTTGAGAATGTAATGAAGATGTTGATATGTACTCTATTTTGAGAAATGTAATAAAGATGGTGATATATAATGTTAAGTTTTTGGAATGTAATATATACTGTGCAGTATAGAGCGTTATAAATATGCTAATTTGAATAGTATAAAGTGTTATAAATGTGCTGCATTGAGCCTATACATATTATATATTCATGACGTTTTAAAATTGTTCTGAATTGTGCACTATATATTAACTATTCATAACGCTTTTATAGAAACTATTCATGACGGTTATTTTATGACGCTTTTAAAAAACATTTATAACACCCGTTTTCATAACGGTTGCTGTGGAAAAAAAAAAGCGTCATGGTTTGTCATTAATGACGCTTTTTAGCCGTCATTAAAAGGGTTTTTTGTTGTAGTGTCGCTATCATTACCGAACATGTTCATTTTACTTTTGTGCACCATCAATCAGTTATTGTCTTACTAATCTTGCTTTAGGATCAGTTTCATGGCATACGATTTAAAGCATATCTCATGTTATTCGATGTCCAGTGTCGCATAAGAATAACATGCGTAACTTACCATACTTACCGTATGATCTTTCATGTTCAAGGTAAAGCAAGTTAGCCAACATATTATACATAAAGACATAACGGATTGTATAAGCGTTCAGGATGTCGAGGGCGTATTCCTGCCTCAGGTGGACGAAGTATTCGAGTTTTTCAAGTTGTGTTCTAATCAAAAGCTTTGTTCAAATGTTCATATTCACTCAGTTATTCAGTTTAGTTCACTCAGTTGTTCAGCTTAGTTCATTCAGTTGTTCAGACTTCTCAGGTTTCTTGTTTCAATGCAAGGTCTCGCACACGGAATGCCACAATCGAGCCAACTTAATCTATATGCACCGATCGCAGGCACCACAAGCCATTTTGGACTATCCATCATGGTATCGTGGTTCCGTATCAGTCTCTTGGGTGGTCGAGCCCGTACCGAAGCCACCCATAAGCCATGATTCTGCCTAGGCCGGCCACGATGTCGTGATCGTTGCCATGGAATCCTTATTCATTTTCTTTCCTCGTACATCGAGTTATCCGCGATCATTTCGTATTGTCTTGTCATTTTTAACTTAACGGGCTGTCATTGAGCCATAGGCTGTCTTTGAGCAATAGTCGATTATTAACTAGGTTGGCGATGACATCTGTGCAGCACGGGTAGCGAGTCCCGTTGCACGTTCCCGTCATACCTGTCGCTAATCATTCTTGTCTTCTCTTATGCCTTCCTTTTCTTTCATTCTTTTCTTTCTTTCACTTGTTCATTCGTTCTTTCATTCGTTCACTTATTCATTCATTTATTCGTTGATTCATTCATTCATTTATTCGTTCATTCGTTCATTCATTCATTATGCAGCTCCCTGTTCGGAAACCACCTTGGCGATCCAACTGTGCCGAAGCCTTTCGATGTTTCTATACTCTGCTCGGAACGACTATGTTGATAGTCTTTCTGCCTTATTTTAGTGAACCATTCATTATTTTGTGCTTCAAGTTGTAGTACGATCTAAGTGTCATATCCCTATTTTAGAAATAGGTATATGACTGTATTACGACTGTATTTCGTATTTTGGAGGATTTTAATTTTGGGGTATATTTGATATTTTTATTATTTTATTGGGAGTGATTTGCCCTCATAATTATTTGTTATTAATTAAATTTCTTGATTCCTATACCTACCCCAAAAGAAAACCCTAACCCAAACCTAACCCTCTCTCACTCCACTCTCTCTCAGCCCCCCCCCCCCTCACTTCACTCTCTCTCTCCCCCTCGCTGGAGAGCTCCCTCTCTCTCCTCCCTCACTCACCCCCCGGCCCTCTCTCTCCTCCCTCAACTCTCCTCTCTCCCGCTTACTCGGCCTCTCATCCCTCTCTCGCTCGCTGTCTCCCTCTCTTCTCCCGGCCTCCGCCGACCTCCGGTCGCCCCGAGCTCTCACCACCATCGTCGCCACCATCTCCTCCACTGCAGCCGCCGCCACCACCGCCATGGCGACCGCCCCCATCGTCGCCGTTGCTTCCCTCGCCGTGGTCGCCCCCGTCTTCAGCCACCCGCGCCACCACCATCATCGTCGCCATCTCCACCGCAGCACCGTCCTCACCACCATCTCCTTCGCGGCCTCCGGCCCCCTCCGCCGACGCCGCCGTCTCCATCCTCCTCCCGCCGGTGAGTCTCTCCTCCGGCCTCCCCTCTCTTCCTATTTCCTCCGCCTGACCGAGCCCCATGGCCGCCGTCCACCTCGACAGCACCCTCGCCTCCAGATGTCTCCTCCCCCTCTCCGTTGTTCCCCGGCACAGCCATCCTCCGCCGGATCCCGACCCCGCCTGGCCGAACCCCCGACAGCTCCTCCGCCTCTCCCCTTCTTTCTTCTCGGCGACCGTCGCCTCGGGAGCGGTGCCACCTTGGGCAGCGGGACGCCCTTGGGCCCCGCGCTGTTCGGGGAGTGTGTTCTCCGGGCCACGTGCCTTGGGTCACGTGTACTCGGTTCGCATGTTCCCTTGTTTCCCGTGTTTCTCGGGACGTGCACCTTGATTTGTGTGTCGTCCCATTTTTCGTGCACCTCGATCCACGCGCTGCCTTGGGCAGCGGGACGCCTCGAGTCCCGCGCTGTCTCGGGCACCGTGCTATCTCGGTTTGCACGTTGTCTCGATTCCTGTGTCTCGGCCTTTGTGCCATCTCGGTTTTAGTATCGCTTCGATTTATGCGTGTGCGCTGATTTGCGCACCGCCTCGAATTGCGTGCTCGCTCCGATTTGCGTGCCGCATTGGTCTTTGTGCCGTCTCGATTCACGTGCACATCTCGATTTGCGTGTTGCGTGATTCGTGCACCATCTTGATATTCGTGATTCCTTGATCCTACGTGCATGTCTCGATTTACGTGCACGTTGTCTCCTGTTCGTCTTGATATTCGAGCCATCTCGATTCTCGTGTGCGTCTCGATATGCGTGCGCGTCTCAGTTTGCGTGCCCGTATCAGTCCACGAG
Source organism: Iris pallida (assembly GCA_029216955.1). Lineage (NCBI taxonomy): Eukaryota > Viridiplantae > Streptophyta > Magnoliopsida > Asparagales > Iridaceae > Iris > Iris pallida. Next base: position 3,305,211 of record JANAVB010010194.1, on the reverse strand, counting down.
CCTTAGTTTCCGTGCCAGATCCCTGCGCTGCTTGCGGGACCCGCACGGTATAGCCTTCTGCCATCTCTTATGATTATTCTATTATTTTATTATTTAATTCTAATGATTGTTTATTATGTGTTCTGAGGACCTCGATGGACGTGCTAGCTTGGATCCAGATCGCCGAAGACTTGCTTACCTAGCCGAGCCCTCTAGGCAAGTATCCCTTGCTCATCGACGGCTCTTGCCCTCTCTCCTGGATTTTATTGTATTTAATTAATTTGTACTTGTAAATTGTATAATCATGATTAGTGTAGCCTAGTAGTAAAACTGCCATGATGATAACTTAGGATAGCTTGGTTCGATACCGGTTTACGACCGTATCGGACAACTCGGACGGGTCATCCACACCTCCGAGGACACGAGCACGACTCACACGTATGGATTGTCCCCATATGTCCCATGTCCGACTCGCGGTCGGGTACGGCTTGGCGAACTACTCTTGTGGCGGTGTTTGTGCTTGGGTTAGGAATTTATGGATATGTGTTGTGGTGCGCCCTGCGAGGCGGTTATCTTATTAGTATGCATGTTGGCTTGGCGCCCAGTACGCATTGTAGTGCTACTGGAGACCGAGACTTAGTGTTCTCGGCTATCGATCTGTTTCCAGTACGCATCGTAGTGCTGCTGGTAGCTGAGACTTAGTGTTCTCAGCCGCGATTCTGCGATTCTGCAATTCTGCGGCGGGTTGCGCAGAGTGGTTTTAGCCCCTATTCGTAGGGTGCTCCCGTCCAGAATACAAAGGAGACTCTGCCGGATTTTTCCAGAATTCCCAGTTGGGAATTTGGTTCGAAGGATTAGGCAGAACCATTCCTTGGGTTTGCTGGACTGAACTCATGCTTGTTCTTCTTGGTATGGCATCCCTGACCCTATTGCCTACTAGGTAGACTCCCGACTAGATTAGTCGCCTAGCGTCTTGATCTGTCCCGTCCGCCGGATTGTGTAAGGAGAGCGGTTCTACTCGGGTGAGGGTCTGTAACCCTGGTCCTTGTTTGGTTTAAGGGTTGTGGATCTGATCCAGAGTGGTTCACGCAATCCTTGCCTTTTCGACGGTATCACCCATTGGACTCTTGACTCGTGATTCTTTCTTTAGATGGTGTTCTAGTTTAGTTTGTTATCTCATTGTCTGTCCTGTCCGTCGGATTGTGTAAGGAGAGTGGTTCTACTCGGGTGAGGGTCTGCAACCCTGGTCCTTGTTTGGTTTAAGGGTTGTGGATCTGATCCAGAGTAGTTCACACAATCCTTGCCATCATCCGACGGCGTTGATTAAGTGCTGACCCGTGTGTTGGGATCATGATCTGATTCGAGGATTGACTATGAGGAGATATGATATTGAGATAATGATTATGGTAGACTAAGTGGATTCTTAGATAGTGTTGCTAGTTCTTTGGTGATGTTCTAATTTGATCAGATATGTCTTCGAGGACTTTTGGATTTTGGATACTGGTGCGAGTGTCTCGCGGAACGAGGAGGATATCGAGGGTATTATTATATGATTTTTACTCGACTTTCCAAACGCCCAATCCGGTACCTTTGTGTATTCCGGTAGTTAGAGAACCTGGTTGATTGTTGTGTCTTGGTAGTTGAGGGGCTTGTTTTCTAGTGGCTTGTGTTCATTTTCTAGGAGGATTCTTGTGAGTCTGAGGGCCTAGCATTGTTAGGGGAAATGAGATTGGTATTTGGTGGTTGTCTTTATTGACGTGATATTCACTCCCTCATGGATGGAAGATACTTGATAGATTGATTTGGTGGATAGACCGACTTGATGATTGGAGCTGTAGGCTCCCATATATGCTTGAGATGTTATTATAGTAGAGGTTCTGGTCTTGTACTTGACCTGATATCCATGCCACGATGTGGGCAGATGACTTCTTATGACTGACAGAGTTGTCCTTGTCCCAGACCTGACTACTTGTATCCGTGCTATAAGTCCAGCTTACCCCGTGAGGTACTGGCCCTGACCTTGCACTGCGGTGCCCTTTGTCTATTGGCACTTTGAGGTGCTACTTCCATGATTATATGGCATTGCGATGCCGTCTTGATATTCTGGCTATATTATATGATTACCTGCACGGGTATCTGGTAGTTGGCCTATAGTTTTAGCGTGGTTAGGATTGCTTGCTTGCTTGTTGCATAACACTAAGGATGGATCACAACTGGGACTATAGGTACCGAGGCTGATTCTTACTTAGCGTTCTCGTACTGAGATACGACATCTAGGAGGAAGAGCATGTGACCACGGCATGTGATTTCGGATAAATATAGGGTTAATCTAGGCAACTAAAAATGGTAGAAGCATTGGGAGGGAACGAAATCCCGAGATCGTGCATTACCGGCCGCCACAGGCTCGTCCTGGCGCGTCGGGGTTGGCCGCCACGGATATGGCAGTATCCGACTACTATATGTACTCCTGCTTAGCACGGTGGCCTTCCGAGGGACCGTGCATACCTACCTGCTATGTGTTATTTGGCCTCGCTAGCCCTTGCGGGATATGGCACGATCTGAGGATTCTTATATTGCATTGTTGGGGTAACCCAACCTCCACATAGACAGCCGTAGGCATTTGAGTGGCCGCTTATTCACCTAAAATAGTATGGCTTGCTGTTTGCTAAGCTGGCTGGTGCGTAACGCTGTCTCGGCTCAGTATTTTATTCCCTTGTTCTTGTTTGATGTGGGGTGGATTACTGTCCCGATGATAGACTACGATCTCCAGTTAGCGATGCAGGCATTAGTGTATGTTAGGATGATTGTGATGATTGTTGAGTTACTTTTGGGAATAACTGAGGAACATGGACTATCGTGGTGTATGATCCAACCCATGTTCTTGTTTGATTGTTGGGTTGGTTATTGTGCTACGATAGGCTATCGACCGAGGTTACGACCAGAATACTTTTAGTTGTTGGATTATTATCGTGCGTTGGTACCGTACGATCCCTTACCTTATTTACTATTTTTAGATGCTATTTCTGTTATATTATATCCTGCTGGTTTTCTTCGCCCGTCCTTGAGCCTTCCTTTCTGGTACTTGCTACGGTTGGCCTGACCAACCCTGGATTGTTCCCAGATTGCCTGTGACCGACCATGTGGATCTTCCAGACTTGACTTGGAGGACGTGCTTCAGTTCCTGACCTTGAGGAAACTGTGTGGGATGGTATTCTTGTCTACATTATTTCTTATTGTAGACTCTCTGATTATCATGAGTATTTTCTGTTTTTCATATGATTATCTCTCTTGTCGTTATTTTATTGATTATTGCCTGTGGATATGAGATCAGATTTAGGCCATAGACTGCTTGCATGCTAGGATACCCAGCAAGATTGACAACCACGATCGCCGTATGACGTTTTATACCTCATACGGAGTAGCTGGCCTAGTCCGTCCCAGTATTTCGGTACTGGGGCGTGACAAGGTTTTAGTGGTGGCCCATGCAGGTCTCGTTTTGAGATATTGTTGGATATCACATGATTGTTGATCTCAGTCCACTATTTCTTGGGATTCTAACTTGCTACACTTGCCCTTCGCTCCCTTGAACTTGTGAATTGGTCCTCATCTCTACCTGGACCTACTTTGCTTTTCCCTGTCTCATTTGTTGTTATCTACCCCTGATCCTTGTTTGATAGATGTGATCCTATAGTTGGTCATGTAGATCGTTTTATCCGATGAGATGTCATCTTATCTCCATTATTGGGTTACTTGATTATCTGTCTTGGGTTCTGTACTCTCTACCGGTGTTTCACCCTGGTTGATTTCTTGTTATCCCTTTCGTGCGTTGACTTCGTGTTAACTTAGTATCATTATCGCCCTCTTCGAGCGTTGGCTGGATTACTGCGGAATGAAGATTCCATCTGGAATCTGAGATTGGATATTTTAACATTTGTTGAGTATCTAGTGGATGTTCTTGTATGAATTCAGCTCCTTTGATTCGGGATATTTTCGGACTCATGATTATCAATTTCAGATATTATTTTGTTTATAGATATACTTTCTATACATTACATTTTGATATGGATCCTTGGTTTGGAATATTTTTCTACGGATATGGAGTATTTTCCTAGAAAAGCTATCTTGTGGTTATTATTGAAAATATTTTTGGATGTGTGTTACGATTCACCTGGATTTTGGATTTTGATGGTTTTCTAGGACTTGATATATTGTTGGAGATTTTGTGATTTTAGTGATTCGGATGTTTGGGTTATAGATTTGATTCGTTTTGGGTATTTGTCAAGAGTACCGGGTGACCCTAGTATACCTTGACGGCGTGGTAACGAAAGTTGCAGCCGCTCGATTATAGTATCCTGATGCATCTTTTGCAGCCATTCCGGATGGCGTGGCAAGGAAAGATCATGACACCTTTTCGGATATTAGGAACTTCGGTCGCCGGTTTGAGACATGTATCCATTATTTTATGATTTTGTTGATTTTCATGCAGTGGGGATTTCAGGTTTTTGATATTGTTTTCGATATTTCGTACTTATTTTGATTTATGGGGCTTTGATTTTCGAGGCCCTATTTGGTGTTTTGGATTTACTTCATGAGTTGATTTGTGTAGCAAGACATTTTCTCTTTGATGTTTTCATATTGAGATTTTGTTCGTTTCTTATTGTATTACTTGATTTCTGTAAGGTGGGTAGAGTTTTCATGGTACCTATATGTACTAGTTTTGAAAATCCTATATTACATGATTTCGAAATTTCGAGGACAAAATTTTTGTAAGGTGGGTAGGATGTCATATCCCTATTTTAGAAATAGGTATATGACTGTATTACGACTGTATTTCGTATTTTGGAGGATTTTAATTTTAGGGTATATTTGAAATTTTTATTATTTTATTGGGAGTGATTTGCCCTCATAATTATTTGTTATTAATTAAATTCCTTAATTCCTATACCTACCCCAAAAGAAAACCCTAACCCAAACCTAACCCTCTCTCACTCCACTCTCTCTCAGCCGCCCCCCTCCCCCTCACTTCACTCTCTCTCTCTCCCCCTCGCTGGAGAGCTCCCTCTCTCTCCTCCCTCACTCACCCCCCGGCCCTCTCTCTCCTCCCTCAACTCTCTTCTCTCCCGCTTACTCGGCCTCTCATCCCTCTCTCGCTCGCTGTCTCCCTCTCTTCTCCCGGCCTCCGCCGACCTCCGGTCGCCCCGAGCTCTCACCACCATCGTCGCCACCATCTCCTCCACTGCAGCCGCCGCCACCACCGCCATGGCGACCGCCCCCATCGTCGCCGTTGCTTCCCTCGCCGTGGTCGCCCCCGTCTTCAGCCACCCGCGCCACCACCATCATCGTCGCCATCTCCACCGCAGCACCGCCCTCACCACCATCTCCTCCGCGGCCTCCGGCCCCCTCCGCCGACGCCGCCGTCTCCATCCTCCTCCCGCCGGTGAGTCTCTCCTCCGGCCTCCCCTCTCTTTCTATTTCCTCCGCCTGGCCGAGCCCCATGGTCGCCGTCCACCTCGGCAGCACCCTCGCCTCCATGCGTCTCCTCCCCCTCTCCGTTGTTCCCCGGCGCAGCCATCCTCCGCCGGATCCCAACCCCGCCTGGCCGAACCCCCGACAGCTCCTCCGCCTCTCCCCTTCTTTCTTCTCGGCGACCGTCGCCTCGGGAGCGGTGCCACCTTGGGCAGCAGGACGCCCTTGGGCCCCGCGCTGCTCGGGCAGTGTGTTCCCCGGGCCACGTGCCTTGGGTCACGTGCACTCGGTTCGCACGTTCCCTTGTTTCCCGTGTTTTTCGGGACGTGCACCTTGATTTGTGTGTCGTCCCGTTTTCCGTACACCTCGATCCACGCGCTGCCTTGGGCAGCGGGACGCCTCGAGTCCCGCGCTGTCTCGGGCACCGTGCTATCTCGGTTTGTACGTTGTCTCGATTCCCGTGTCTCGGCCTTTGTGCTATCTCGGTTTTAGTATCGCTTCGATTTATGCGTGTGCGCTGATTTGCGCACCGCCTCGATTTGCGCGCTCGCTCCGATTTGCGTGCCGTATTGGTCTTTGTGCCGTCTCGATTCGCGTGCACGTCTCGATTTGCGTGTTGCGTGATTCGTGCACCATCTTGATATTCGTGATTCCTTGATCCTACGTGCACGTCTCGATTTACGTGCACGTTGTCTCCTGTTCGTCTTGATATTCGAGCCATCTCGATTCTCGTGCGCGTCTCGATATGCTTGCGCGTCTCGGTTTGCGTGCCCGTATCGGTCCACGTGCCTCAGTTTCCATGCCAGATCCCTGCGCTGCTTGCGGGACCCGCACGGTATAGCCTTCTGCCATCTCTTGTGATTATTCTATTATTTTATTTTTAATTCTAATGATTGTTTATTATGTGTTCTGAGGACCTCGATGGACGTGCTAGCTTGGATCCAGATCGCCGAATACTTGCTTACCTAGCCGAGCCCTCTAGGCAAGTATCCCTTGCTCATCGACGGCTCTTGCCCTCTCTTCTGGATTTTATTGCATTTAATTAATTTGTACTTGTAAATTGTATAATCATGATTAGTGTAGCCTAGTAGTAGAACTGCCATGATGATAACTTAGGATAGCTTGGTTCGATACCGGTTTACGACCGTATCGGACAACTCGGACGGGTCATCCACACCTCCGAGGACACGAGCACGACTCACACGTATGGATTGTCCCCATATGTCCCGTGTCCGACTCGCGGTCGGGTACGGCTTGGCGAACTACTCTTGTGGCGGTGTTTGTGCTTGGGTTAGGAATTTATGGACATGTGTTGTGGTGCGCCCTGCGAGGCGGTTATCTTATTAGTATGCATGTTGGCTTGGCGTCCAGTACTCATTGTAGTGCTACTGGAGGCCGAGACTTAGTGTTCTCGGCTATCGATCTGTTTCCAGTACGCATCGTAGTGCTGCTGGTAGCTGAGACTTAGTGTTCTCAGCCGCGATTCTGCGATTCTGCGGCGGGTTGCGCAGAGTGGTTTTAGCCCCTATTCGTAGGGTGCTCCCGTCCAGAATACAAAGGAGACTCTGCCGGATTTTTCTAGAATTCCCAGTTGGGAATTTGGTTCGAAGGATTAGGCAGAACCATTCCTTGGGTTTGCTGGACTGAACTCATGCTTGTTCTTCTTGGTATGGCATCCCTGACCCTATTGCCTACTAGGTAGACTCCCGACTAGATTAGTCGCCTAGCGTCTTGATCTGTCCCGTCCGCCGGATTGTGTAAGGAGAGCGGTTCTACTCGGGTGAGGGTCTGCAACCCTGGTCCTTGTTTGGTTTAAGGGTTGTGGATCTGATCCAGAGTGGTTCACGCAATCCTTGCCTTTTCGACGGTATCACCCATTGGACTCTTGACTCGTGATTCTTCCTTTAGATGGTGTTCTAGTTTAGTTTGTTATCTCATTGTCTGTCCTGTCCGCCGGATTGTGTAAGGAGAGTGGTTCTACTCGGGTGAGGGTCTGCAACCCTGGTCCTTGTTTGGTTTAAGGGTTGTGGATCTGATCCAGAGTGGTTCACACAATCCTTGCCATCATCCGACGGCGTTGATTAAGTGCTGACCCGTGTGTTGGGATTATGATCTGATTCGAGGATTGACTATGAGGAGATATGATATTGAGATAATGATTATGGTAGACTAAGTGGATTCTTAGATAGTGTTGCTAGTTCTTTGGTGATGTTCTAATTTGATCAGATATGTCTTCGAGGACTTTTGGATTTTGGATACTGGTGCGAGTGTCTCGCGGAACGAGGAGGATATCGAGGGTATTATTATATGATTTTTACTCGACTTCCCAAACGCCCAATCCGGTACCTTTGTGTATTCCGGTAGTTAGAGAACCTGGTTGATTGCTGTGTCTTGGTAGTTGAGGGGCTTGTTTTCTAGTGGCTTGTGATCATTGTCTAGGAGGATTCCTGTGAGTCTGAGGGCCTAGCATTGTTAGGGAAAATGAGATTGGTATTTGGTGGTTGTCTTTATTGACGTGATATTCACTCCCTCATGGATGGGAGACACTTGATAGATTGATTTGGTGGATAGACCGACTTGATGATTGGAGCTGTAGGCTCCCATATATGCTTGAGATGTTATTATAGTAGAGGTTCTGGTCTTGTACTTGACCTGATATCCATGCCACAATATGGGCAGATGACTTCTTGTGACTGACAGAGTTGTCCTTGTCCCAGACCTGACTACCTGTATCCGTGCTATAAGTCCAGCTTACCCCGTGAGGTACTGGCCCTGACCTTGCACTGCGGTGCCCTTTGTCTATTGGCACTTTGAGGTGCTACTTCCATAATTATATGGCATTGCGATGCCATCTTGATATTCTGGCTATATTATATGATTACCTGCACGGGTATCTGGTAGTTGGCCTATAGTTTTAGCGTGGTTAGGATTGCTTGCTTGCTTGTTGCATAACACTAAGGATGGATCACAACTGGGACTATAGGTGCCGAGGCTGATTCTTACTTAGCGTTCTCGTACTGAGATACGACATCTAGGAGGAAGAGCATGTGACCACGGCATGTGATTCCGGATAAATGTAGGGTTAATCTAGGCAACTAAAAATGGTAAAAGCATTGGGAGGGAACGGAATCCCGAGATCGTGCATTACCGGCCGCCACAGGCTCGTCCTGGCGCGTCGGGGTTGGCCTTTCACGGATATGGCAGTATCCGACTACTATATGTACTCCTGCTTAGCACGGTGGCCTTCCGAGGGACCGTGCATACCTACCTGCTATGTGTTATTTGGCCTCGCTAGCCCTTGCGGGATATGGCATGATCTGAGGATTCCTATATTGCATTGTTGGGGTAACCCAACCTTCACATAGACAGCCGTAGGCATTTGAGTGGCCGCTTATTCACCTAAAATAGTATGGCTTGCTGTTTGCTAAGCTGGCTGGTGCGTAACGCTGTCTCGGCTCACTATTTCATTCCCTTGTTCTTGTTTGATGTAGGGGTGGATTACTGTCCCGATGATAGACTACGATCTCCAGTTAGCGATGCAGGCATTAGTGTATGTTAGGATGATTGTGATGATTGTTGAGTTACTTTTGGAAATAACTGAGGAACATGGACTATCGTGGTGCATGATCCAACCCATGTTCTTGTTTGATTGTTGGGTTGGTTATTGTGCTACGATAGGCTATCGACCGAGGTTACGACCAGAATACTTTTAGTTGTTGGATTGTTATCGTGCGTTGGTACCGCACGATCCCTTACCTTATTTACTGTTTTTAGATGCTATTTCTGTTATATTATATCCTGCTGGTTTTCTTTGCCCGTCCTTGAGCCTTCCTTTTTGGTACTTGCTATGGTTGGCCTGACCAACCCTGGATTGTTCCCAGATTGCCTGTGACCGACCATGTGGATCTTCCAGACTTAACTTGGAGGATGTGCTTCAGTTCCTGACCTTGAGGGAACTGTGTGGGAAGGTATTCTTGTCTACATTATTTCTTATTGTAGACTATCTGATTATTATATGAGTATTTCCTGTTTTTCATATGATTATCTCTCTTGTCGTTATTTTATTGATTATTGCCTGTGGATATGAGATCAGATTTAGGCCATAGACTGCTTGCATGCTAGGATACCCAGCAAGATTGACAGCCACGATCGCCGTATGACGTTTTATACCTCATACGGAGTAGCTGGCCTAGTCCGTCCCAGTATTTCGGTACTGGGGCGTGACACTAAGTGACAAGCATTTCGTTCATAAGTTAATGCATAGACAATACTACTTAAGAGCAAGGTGTGCCTTGGCACGAGCGTGGACTTGTGGTGCGAGGTTCAAGTAACATTCCGTGTTCTACACAAGCGTACAAGATGGAATTATTTCCTTAGCTAGGTGCGTTGAGTCATTTTATTAGCATGCACGGTGTTATCGCCTAGCGATCTAGCAATATTCTCTGTATTATTATGTGTCTAGGCTAAGCAAAGACAGGTTCATCGGAGCCACCCACCTTAGCGATGATCGCATCGACCGAGCGAGACTCCGAGCGTGCATTTGAAAGTCTAAGTCTCAATTCTTCTTGAAGGGCCAACTTAATACTCGCTTCGATTCGCATAGATACTTCATCGGATCGACGGAACTCTTCGAGTCAACGATTCATTTGAGTCGTTGCACATGTCATTTGAATCGGCGTTCCGCTAGGACGGAGCGGGTCGTTACACTAGTCTCCACGTACATACTTTGCACGTATTTTAATTAGAATATTATAAGGTCAGTTATCGTCTTCCTTCTTTGTTATGTGACTATTCATATGCTTGTGCTTTCTTTTTACAATGCCAAAAGATTTGAAGCACAAGTTTCGTTCTTTTTCTAATTTTCTATTGAGAATAATAACCTTTGAAAAATGGTAAAGACAGAAAAAATTATTACCATTGGAACATGAAGAGTTGTATGGAAAAAAAACTTGCATACAAATTTTATTGCTTTGACTCTTAAACATAAATGACATGCAAGTTGACATAATAACATCATGTTTATAAAATTCTCAAGGATATTTTAGGAATTCAAAAGTTTTACCACCAAGTTTTCTTATTGTAAGCCCATGTTATTTAAATATTTAAATTAAGGATTTTTAAGTGCAAATGATATTTTTAGCCTTAAAATAATTTATTATAAATATTAAGAATTTTCTAGAATTTTTAAATAATTTTTTAATGGTTTTTAAAACATAAAATATTATTTTGCAATTTATTAAATTATTTTTATAGCAGTTTGTAATTCCTTAGATTGTTTTAAAGTCAGTTTGCAATATTAGAATTTTCTAAGCAAATTAAATTTGTACAGAACAGTACGGAGGGGTGTTTATGTAAATTGAGAATTGCATACTGACAGGCGGTGGGATATTTTGCCAATTACAAAATGTCAGGGGTTTTTCTGCAAAAGCGACCGCCGATCACCGCCTTCTTCCTGTCGTCTTCCCCGGCAATTAGCCTAAACCCTAACCCTAAACCCTAAACGAAACCCTAATATAACCCAAAATTTTCCCTATAAAGCCCCCTCCCCAATTCGAAACCCTAACCCTATTCCACTTCCCGACCACCCTAGCCACCGCCCTAGCCCGTTCTTCCCCAACACCCTAGCCGAAACCCTAGATCTAGGATCCCCGCTGTTCTAGCCGTCGTCGTTACCTCCGACCACCGCCAAAGTGATCGCCTCGACGAGACAAACTCAGTTCGAATTTTTTTCGACGACCGCAGCGTCTCCTCCTGTAATGACCGTGGTTCGTATTACGTATATTGGTATACTGTACGTATTTTAACTCGTATTGCATGACTCCTTGCTTGGTCTATTTGGCATTTTCTATTGCTTGGTTCGGTTCAGTTTGGCTTGGTTTGGTTTTATTTATGAACCAAATCCCTACCTACCCCCACCCTCACCATTTATTAATCCCACTCTCTTCTCTCTCCTCATTATCACTTCAATAACTCTTCTTCTTCATTTACTCCTCTCCACCTGCACCCAAGAGCCCTAGGCAAGTGCAACTTCCTTCATGATGGATCTCAAGTTTTATTGTTTCATTCTTTTCTTTACATGATTATAAGTCTCTTTAGAACTTGGAGTTTTTGATTTTTATGGATAGATTCGTCTAGATCTACATTATAACTTTGGGGTTTCATAAGTTCATGGAGTTTTTTTTGGTTTTGATCTACTAAAACTTGTTATTTTTGAAAACTAATAGTTCCATGAGCAAGAGCACAGAATTCCGTATGAATTTAATTTTTGATTCACCTCATTTCGAGTTAAAATGAAGTTTTTATGGCCAAAACAAGTTTTCTGGATTTTTTTCATGTCGGCTGAGTAAAATTTTACGCAGGGAACCCTGTTTATGCGTATTTTACGCTGGATAGTATCCAGAATGTGAAATTTTACGCAGGGAACCCTGTTTATGCGTATTTTACACTGGATAGTATCTAGAATGTGAAATTTTACGCGGGAACCCTTCTATTTTGCGTATTTTACGCAGAATTGAATTTTTGACATAAAAAGTGCACATAATGACTGTTTTTGCCAAGTTTAGCTATTTTCTAGCCAGAATTTCGAAAAACTTAAAACATAAAAGTTTTAGATCTTTGTCTTGCCTCTCCGAATATCTTTGGATCACCTCATTTGGAGTTCGTATGTGGAAGTTATGCCCCTGTCTCCTGAGCCACATGATTCCTCCACAGCTCTTGCACCATATTTATGTTTAGTTATTGCATATATGCTCATACCAGGTTAAATGTTAATTTTAAATATGTTCCTTGACACGATGGTGACCCGTTGTGGTGCACTTTTGATAAATGACATGACTTGATAGTGGCCCGTCGTGGCGCACTCTTGACAGTGAATTTGATATGATATATCTCGAATGCTGTAGCGACGGCTAGCATGTCATGACAAGATTGAATGGCCTGGACACCGTGGGTGATTGTGTTTGTACAAAAGGAACCGGTAATGTTTTGCATCATCTCTAGGACAGGGATCCCTGAGTACCACGGTCAGGGGTACCTACTGTAAATGGCTAAGGCTAATAACTAGAATAATTCAGTAGTCATGAGAGATTTTCCCAGTTACAGGCGATTCCGTTATCCCGGCCACCATTGTTGGACTTGTAGCCTGCCGACGAGTAGGGCACATATCTAAATTCACCGATATATAGAAAAGAATGAGACATTGCTTAATGAATCCAAGTCGCCTGGATAACCTAGATTAGCTGCAGGGCTTGTGGCTGGAGGAAAATCTCATTGCATATTGCTAGTAACTAAGGCTTATGATAACCCTAGTTAGCTAATGTAGAAAGTCGTAGACACTGTTTGGCCGTGAGTGATTGTATGGTGTAGATTCAGTGCTCGAATATTGCAAGAACGATCGCATGATTGTCACGTTTTAACAATAAAGATCAGAGGCTAAGTTCTGTTCAGGCGAAGGGTTACAACCCCGGTCCTTGTTTGGTTTAAGGGTTGTAACCTGGCTCCCGGAGCAGTTATGTGTTCTCTCTTCGTTTATTGTCTTATTGTACCCCACGTTATGCTCGTCATGTTTCACTTTACCAACAAGATTTAGAGACGGAGTTCTATTCAGGTGAAGGGTTACAACCCCGGTCCTTGTTTAGTTTAAGGGTTGTGACCTGGCTACTTGAATGGTTCCCTCGTACTCTAATATGACTGTTGTTATTTTATTATTATCAGGCTCTTTCATACTTACTTTTAATATTTGTTTCTGATATGCTGGTTTTAGTTCTTAAGTGAAGCCTCCTTTGTGGCACTTGCTCTTTCTGGGATCTGACCCAGCTGGTTTTGTATGGCCAGATTTTGGAGCAGCCCTAGAGGATCTACCGACTTTCCAGCCCGATGGTGACCACCAGGCGTAACCAGGGCAACGAGTGGGTTTATTTTTTTTTTTGGCTCTTCCACTCTATTGTAAAATTATTATTTTGAGATGTTTAGCCGGCGAGCACATGTTAGCTCGTATTGCATACCTTATTTACTGTCTGCCTACGGGCTGTAGCAAGATTGACAAATCCTAGGGTTGATCATGTATTACTGAACTCTTGCTAGTCCTCGCAAGTTGTAACGACTAGCTTCATGATCAGCTGAATATGTAATGTCTGGGACGCCTTACTATTGTATATTTGGAGATCTTACATCTTGTAACTTTACTTGCTTGCTTGAGATTGAGACATTTAGGCTTGTTATTGACCATAGGAGACTGATGGATTGTAGTTAAACCCTCACGTATCTAGACAGTCTTGACCGTATAGCGAGGTGGGTTGCACTTCAATATACGTAGCTGGCTATGTTCGCCCCCGCTCTCCAGTATTCTGGTTCTGGGGCGTGACACCTCCGCCGTGCAGCAACCCCAACAGCCCCCGTTGGTCGGACATGTACGTGTCATTCCCTCCATGTTATGTGTCTGTGTCTCGTGTACACGTAGAAGGGTCGTCGTGTGTCGAGGAGTCTAGTGATGGCCTTGGACACGACTAATTCGTGTCAGAACGCGAGTTCTTGCCTCGGACACAAGACTCGGTGTCTGACTCGACCGCTCATGTCCCTAACTATCAGGACATGGGTTTAATTAATCGGGTTTCGGGTTTGGTGAAGTCTATTGGGTTTAAATTCGTTTGTTAATGGGTTTGGGTTTGTTTACTGTTCATTGGGTCGAGTTTTGGCCCATTAGCCTATTGGGCTGGGTTTATATATATGTATATATATATATATATATATATATATATATATATATATATATATATATATATATATATATATATATATATATATATATATTGTTTATATTTATATATATATATATATATATATATATATATATATATATATATATATATATATATATAATATATATATATATATATATATATATATATATATATATATATATATATATATATATATATATATATATTGTTTATATATATTGTTTATATATATAACAGTATAATATATAATATACTTAATATATATATATATATATATATATATATATATATATATATATATTATATAAGGAAATATTTATATATATATATATATATATATATATATAAAATATATATATATATATATATTTATATACTATTTATATATATATGTACTTCTATGTATATATATATAATTTTGTGCTATATTTTAATATATGTAAATTTACATGTTATTTTATTATCAGTAAATATTATGGCTAAGTATATTTTACTGCATTAAAATATTATTAAAATATTTTAATATACATATGTCTATATATTTAATTTCGTATTTTTATGTATTCTGTTAATTATGGTCGTTTGAGTCCAGACCTAGCATGGATTTTGTGGACTTAAATGAGTCTAAATACATTCAAGGTCTGTACGAGTCATATCGAACTTGATTCATGGTCTTGGGTCCCGTATCTGGACTTCGGTTCAATTTCATATACGTGGATAAATATATTAAATAATTAATTATTTACTTTCAGAAATTGTACCTTGCTGTATTTGAATTTTTAGACAATATATAAATATCATAAAAATCTGGAAACAATTTTATTTAAATATTAGGTTAATTTAGATAATTTAATATAATTTTTTTCAGGATTTATTTTTATATTTTCCATTTTATAAAAATAGGAATACAAAACTCATTTTCAAAGTACTTATGTTTACTTATTTGTAATAAATATCTATATTAGTTTATAAATTCCAGAAAAATTAGTATAAATTTCAATTATTAACAAAGATCATTGGTACTTTATTTTATATATATTGGAGCCTTTTGCCTACCTTATTAATTGTTGAAACACAGTGTACAGTCTGATTTATTAATTAAATAATTATGTCTTATGAGGTTATGTGTGATTTTGGGATATTTTAGTATTGGGACCTTACCCTACCTTAGTATAGAGACCCTGAAAAGTTGGTTTAGGTATTGTGTCACCCGATATTGGTCTCCTATGCTAAAGTCATCATTTGGCTAGGTGTCCAGTTAGAAAGTCGTGTCACACCATTAATGTCCTAGTACTGAGCTTAGTATAAAAACTAAGATTGCATATCCTTTTTGACAGTGATAGGGCACCGGACATCTATAGCTTCATATACATACCCTTATTTTGCACAAGGTAAGTTCCCCTACAAACTTTATTTACTTCATATGATAATAAACTGTGAATGAATCATATTAAAATACTATTTCTTGAACTGCAAGTCATATCTTCACATGCTTTATACTGTTCTCAGTACCTACCATGCTTTATACTGCTCTCAGTATCACTCACATGTTATAACTAGGATTAAGGGAAAACTGATAGCTGAGTACGTGATCGTGCCCCCTTCTCCCGTACGTATGTACCGAGCAAGGTTGACATTTTATATGTATACCTTGTCGTAGGCGTACCAGCTGTATTTGTGCGTATGTATATCTATCGCTTGCTTACTTGTACGGAAGTATATTTTATATACTTGTGCCACAGTATATTTTACACCTATTGACGATCACGTACCTGCTCCAGTTTTAAACATTACATGTACATATGTCGCCATGAAAAATGTATCCTTGACATGATAGATTATGATATGCCATGATTCATATTTATTACACCTCTGTTCATTCCATGCTCCGTATATTTAGTTTGTAGAATCAGTACTTGCTCCCTTCCTGATAGGATAATATTGTAGCTATACTTACCTAGAAGGAGTTGCTATATGATTCCTATTATGGGGTCACCATTGAGGATCAGGCTTTACCCCATGAGGATGTACTTGCGGAGAAATTCGTCTAGTTTGTTATTTTAGTTGCTCTGGACTTTGAGAGCAGGACTGTCTAGACTATGTATTTTGTTACTGGACCTGTATCCAGTTTTATATTTTTTGCTATGTAATTTGAACATATTCGTATGTTAGATTTTATGTTTGTGATGTTTTTCTTCAATATGACAAATGGAACTGTTAGCACACTTTGATCTTTTACTGTTTACTTTTAAAAGAACAGCTTACTACGTTATAACTCAAGCGTAGGCTGGACATGACTCGGCCCGGCCCAACAATTTGGGTAGCGGGTCGTAACATATTTTTAGTGGTGGTCCATGCAGGTCAAGACTAAGTTGTTTGGTTACGTCATTGTACCAAGCATGCCTGCAATTAGGAACTTAATATAACTAAATAACACTAGGAATAACATTTAGAACACCTAGAGGATTCCTAGGATTGCAACATAGGAAACTCATCCTAGCATAGGACCGTTATTATTAGACTTTTTGTTTGTTTGTGATTGTTTTACTTAAAGAGTTCTTATAAGTTCTTTTATTTTCTATTAGATGGTGCTCACACGCTGTGAGACCCGTCTCACTGTATCGGTATTTTATACGGATACATGTTTATTTGAGCCGTATTTCGTATTTATCGATTTGCGTGACATTTTAAAATTTTCCTAAGTACAGGATTTCATGGCTTGGTTTAACTTGGATTTGGTTTTATTTGGTTCGGTTCCACTTTGACTTGGTTTGGTTTGGTTTCTCATGAGATGAGGTGTATGGTTTAGATTGAGTAGAAAGGAATGAATGGTGGAGATTGCTTGGGCTTGTTATATAAGCCACTTTTTCTCTCTCCCTCCTCATTCACCATCATTCATTTTCTTTTTCCACCAAACCCTAGCCATTAGAGAGAGGCAAGTACACCTTGCCGAATGTTGGACGAATTCCATTTCGTTTGTTCCATTCTCTTTATTGTTACATTCTAAGCATGTTTAGAACTTGGAGTTTTCTATTTTTATGGCTAGATTGTTGTAGATCTAACTTTGGAGTAAATTCGATTTTCATGGGTTTTGATCTATTTAATCTTGTTATTTCCGGGTTTTGATGGTTCTATGGTGTAGAGCATTTCATTCTGTCCCATTTTGACCTATGGAAGTTCAGATTTGGACTCTGGATGAAAGATTCATGGAGCTTGGGGGCCATGGCTTGAGTGGTTCTTCTTCTCGGAAGAATGGAGAAGAAGAACAGTTCACAGCCGCATGAACTGAGCCGCATAGCTTTTATGCGGCCAGTTATCCTTCCTAGCCGCATAAGCTTACTGTATGACTTGGCCGCATGGCCTATGCTGCAGGAACTTACTCCCAGCCGCATGAAGATTTGATCCATCCAGCCGCATGGACTTTTGATTCCCAGGCCGCATGACACTGATTAGATCGAGTCGCATGGCATAGGACTTACGACCAGCCGCATAAGACTTTACTTCTTCCCAGCCGTATGAGAACTTCTTCCAGCTGCATAAGATTCCTTATCCTTCCAGCCGCATGGACTTGAACGTCCCCAGCCGTATATGAACCGCCCTTGTTCAGCCGTATAGGGCTTCAATTGAACTCAGCCGCATGGACTGGTTCTCCCCGAGCCGCATAAGGCAGACTCGTTCCCAACCGCATGAGGACTAGTTTCTCCCAGCCGCATATGACCCATCTCCCGATGGCTGCATATGCGCCACATTTCTGAGCCGCATGAACCCGTATCATCTCGGGCCGCATGTACCCCGACCCGTCCTGAGCCGCATGGACTCGGATTTCCTGAGCCGCATGAACCCCATAATTCAGCCGTATGCATCTGATTAATCCTGCCGCATGAGCCAGCCTTGCCCGAGCCGCATGGCTCTGTCATGTCCTGTCTTTTATATTTTGTTTATTTTAGTATACCCAGCCTTGCCCGAGCCACATTCCTGAGCCGCATGAACCCGAACTTGATAATCCCGATTTGATTGGCATGATTGAAATGACAATTGTACATGACATGGTGTGACTAGGAACTAGCATGACTTGATAGTGACCCTGAGCCGCAGGGCTCCTTCCTGTGCCTTGTCCAGCTATTTAATTATTGTTATTATTATTTCTCTATTGTTATTTGATCTTTACTGATGACTTGTGTCTTGTAACCTCAGCATAACTTGAGTCTCCTGATTGAATGCTTGCACTATATTGTCCGGCACATGTACCCTAAACACGACAGTGACCCGTAGTGGTGCACTTCTGATTAATGACCTGACATGACCTGATAGTGGCCCGTCGTGGCGCACTCTTGACCAGTAAACTTGACATGATAATGACCTGATAGTGGCCCGTCGTGGCGCACTCTTGACCAGTAAACTTGACATGATAATGACATGATAGTGGCCCGCCGTGGCGCACTCTTGGCATAATAAACCTGACATGATACTCCTTGAAATGCTGTTGCGGCGGCTAACCTGACCTGACCTGTATAAATGACCTGGACACCGTGGGCGATTGTGCTTATACAAATGAACCCGTCATGTCTTGCATCATGTCTAGGACATGATTCCCTGGTTTCCCACGGTCAGGGATTCATACTGAATATGGCTAGGATTAATGACTAGATTGATCAAATAGTTCATGGAGAATTTCCCAGTTACCTGTTGCCCCTTTGGTCCCGGCCTTATATATATATATATATAGGATTTGTTGCTATCCGTCGAGATGAGCGCACTTCCAGCCCGCCGTCGAGCGTGGTACCTTAGGACACATGTATCTTACTACAGTGTGTCTGCTATATCATGCTATCTTTTCCTTTTCTTTGCTGGGATCACTCAGGTAGTAACAAACAGGTAATTGGACTTGGAATTATCGCTGCATATTGTTAGTAACTAGGCTTGTGGTAACCCTAGCTAGTTAATGTAGAAAGCCGTAGGCAATGATTGGCCGTAAATATTGGATGGAGTTCAGTCTGTCTAGTCTTGTCTTGATCTTGTACATGATTGTTACGTGTCCTAATTTCTTATTTTATCTTGCCGATAATGGTAGGAGAAACCAAGTTCTGTTCAGACGAAGGGTTACAACCCCGGTCCTTGTTTGGTTTACGGGTTGTAACCTGGTTATCTGAATAGTCCCCTGGCTATCTCATCGTATATCACCTTCCCAGATCCAGTTCCTAATTGTTCCAGGATAATGATTGCAATGATTGTCACTCTAATGTATTGTACTCTGTATTGTCACTCTCTCACTGTCACTTAATGATTGTCATCTCTAGCAATAAATGATCAGAGACCAAGTTCTGTTCAGGCGAAGGGTTACAATCCCGGTCCTTGTTTGGTTTAAGGGTTGTAACCTGGCTTTCGGAACAGTACCTTCGTCCTCTCTTCGTATATTGCCTAGCTCTATTTGTTTAATATGTTCTCCAGTTTACTTTATGTCAAATGATGATTTATTTACTGTCTTCCTATGTTCGGGATAAGTGCATTGGTACCGCACGAATCTCGATCCTTCTTTACTTATTGCTTTCTCTCCCTGTTGTTTGCTAATGAGTGCTAGTTTTAAGTTCATAGTTAGGCCTCCTTTGTGGTACTTGCTATTTGGGGTCTGACCCCACTGGTTTTGTATGGCCAGGTTCTAATAGAAGAGTCCGAAGGATCTACCGCACCATATACTCGACGGTGACCAGCCGGAGCACCAGAGTGCCTCAGTGGGTTTCTTCTTCATCCTCCCACTGATATGTAAATTCTCTTCTTGTAACGTTTAGCCCCGAGCACGTGTTTAGCTCGTGTTTTGGTATTTTCCTTGATATTGTAGCCTACGGGCATAAACATGATATGTGTATTCTAGACTATAGCTAGTCCTTATCATGTACGACTAATATTCTAGCTAGTTATCAGTTCTGTGGTAATGGCTTCATGATCATTCATGTATATAGGGTTCGGGACGCCTTACTGCTGTATGTATGATGATCGTACTCTTTGCTCTTGTATAATTGCCTGTGATTGAGATACCTAGGATTGTTAAACCATAGGATTGACTGATGGCTTATAGAGTAACCCTCATGTCTTGACAGCTTATACGTGATTTCAGAGTATTAACATACTTTAGGATTGCGTAGCTGGCTATGTCTGCCCCCGCTCTCCGGTATTCTGGTTCTGGGGCGTGACACACGCTTATCCCAGTATGTCACACCTGAAAATGGCGCACTTCCTATCCAACCGGTCGACCAGTTGGCCTAAGCACTTCCACCTCCACCTACCACACACCCCCACTCCACAAATCCACCAACCCAGATGCCTCCACCACCTCCTACATCACAGTCCCAGCAGGAACAGATGATTCCACCACCACCTGCTGCTATACCTGCCCAGGCTTCCGTCACTCTCGATGGGAACCACCTACTCACTCTGATCCAGGGGTTCCTAACTACCCATCAGGAGCAGACCACCTTACTCTGCCAGAGCATGGAGCACTCTGAGGAGCGTACCCTGATCCCACCACCGGTAGAGCCACGACCGAGGAGCGTACCCTGATCCCACCACCGGAGAATATCAAGGACTTCATAAACTTGAACCCCAAGGCTTTCATAGGAAATGAGGGCATCATAGTCACAGATGACTGGTTGGACTCAGTAGAGAGGAAGCTCCTCGGAGCTAGGTTTCCGGGTGACCTTCAGGTCGAGGTAGCGGGATTTCTGCTGATAGACTTAGCAGGAGTCTGGTTCAGGAATGAGCCACTATTCATGAGAGAAGGAGCTACATGGGATCAGTTCAAGAAGAAATTCTTCTCGACTACCGCTAGGGTAGCCATGGGGCTACAATTCCAGAACCTCCAGCAGGGGAACCGTTCTGTTGACGAGGATGCAACAGAATTTATTCGTTTGAGCCATTTTTCCCCTAGCCTAATTTCAGACCCAGAGGAGATGGCACGTAGATTTTGATATGGTCTGATCCCTGACATCGATATACTACTGGTGGCGAACGGAACTACCGGCTACTATCAGATTCTCGAGCTAGCTCGGAGTATAGAGGAGCGCCTTCTGTCTTATAAGAGGCCAGCTACCGGACACCATGACGGGCAGTCCAAGCGCCAGGCTTTCCAGTCGAAGGCACCTGTTCAGCATCAGCAGGCTTATCGTTCTCCAGCACAGCATCAGCATCAGCACCATCAGGCACCACTTGCCAGAGCTCCAGGGCAGCAGCAGAGGAGTGTCTTATGCTCGTTCTGTAAGAGGCCAGGGCATGACCACTCCGTCTGCAGGAAAAGGTTGAACCAGTGCCTAGCATGCGGGTCTAGTACCCACTAGCTTTGAGGATGCCCGCCAGCGGGGAGGGCACCAGGTACTGGACCACCATCTAGAGGACCACCGCTTCTGACTCAGCAGCAGAGGTTCGGGCAGCATCTGCAGCAGCAGCAGAAAGGACCCCAGGGGAAGGCTTATAGTCTAGCTCTTGAGGCGAAGACAGAGCAGATTTCGGAGCCAGATTATTTGGCCGATGTCATCACAGGTCATGTTTATTTGCATACTTTTCTAGCTATATGCTTATTTGATTCTGGTACATCACTTAGCTTTCTGTCATTAGAATTTTTACAAAAACACCATTTAGTAGCTACACCCACCAGTACCCATTAGAGCTATCTATAGATGCTCTATTACTATAGCTGGGAGAGAGTTTGGGGTACGATTCTTTGTAATGCCACTTCCCGGATATGATATCATATTGAAAATAGATTGGTTTAGCTACGCTCACGTAGCTATAGACTGTCAAGAGGGTAGTATTCTGTTCAGTCCTCCAGGAACGACACCATTCAGTGTCAGGAGGACAGAGCCGGAGATCAGCCTAGAGACGAACTGTTGTGCGACGGTTGGGGAGCTAGCACCGCCACACCCTATCATTGGGGAGTTTATGGATGTATTTCCACAGGATCTTCCAGGACTTCCACCTGACAGGGATGTGGAGTTCACTATAGATTTAGTGCCGGGCTCATCACCAGTGTCCCGGGCTTGCTATAGAGTGAACTCCAAAGAGGCCGTAGAGATGAAGGTACAGATCGATGACCTGTTTAGAAAGGGTTTCATCTGATCTAGTACTTCTCCATGGGGAGCACCAGTGCTCTTTGTGTCGAAGAAGGATGGTACAGTCCGGTTGTGCATTGACTACCGGATAATGAATACCATCACCATTAAGAACAAATATCCTCTGTCTCGGATAGATGATTTGTTTTACCAGTTGAGTGGGGCGAAGGTGTTCTCCAGGATGGACTTGAGATCAGATTACCGCCAAGTGAAAGTCAGAGGCTGAGGAACAAAGTCATACCCTTAGTCCGAGTAGCTTGGAGCCGTCACTCTCCGGAAGAATCTACTTGGGAAAGGGAGTCGGACAAGAGGGAGAGATATCCTTACTTATTCGACCCACCAGCCGCGAGGGAACCATCAGTTCCCGCTTGATACCTTAGAGGTTTGTCTTAATAGTAGCCTCAGTCGTTGTTTGAATTTCTTGCTATATTAAATGTTTGTAGAGTCTTCTATCCTTATGAATTTCGAGGACAAAATTTTTCAAGGAGGAAAGATTTGTAAGCTCCTATTATTTAAATATTTTAAATTAAGAATTTTTAAGTTCAAATGATATTTTTAGCCTTAAAAATAATTTATTATAATTATTAGGAATTTTCTAAAAATTTTAAATAATTTTTAATGATTTTTAAAACATAAAATATCATTTTGCAATTTATTAAATTATTTTTATAACAGTTTGTAATTTATTAGATTGTTTTAAAGTCAGTTTACAATATTAGAATTTTCTGTGCAAATTAAATTTGCACAGAACAGTGCGAAGGGGTGTTTATGTAAATTGAGAATTGCATACTGACAGACGGTGGGACATTTTGTAAATTACAAAATGTCAGGGGTTTTTTTATAAAACTGACCGCCGATCACCGCCTTCTTTCTGTCGTTTTCCCCAGCGATTAGCCTAAACCCTAACCCTAAACCCTAAACGAAACCCTAATCTAACCCAAAATTTTCCCTATAAAGCCCTCCCATTTGAAACCCTAACCATATTCCACTTCCCGACCACCATAGCCACCGCCCTAGCCCGTTCTTCCCCAACACCCTCGTCGGAACCCTAGATCTAGGATCCCCGCCGTTCTAGCTGTCACTTCCCGTTCCCGGAATACGTAAATTTTTAATTTTTCTGTATATGGTATATGGCACCTGTATCTTGATTGTATGTATCCTGTATTTGCACCTGGCCATGGCATGGAACAGTATCTCGTTGCAGAATAGTGTGCCACCCCTTGTCCTTGTCTGGTTGTAGGCATGGTTCACTACTTCGATGATAAGATATTTGAACCATGTTGTTGTTAGAATTTTATTTAAATAATCTAATTAGTTGTATCATGTAGCATTTAACATGTCATTAGTCATATGGTTTAGAGCATGCTTAAGATTAGGGTTTCTTTGAGTCAACCCCGCCCTTATATATATTCTCTTCCTCTTTCTCCCTCCTCATTCACTCTTTCATTTATTTTCCTCAAACAACATTTTGGCAAGTACACCTTGCACAAAATGGAGAGATTCTTGCATTTTTTTCATTCTTGATTTTTTTTCCTTTGATATTATTTGTCTATATTGTTCTTCTCTTCATTCTCTACAAGTTTAGTTCTTGGAGTTTTTTATTTTAATGGCTAGTTTTGTGTAGATCTAAGTTTCTAAAACTAGGGCTTTATAGATTTTCATGGTTTTGATCTATCAAACTTGGTTGTTTTCGAAAACTAATGATCCTATGTTGTAGGAAATCTCATTCTACCCAGTTTTGATCTTTGAAAAGTTAGATTTCGACTTGTTTTGAGAAAGTTATGGTTGATCTTTGAAAAGTTAGATTTCGACTTGTTTTGAGGAAGTTATGGCCAAAACAATATTTGGACATCTTCTATATTCAACTGTCCTGGTTCTGGCAGGAACGATGAATAGTGCCGCAGGCATGAATAGTATCGCATGGCTTGCATAGTACCGCAGGCTTGCATAGTGTCGCATGGATGAATAGTACTGCAGGCTTGCATAGTGCCGCATGCTTGCATAGTGCATGAATAGTGCCGCAGGCTTGCAAAGTGTCGCATGGAATGAATAGTGCCGCAGGCTTGCATATTGCCGCATGGCTTGCATAGTACTGTAGGCTTGCATAGTGCCGCAGGCTTCATAGTGCCATAGAATACCGCATAATGCCTATTTTGCCTATTTTTGGCTGTTTTATGCCCTATTTGGCTGATTTGTGTCCAAAATTTATCCCAACTCCCAACATGAAAGTTGTAGATCATTGTCTTGGCTTCAAAAAACTTCATGTCTCATGTGAATTTTATGACACGAGGGGTCCACGTGACTTCCTGACTTGAACGTGTTCCTGACCTGATTATCTGTATACGTTCTGGTACCTGTTCTAAGTGTGTATTGAGATACAATATTAGTATGCACTGCGGTGCAATTTAATGAGTGCATTGAGGTTTGACTCTGCATTCTAAGTGATCATTCGTGTTATATGTCAATACATGTGAACCTTCCAGCAGAGTCATGGTAATGGGTCAATAATAGTGTCGTGGTATATTGCTTATTATTTGATGCATTACACTAAGCATGGATGTAGATTTGGAATTCTTTGAGCCGATGTGGATTCATACTTAGGATACACGTACTATGGTATGACATATAGAAAGATGACCATGTGACCACGACATGTAATTCCAATATTAAGATAGGGTTAATCTAAGCAACTTAAATCGGTAGAAGCATTGGGAGGAAACAGAATCTCGAGATCGTACGTTACCGGCCATCCCAGGTCCTGTCCTGACGTGTCGGGTTGGCCGCCACGGATACAGTTTCATCCGCCTATAGTGGATGACTATATCCGACTCCTACGTGCCATGTGTTATATGTTTTAGCACGGTGGCCTTACGGGGGACCGGTGCATAATCAAAGTGCTACGTGTATATATATATATATATATATATATATATATATATATATATATATATATATATATATATATATAATGGATTGGCTAGCCCTGCTTGGATGCGATACGATCTGAGGATTCCTATATATTGCATTACTGGAATAATCCAGATAAATCATAGAAAACCGTAGGATTGATTGGCCACTTGTAGGCCGACTTGTTTGTGATATATTTTCTTCTGTTAGCAACTGAAGAACATGGACTATCGTGGTGCGTGGTCCAACCCATGTCCTTGTTCGGTTGTTGGGTTGGGCTATTGTGCTGCGATAGACTATGGACCGAAGTCGCGATCAGAAGCCCTTCACCTGCCCATGGTTATAGGATATATCTTATCTCGGCATGATATTGGCACCGTTTGTCCTTGTTTGGTTGTAAGGGTGTCATATTGTCTCGATGATATGGTATAAGCCTATAACTCTTGAATCAGGTCTTATTATTACGCTTGGGTTTTATCTCACTCTTTTGTGCTCCATTGTGGTACTTGTTATTCGGAGCTTGACCCCGCTGGTTGTGTTTGGCCAGATCTCATAGCAACGCCAGAGGATCCAGCCTTCTATCCGAACAATGGTGCACACCAGGAGTATGGGCGCCAAGGACCATGAGTGGGTTTCTTCTTCACTGCTCAGATATCTTCTATTTTGTACTTGGCATTTATCCACCGGCACCTGTTTAGCCGGCTGTTCTGGACATTAGTTTTCTTTTACGTAATTATAATTAAATCAAACTACAGCTGACTATAGTTATGTACTATTGACTCTCGGTACTAGCTTATCATTTTGTATAGCTAGGCTCATGAATCATTTTGATGAAGCGTCGGGGACGCCTTACTGCTTTGTCTTATATGATCATTATTTACTGCTTCTTGTTTTGATCGATTGAGATCTAGATGCTCTGTGAGACCATAGGAGACTTGATTATAGCATGCACCCCTAGTCTCTTGACATCCACGATCGCCATACGACTTTTATATACCTCATATGGAGTAGCTGGCCTAGTCCGTCTCAGTATTCCGTTACTCGGGCATGACAAGGTTTTATTGTTGGCTCATGCAGGTCTATTTTTCAGACTTGTGGGGTGTTGCGATTATAGGAGTCTCAATCAAATTATGCTCCCCTTGATCTCCTGATTCTTCTTCTCTTTCTCCCACCTTGATTGCTAACTTGATTATCATCTTCGATTCCTTCCCGTCCTATCTTTTGATACCATGTATCCTTTCCTTTAGGGGCACATCGTTCTCGGCTATTGGAGGAGCCAGCATGGGAGTGAATCTAGTAGAGCAGGGACCAGTTGGAGATCAGCAAGGGGTGGCCCCTCTACCTGGACAGATTCACATCGAGAACGTTACCTAGCATGAGCCAGTTGAGCCACAGAGGCCAGAGGTTCCCGTACCTCCAATGATGCCGGTAGTACCAGTAGCACTAAACGCACCGACACTGTTGTAGATTATCAGAGGTTTATTGGAGAACCAGCAAGACCAGATGGCAGCCCAAAAGCAACAACAGACCCAGTAGCAAGAACAAAATATATTACTGAATCAGGGGTTACAGCTAGCTCTTGAAAGGAGCGTCAGGAATGACTCGGGAGCGTCGGGGAGGTTTTGCCGACTTAACCCGAGATACTTTGACGGCACGGAGGATGCCATCACGGCGGATGATTGGCTTCAGGATATTGAGGCCATATTGACCGCAGCAAAGGTTCCAGCAGAAGAGAAGGTTGACCAAGTCAGACTGTTACTTCAGGATCTCGCCCGCGACTGGTGGGCATCGAAAAATATTGGAATGGGGCGTCATATTCCTTGGGACAGCTTTAGTACTAGATTCAAGGCCAAGTACTTTGGCGTGGTAGCTCGGTATGAGCTTCAGCAAAGATTTATCAGCCTCAAACAGGCTGTTAGTGTCACGACCCGCACCCGCTTTTCAGACGCGAGCTCGTGAGCAAGCCAGCTACGTATCGAGCGGACTCTAGCCCGACTCGAATACGTAAACGCTGTCAAGAGCATGGTAAACTGCCCAATCATGGCAAAACAAATATATATCTCAAATCCACAATAAGTGTACGAAACATGAATGAACACTATGGGTCGTAGTCTGCAGCCCACTAGCATAATGTCCGATAAGACTCAAAGAATATAACAAGAGTCTATAAGCTGAATCAATAAGCAGGATATCTCATGATAAGGAACGTAAAGCACGAAAGGATAACAATGTAATATCACTGACAAATACCTGAATCATGCATAACAATCATCTACCATCCCGCTCTGCTAACTAACTCCATGCAATCGCTAAACCTGAAGAGATCATCAGGTCCTCATGGGACATAGCAAGATACATAAAAATATGCCTATCTAGGAGTTTAATCATGCAGGAGAATATAAACAGATTATAAACAAGGAACGAGACTTAACATGGCAAGAGACTACGACCAAAACTGCTAACAAGTGACTATGGACAAGTGGCTACTGACAGGTGACTATGAACTAGAATACAAGAACAACTACACGTAACTGAACTGCTGGATGAACAAGTGAATATGAGATCAATGGAATACCAAACCCTCGCCCCGAGTGGACTCGCAGGTTTGAACTAATCACTAACCCTCGCCCCGAGTGTGGACTCGTAGGTTAGTTCACGGCAAGGCACCCTCGTCCCGAGTGTGGACTCTCTGGTACAAATAAACAAGACAACATCATCGTCCTGAGTGTGGACTCACGGATGTAAACAGATCAAGACAATCACCCTCATCCCGTGTGTGGACTATCTGGTGCCAATGGTCAACCCTCGTCCCGAGTGTGGACTCTCTGGTTGAGAAAATGATAGAAAGGATTTAGTAGTTCAACTACACGTACTCATTCTATGACACGACTCAAGAAAGGTACTGGTGAGACAAGGTACAACTCAGTTAAGACACTGATAAGGACCACTCTAGCACGAACTTATGATGTGAACAAGTCCAGTATAACTACACTATCAAGTCACGAAAGGTGATATACAAGCAAGCCAATCAACTGATGAACATGGTATGAAGAACATATAAATCAAATCGACTAAAGAACTAAAATAATAACATGATAAAACAGATCTATAAACATGCAATAAACTGTAGAGGGAGGCAAGGTATTTTGCCTGGTGGTAGCACGAAGAACCAACAATATACCGTCAACTAGTAAGCCATAAAGTCCAAATCTCGCAACTGTCTCCGAAAGCTAAAACAGACATTGCCAAAATTCTCAGAATAGTCACATTAGCTAGGATTGCCTGTCTTTAAGTCCAATTCCGCACACAGGGGCAAAACGGTTATTTCGGGCCAAAAGGTGTCCGTCTTTGGACCCACTTTGCACCGAAAAGCGTGCCAGAGTCAGTGGTCTCTAAAATCGTCAAACTACATGTCTATGGATTCATTTTGATGATATGAATCCAATGGTACGTCCAATTGTGGATTCCGGTGGGCCGTGCACAAAATCGCCTGCTGAATCGGATCGTGGGGCCTGCAAAACGACGATCCGATCAACTGTCTCAGAATCAGACCAAACTTGGCATACAGGACCAAAAAATGATACGGTCCTGTTGGCGCAAGTTTTGTCTCGATCAACTGTCTCAGAATCAGAGGCCGATACTGTGAATTTTGACGGATACGCATCAAATTCGTCGCACACACGCGACCAATTTTAATTCCGTCAAAGCCCACACGTCCGCGAAGTCGATACACACCTTTCGATGCTTTCGGTTTGCGACCACGTCGCCCGGTTTGGCGGGACGTACGTCGTACTGGAAGAATTTTAAGTTTTTCAAAAACAGTTTTTTGAGTTTTTCTCTATTTTCAAGTCGATTTATCTTACTGCTTAAACCCCTAGAAATAAAACTAATAATTAGGTTTCCATATCCTATAGATTTTTTATAGGTCTGTTCAAATAGATTGCTAGGTTTCTCGTTAGATCGATCAAATTTTGTCTTCCAAGTTGGGGTCTTAGGATAGTGATAGCTCTGTTTACAAACAGGGTTTCGTCAATTTTTGTGTCGATTTATCGTGCAACCTAGGGCATCTACATATAAAGTAATTAAAGGAATTTAAAGGCGTATATATTGAATTCGTACCAGAGGAGGAAGATCGCAAAACGATCAATCGATCGTTGTGTAATTGTGCTGCGAAGTGGGGTCTTTGGTGGCCGCTGCTGGTCGTTGCTCTGCTACGGTTGCTGCTGTTCTGTCCAAACACTGCTTGGCCGTGCGTCGACCAGCCTCCGGCGACGGTGGTGGCGGCCAAGGAGAGGTCGCCAGGGCTGGGGGGGATGGTAGCGCGGCTAGGGTTCCCTCTCCATGACTCCCGCGTTCTCTCTCTCGACCTCTCTACTATATGAATATATATATATATATATATATATATATATATATATATATATATATATTATATATATATATATATACATACATTTGCTCTCGGCTGGGCTGGAATAGGTGTGCTGCTGTTGAGTTTCTTATGGGGGGCTCGGGCCTGCTGATGGGTTTGGGAGGGGTTTTGCATGGGATGGGTTGTGTGGGCCCTGTGGGTGTGTATATATATATATATATATATATATATATATATATATATATATATATATATATATATATATATATATATATATATATATATATATATATATATATATATTTATATATAATTATGGCTAGTTTAGTTATAAGGCCTAGAATATATATATTTATATATACATATATGTGTACATGTAGGTATATCTACTATATACACAATTAATATCCTACTAATTATAAATCCCATGAATAACATAAACTGTCATGACATTTTCTAAAGCAAAAGGTAACCTGGTTTAATTATTATTTATTATATATAACAATATTGTTTTATCAAAATAATAATAAGACTATTAAATAAATACGAAATATATATATATACATATACATGAATATATAATCCAATGGATATTACTATCATATGTGTCTCTAGTCTGTAAATCATAATAAAAGCTAAACAATTATATTTGCGCATGTCATCATAATTCAAGATAAAATATTGCTATCACCCTCAATAATACATAATCCAATTACTTACAAATTATATTTAGTAGAACACTAAGATAAGGTACTACATATATACCTACACATACTATAACGACACGGTCATCTTTGGACACACCGCATAACCACATGGGCATAGGCTTGTTACGGGTCCAGTTTGATACAACCTGGTCTTCTAAAAGTCAATAATCTAATTAATAGATATTTAAATCATCTATAGGGTTAGGTCACAACTTGGCCTGGTTTTTCTAGTTATGACACACTTATGGCCGGGTCTTCCATGGCATGGCTAATACACTAGTCAAGGCACGCCACTGCACTATCCATGTCATGATTCCTAGTCGTCTGGTACTTCAAAACTCAACCATGGCTACAGTCATCTACCGTAACAATTAACTAAATAATTATTTATAAAAAAATTAAAAATCACCATTTAATTCAAATAAGTAAATAAAAAAATATAAAATCAAATTTTGAGAAGAGGAGTTACAAATCTACCCACTTTAAAAATAATTTTGTCCTCGAAATTCTATTTCAAAACTATTCCTTAAAATTCAAAAAAAGGAAGTCTACTATTACCTAAGTCTCCTTAAATTTAATTCCTCAAAAATAGTTTACAACCTTCCCTAGCCATTTTATAACTCCGAATACTTGAGGACTTCTACCCACCTTCGGTCACACTACTACCTCGAAACACAGGTCACTAAAACCTTACAACCTTCTAACTAGTTGCTAACAATTCTACCAACATATATCTAGGGCATATAGCACCTATAATCCCTCGTACCTATAAACAACCAAAAATTCAATAATCAGGCAATACTATACTATAACTTAAGAATTTTTGATGAATTATAGACGGCACAATTATTCGTCACCCCGAAATAGGAAGGGACGAGAATGAAGAGTACAAGATGGCAAGGGAGAATAATCGAGAACGAATACGAAGTTTCAAAGACGGTAGAGAAATTTCTAAGAGAATTTTCAAGGCAGTGTGGATTGAGATTTCTAAGAGTTTAGACATATTCGCAGGCTCATATCAGTAGAGTTACGTAACCGATATGATATGCTCTGACCTGCATGGGCCACCAAAAAAACTTGTCACGACCCGCACCCGCTTTCGGACGCGAGCTCGTGAGCAAGCCAGCTACGTATCGAGCAGACTCCAGCCCGACTCGAATACATAAACGCTGTCAAGAGCATGGTAAACTGTCCAATCATGGCAAAACAAACCTATATCTCAAATCCATAATAAGTGTACGAAACATGAATGAATACTATGGGTCGTGGTCTGCAGCCCACTAGCATAATGTCCGATAAGACTCAAAGAATATAACAAGAGTCTATAAGCTGAATCAATAAGCAGGATATCTCATGATAAGGAACGTAAAGCACGAAAGGATAATAATGTAATATCACTGACAAATACCTGAATCATGCATCACAATCATCTACCTTCACGCTCCACTAACTAACTCCATACAATCGCTAAACCTGAAGAGATCATCAGGTCCTCATAGGACATAGCAAGATACATAAAAATATGCCTATCTAGCAGTTTAATCATGCATGAGAATATAAACATATTATAAACAAGGAACAAGACTTAACATGGCAAGAGTACGACCAAAACTGCTAACAAGTGACTATCGACAAGTGGCTACTGACAGGTGACTATGAACTGGAATACAAGAACAACTACACGTAACTGAACTGTTGGATGAACAAGTGAATATGAGATCAATGGAATACCAAACCCTTGCCCCGAGTGGACTCGCAGGTTTGAACTAATCACTAACCCTCGCCCCGAGTGTGGACTCGTAGGTTAGTTCACGGCAAGGCACCCTCGTCACGAGTGTGGACTCTTTGGTGCAAATAAACAAGACAACATCCTCGTCCCGAGTGTGGACTCACGGATGTAAACAGATCAAGATAATCACCCTCGTCCCGTGTGTGGACTCTCTGGTGCCAATGGTCAACCCTCGTCATGAGTGTGGACTCTCTGGTTGAGAAAACGATAGCAAGGATTTAGCATTTCAACTACACGTACTCGTTCTATGCCACGACTCAAGCAAGGTACTAGTGAGATAAGGTACAACTCAGTCAAGACACCGATAAGGACCACTCAAGCACGAACTTATGATGTGAACAAGTCCAGTATAACTACACTATCAAGTCACGAAAGGTGATATACAAGCAAGCCAATCAACTGGTGAACATGGTATAAAGAATATATAAATAAAATCGACTAAAGAACTAAAATAATAACATGATAAAACAGATCTATAAACATGCAATAAACTGTAGAGGGAGGCAAGGTATCTTGCCTGGTGGTAGCACGAAGAACCAAAATTATACGGTCAACTGGTAAGCCATAAAGTCCAAATCTCGCAACTGTCTCCGAAAGCTGAAACAGACATTGCCAACATTCTCAGAATAGTCAAATTATCTTGGATTGCCTATCCTTAAGTCCAATTCTAGACACAGGGGCAAAACGGTTATTTCGGGCCAAAACGGTGTCCGCCGTTGGACCTACTTTGCACCGAAAAGCGTATCAGAGTCAATGGCCTCTAAAGTCTTCAAACTACATGTCTACAGATTCTTTTTGATGATACAAACCCAACGGTACGTCCAATTGTGGATTCCGGTGGGCCGTGCACAAAATCGTCCGTTGAATCGGATCGTGGGACCCGCAAAATGGCGATCCGATCAACTGTCTCAGAATCGGACCAAACTTGGCATACAGGACCAGAAAAATGATACGGTCCTGTTGGCATAAGTTTTGTCTCGATCTGACGAACGTGCACAAAGTAATTAGGAAATTTGCACAGAGGCCGATACGGTAAATTTTGACGGATACACATCAAATTCGTCGCGCACACACGACCAATTTTAATTCCGTCAAAGCCCACACGTCCGCGAAATCGATATGCACCTTTCGATGCTTTCGGTTTGTGACCACGTCGCCCGATTTGGCGGGACGCACGTCGTACTGGGAGAATTTTAAGTTTTTTGAGTTCTTCTCTATTTTCAAGTCGATTTATCTTACTGCATAAACCTCTAGAAATAAAACTAATAATTAGGTTTCCATCTCCTATAGGTTTTCTATAGGTCTGTTCAAATAGATTGCTAGGTTTCTCGTTAGATCAATCGAATTTTGTCTTCCAAGTTGGGGTCTTAGGATAGTGATAGCTCTGTTTACAAACAGAGTTTCGTCAATTTTTATGTCAATTTATCGTGCAACCTAGGGCATCTATATATAAAGTAATTAAAGTAATTTAAAGGCGTATATATTGACTTCGTACCAGAGGAGGAAGATCGCAAAACGATCAATCGATCGTTGTGTAATTGCGCTGCGAAGTGGGGTCTTTGGCGGCCGCTGCTGGTCGTTGCTCTGCTACGGCTGCTGCTGTTCTGTCCAAATACTGCTTGGCCGTGCGTCGACCAGCCTCCAGGGACGGTGGTGGCGGCCAAGGAGAGGTCGCCAGGGCTGGGGGGGTATGGTGGCGCGGCTAGGGTTCCCTCTCCATGACTCTCGCATTCTCTCTCTCTCGACTTCTCTACTATATATATATATATTTTTTTTTCTCTACTATATATATATATATATATATATGGCGCGGCTAGGGTTCCCTCTCCATGACTCTCAAAAAAAAAAAAATATATATATATATATATATATATATATATATATATATATATATATATATATATATATATATATATATATATATATATATATATATATATATATATATATATATATATATATATATATATATTTTATATATATATTATATATATATATATATATATATATATATATATATATATATATATATATATATATATATATATATATTATATATATATATATATATATATATATACATACAAAATATATATATATACAAAATATATATATATATATATATATATATATATATATATAATATATATATATATATATATATATATATATATATATATATATAAAATATATATATATATATATATATATATATATATATATATATTATATATATATATATATATATATATATATATATATATATATATTTTATATATATATATATATATATTTTATATATATATATATATATATATATATATATATATATATATATATATATATATATAAAATATATATATATATACATACATACATTTGCTCTCGGCTGGGCTGGAATAGGTGTGCTGCTGTTGAGTTTCTTATAGGGGGCTCGGGCCTGCTGATGGGTTTGGGAGGGGTTTGCATGGGCTGGGTTGTGTGGGCCCTGTGGGTGTGTGTATATTTATATATATATATTTTTATATATATTTATATATACATATATGTGTACATGTAGGTATATCTACTATATACACAATTAATATCCTACTAATTATAAATCCCATGAATAACATAAATTGTCATGACATTTTCTAAAGCAAAAGGTAACCTGGTTTAATTATTATTTATTATATATAACAATATTGGTTTATCAGAATAATAATAAGACTATTAAATAAATACGAATATATATATATACATATATAGGAATATATAATCTAATGGATATTACTATCATATGTGTCTCTAGTCTGTAAATCATAATAAAAGCTAAACAATTATATTTGCACATGTCATCATAATTCAAGATGAAATATTGCTATCACCCTCAATAATACATACATGATATATGTGCATATATCAAATTACTTACAAATTATATTTAGTAGAACACTAAGATAAGGTACTACATACCCACACATACTATAACGACACCGTCATCTTTGGACACACTGCATAACCACATGGGCTTAGCTTGTTACGGGTCCAGTTTGATAAAACCTGGTCTTCTAAAAGTCAATAATCTAATTAATAGATATTTAAATCATCTATAGGGTTAGGTCGCAACTTGGCCTGGTTTTCCTAGTTAGGACACACTTATGGTCGGGTCTTCCATAGTATGGCTAATACACTAGTCAAGACACGCCACTGCACTATCCGTGCCATAATTCCTAGTCGTCTGGTACTTCAAAACTCAACCATGGCTACAGTCATCTACCGTAACAAGTAACTAAATAATTATTTATAAAAAAATTAAAAATTATGATTTAATTTAAATAAATAAATATAAAAATATAAAATCAAAATTCTGGGAAGAGGAGTTACAGGTAGGATGGTGGATGGTTATGCAGCGGAGTTCTGCAGGTTAACTAGGTTTGCTCAGACGATGGTGGCGCCAGAGCAAGAGCGAGCAATAAGGTTCCAGCGGGGACTTCACTTGGAGATTATGCAGCTGGTCTAGGGGCACGAGTACCAGACATTCGATATAGTATTGATGGCGGCTTGGAGGCACGAACTTACTATTCAAAGTTTATCAGCAAGGACTGGAGGCCAGAAGAGGTCTCATACGCAGAGTACGGGAGGAGGAGAAGCAGTACCTCGGACATCAGCACCAGCGCCTGGCGTCCGTATTCGTGATGCAGCTCTTGTCACGCCCCAGAACCAAAATACCGGAGAGCGGAGAAGTGACTCAGCCAGCTACGTATTACGGGTAGATAAATACCGTATAATACGATCAATGCTGTCTAAAAGACGAGGGGGTGCATACTACATGAAAGTCATACTTGGATTACTCAACATCTATTGTCTTAATCATTCAAACAAGAAACAGTAAATAGAGAACATGTGAGATAAAACAGTAAGGCGTCCCAAACGCTCATGTCAAAATGTTTTGAGATCTGGCTTTACAAAACATAGCCATATGATGTAGCAAAGTATACACAAATATTATCAGCTGTAGTCTGACTTAATTACAATTATGTAAAAGTAAGTACAAGACAATCCGACTAACATGTCGGTGCCAAACGGTAAGGTATAAAATAAGTAACAAAATGAGCGAGGAAACAAGGAACCCACTCGTGTCCTCCTGCGATCATTCCTCTAGTATTGACCATCTTGAAGGTAGAGGTAAGCTGAGTCCTTGGGGACTGGCTCTAAATCTGGCCATGCAAAACCAGAGAGGTTAGACCTCTAATAGCAAGTACCATAAGGAAGTACGACATGAGAATTAAAAGCAGTGATAAGAGTTAAGAATATAATATATAGGTTTCCGCTTGCTACTGGAATTCACACAACATCACGACACTTCAAACCAACTTTCCAACCAAACAAGGACAGAAGTTGACCCGTCATGTCCTGACATTCTGATCATTAGTTAACATAGTAGGTATATTACACAAACAAATCAATTTAAACGGCCATTCGACTACTACGGCCTGCTACTTTAAGTTCCAAGTTACCCTGGCAATTTGTAATAAGGATTCCTCAGTTCTTACTATGCACAAGCAAGGCTAGTCTACCCAATCAATCAATTGCGCCAATCATGAATTAGACGAGTCCCAGCGGGACGCCCTTCATCAATATACAATAAATAATATAAGAAGATACCGCTCCCTGCCCATGTGGCAGATTTGCAGTATCTATGGGAACCAGCCGGCATGTCGGGCACTAATTGTCCCAAGGATGGCTACCATATAAGAACTCGGAAATCCATTCTCTCCATGCAATCATTATTTTATTTAACTTAGTAGTCCCTATGTTAAGTGAAATCCCATGCCATGGATCATGGTCATTCAGAATGAGTACTTTCGTACAAGGTACGATATGAATAACTCTACAACGATGCCAGTGCGGTTAGGTTGTAGGTCTTACATAGCGTAATACAACAATCAAACCTAGCCACGGAATAATCATGCCTTGACCATAAGGTACATATGCTGCTTTTGTAGAAAATAAATTGAAGTCTACACGTGTCCATATGCCAATGTTCGGGATCGGCTAGTCGATTATAATAGTTCATGTTAATATGAACGTGTCTCATTCAATTTCAGTAGGACGACTAGACAGTCTCTTTAGTTCCAACTAGGAACGCATGATCAATCATTCAGTCAACGTAACAATCAATGTCAATTCGTGACAAGGCATGAAAGTCAAACTAGCATTTAGTATGGTCGAGTCTATAACTCTCAGGGTTAAGTTCCAGTCGTTCTGGGTATCCACAACCAATCAAGACACATGGTACATTCCACACAACAATATGTATTAACAATATTAACATATCAGGATTATATCAAATTCATGTCTAAAAGGCATAAGCATACAATAAGGAATGCCAAATACGCCAAATGAGTACGCTCAATGAATTACGCCAAGCCAGAAGAGTACACTCAATGAAATACGCGTAAAGGAAATTTACGCGTGAGGGAAATTTACGCGTGAAGGGATGAAGCTTACGCGTAAAGGAATACGCTTAATAAAGGATAAAGTTGCGCATAAAACTCGTCTTACGCCAAGCCAGAATAGTACGCGTAAAAATAGAGTTACGCGTAAAAAATGATGTTATACGTGGAACGCTGTTCGCGTAAAGAGTCAAGTTTATGCATGGATCTGGTATGCGTAAAAGAAGTACGCATAATAAATGGAGTTTTACGCATAAAACTTGTACGCGTAAAGAATAGGGTTACGCGTAAAACATGTATGCGTAAAGGGTCAAGTTACGCGTAAAAACTCATACGCGTAAAAGGAGTATAGTTTTACGCCTGAATGATTATGCGTAAAGGAATAACATTACGCGTAAAACTTGTACGCGTAAATAACTACGCCAAGCCAAGGGGACTTGCGTAAACCAAATTCACGCTGACACGAATGATCGTGGGCGTAGAGCTCGGTACTACGCGAGCACGTAAAAACGTGGGCGTAAAGTCGATGCTTACACGAGCACGTATAACGTGTGCGTAAAGAATCTCTAAAACTTCATTCCTATGAAAACTTCAGTCTAAGCCCCAAATAGGATTCCCATGGGTCAGAATGGCGTATAACACAATCTCAACAATCTGAAACGAACAAAACTTGGAAACAAGGAAGTTTGATAGATAAAAACCACTGAAATCCAAAAAATAGCAATTTCTAGATCTACTAAGAATGAGTCTTCAAATTGCAAAATGCCAAGTTCTAAGCTATCTTAGCATTACGAGATGGAGATAAATGAACCATAAAATGGGTTCTTGCCTATGGGTAGGTGGAGAGAGTTATGAGGAAGAAGAAGAGTAAAGGAGAAGGAGTAATGAAGAGAGAGAAAGGGGTGGGGCTTAAATGGGGGTAGTGGTAGGTTGGGTTCATGTTGAACCACCCAAGACCGGAAAATAAACTAACCCAGGCCGAACCCAAAGCAAAGTAAAAGCAGAAAGTAAATACAGAAAAATAATTAGCATGAAATTAAAGGAATTTAAATACAGAACAATATATGATAAATATTAAATAAATACATTCAAGCAGTACACGTATAAAAATATGTATTCTGAAAACGGGGAGTGACATCTCTACCCTTCTTAGAAAAAATTCCGTCCTCGGAATTTTAAATCCAAGCAGGATAGAAATATCAGGGTTAAACTAATCTAAGTACAGCAATTTTTAGCGAGGAAGCAATCATTTTACAATATCAATAGCAAGTAATATATCTATTTTTATCAATCTACGATATCTGGCAATTTCTACTGATAAGGTGATAAGCATGAGGATTCAAGACAATCAAGGTACACGGAAAGAAATATACCTTGTGAGTCAAATAGGTGCAGATACCGTGATCGGATAGCATCCTCACGTTTCCACGTTGACTCTCCTAAGGAGTGATGACCCCATCCTAAGGAGTGATGACCCCAAGCAACACGGACAAGGCTAATTGTTCGGTTCTTGAGTATCTTTTCTGTTCGATTCAAAATGGACACAGGCTGTTTCTCGTAAGACAGGTTGGTACCAACAACCAGTTCAGAATGATCGAGGATATGGCTTGGGTCCGATACATACCTACGCAACTGAGATACATGAAACACATCATGCACCTCTCGTAACGAAGGTGGAAGGGACAAACGATAAGCAATATCGTCTACCCTATCAAGAATAACAAATGGGCCCACGTATCGTGGACTCAACTTCCCGCGAACGCCAAATCTAATGACCCCGCGGGTATGTGAGATCCGCAAGAACACGTGGTCCCCAACAGAAAATTCTAGCAGCCTACGATGTTGGTCCGTCCAATGACGATGTCGATCTTGCGCAACTCGAAGTCTCTCTCTAATTCCCTTAACCACTTCAACTGTCTGAACAATTATTTCTGGGCCTAACATCTTCCTCTTCCCGATATCATCCCATGCTAGTGGCGACCTACACTTCTTACC
The DNA here is from genome assembly GCA_029216955.1 of Iris pallida. Classification (NCBI taxonomy): domain Eukaryota; kingdom Viridiplantae; phylum Streptophyta; class Magnoliopsida; order Asparagales; family Iridaceae; genus Iris; species Iris pallida. Next base: position 3,265,718 of record JANAVB010010194.1, on the reverse strand, counting down.
ATATAGTGCTTCGAATGGCGCCATCTGGATACTGGCTTGATAACTATTGTTGTACGAGAATTCAACTAAGTGTAGATGACTCTCCCAAGACCCTCCAAAGTCTAGGGTGCACGCTCGTAACATATATTCTAAAGTTTGAATTGTTCTTTCTGATTGTTCGTCCGTCTGTGGATGGTAAGCCGTGCTGAATCTTAACTTGGAACCCAGGACATGATGTAAGCTCTTCCAGAAATGTGATGTAAAATGGGTATCTCTATCTAACACGATACTGACAGGGACTCTATGCTGCCTGACTATTTGCTGCATATACAACTCTACCAACTTTTCTGTAGATTGCCCTACTCTGAAAGGAAGAAAATATGCCACCTTCGTAAGCCAATCCACTATCACCCAAATAGCATCTTTACCACTTGGTAATCTCGGTAAACCGATCACAAAGTCCATGGTGATATGCTCCCACTTTCATTCCGGAATAGGAAGCGGTTACAATAATCCAGCCGACCTCTGTTGTTCTGCCTTCACTTGCTGACATATTAAGCAACGGGAAACAAATCTAGCTATCTCCCTGTCACGACCCGCACCCAGTGCAAGGGCACGAGAAGTAACGAACGCCCAGCCTACGCCGCAGTGTCGGCGGTAGAACGCTGTCCTGAGTCACAATATCTAACACAGTCTAAAATAAGCTCCGAATGGAGAGTAATAATAAGTAACTCAATCACAATACTAAGATGGAATAGAAGAATGAATCTCAAGAGAGTCCCAACATAAATAGAAGTCTAAGTGTAAACCACCAGAATAAATCTCAAGTACAACTCATAAAGTCTCAAGTAGAAAGACAATAAAAACTAAGTCTCAGCTAGACTATAGGCAAGTCCTCAGCGACTGCTGGATCCTCCTGAGGGTCCACGTCGCCGGTGTCATCTAAGCCAATGCCATAATAAGTAGGGCAGTACTCCTCATCAATACCTGTAAAATTTTCAACATGTCCAGTCAGAACGGAACGAGCACATATCTCTCACAACAGTTCATAGCAGGAATGGACATATAAAGCAAGCTATAGAAAACTATACATGAATCGCTGTAAAGAAAGTCAACAAGAGAGAGAGAGAGACTATAAAATGAGATATAATATGATAAATAGAGAAATGTAACCTTCTATGTGATTTAGAGCATGAATTGGTTATGTAGACGGTTTGGGTTGCACATGGATACAGCTATGGAGTGCACATGGATACCTACTGGGGATAATAATCACATAACCAACTACACTCTTCCTGTCCCCAATCAATACACAAGGATCAATGCATGTTATGTTATTGCACATGGATAACAACTACTGTATACATGGAGCTCATATGGTCATGAGTGTACATGAATAACATATGAGTGCATATGGATAAATATGAATACATGGAGTACATGATGGCCATGATAAAGTACATGAACATGACATACTCGATGTATCCGAGGGGATAACATCGCCTGAAAAGATCCATAGGGTTCTAATCCGTGTGAACATCGTGTCAGCATCAAGTATACTAGTCTATAACAAGAGAACATATCCAAAGAAGTATGAAAACATCAGAGAATGTACTCGCCTGGCATATCGAACTGCTGATGATGAGGTGTAACTAAACTGGGGCAATGTAAACCTATTTAAAATACACACATGTCACTACCAAGTCCACAATATCAAAAAAAATAGCTACAATGCAATACTATATGCTTCTAGGTCCATTTTGGTCAAAGTCAACCCTCGGTCAACTCTGGTCAAACCTGGTCAACGCTGGTCAAACCTGGTCAAACCTGGGTCAACTAGTCCGTCTACTAATTTCTAGGTCATACACAAAATTCTAGGTCATTTGGAGTTCGTTTGAGTTGAATTGGATCAAGTTTGACCCCAAGTTGACTTTTGTCAATTTGGTCAACTTGTCGGCCAATTCGACTAAACTAAGCTCAAATGACAAACCAAATCTATCCTAGGACTCCTATAGTTATATACACAACTATAATCTATTCCAAGAGGGTTTCCAAGCATAAAACCTATATACATATAGGTATATACACACACATGTGTATATACAATACAACCAAACCCTATTTCTAACAAAAGATGATGTGTGTGTGCGTGTGTACTGGTGCTTACTGAATGGGGTAAATCTGAGATTAAAAATAGTAAAACATACCCATGGTATTACCCAAATTACTATACTATTATATACATATATATAAAGTAAGAAGCTACACACACACTCACACACGCACACACACACACACACACACACACACACACACACACACACACACACATATATATATATATATATATATATATATATATATATATATATATATATATATACAACTCTTAAATAGAAAGATTCGCAATGGTTGAAATTATTTAAAGAATCAAAAATCTGGAATTAAATCCCTTGACCCATTCTCAACGCATATGAACATAACAATGGGTTTTAACGGGATTATATATATATATCTATATGTATACATAGCTATATATAGAGAAAAGTGCAAATACTCATAATTGATGAAAAATTATGAAATAAACCCAAGTGTTGGTTCCCACATATCCGAAAACTCATGTAAGTCCTGAAAACTCAGATTTTAGAAGCTAAGAAGCAGGAAATCAAAATATCACATTTAACTCGAAAAATCGAAATCAAAGAAACTCATCCAATTCACACAACGACCCAAAATGCAAAATACACCAAACGAACCCGCAAAACTCGGCATACACGTTGGTCTCGACCCATGTGATGCGTTCGTATACTCTCGGGTTCGAAATCGTGTCCGTGTCGTGTCCACAGAACGCGTATCGGAATTTCCCGATACCGTATTGTACGCGTGCGTTCTCGCTCGTTTGAGCGTCGCACACGCAAAGAAATGCCACGTGCTTGTGCACATAGTTGGGCGGGTCCTGGGGTAGGTCTAGGACACGATGACACGGTGACACGCCGACTGAAGCGACACGCAGCCCCCGCACCCACGAGGCCTGCTGCGTGCGCGCGTGCGCCCGCGCGCCCTCGTGCGCGTGGTTCCGGCCTCGCTGCTCCCTCGTCGGGCCTCGCCGCGATTCGGGGTTCGTCCTACGGGTCGTCTAGGTCTAGGTTGACATGTTCCGGGTCCTGGAACGGGTCTTCGCTGCGTCGTGTGCGCGCACGAAGTCCGTCTCTGCGACAAAACGACAAGCTGAATGCAGTGGCTGAGCGGTGCACGCGCGATTTCTCCGCGCTCGCTCAACGAAAAGCCATGAAATTTTGCGAGCAAGGGGGCAGAGGTTGTCCCCACTTGCTCACAAATTTTCACCCAAAAATACGCTCTGTGCATCGAGATATCACTCGCGGACAGCAGGGCATGCACGGCCTCGTGCACGGGATCCGTGCACGTGCGTCCGTTGCCCGAAACGTCGCTGAAACGATATTAAACCCAAATCCATCTTCACGAAAGTTTATCAAAATCATATTATCTAAACATCCATAAAGTCGGAATCGAAAAACAACAACTTTCTATCGTAAGCGGCTTTTCGTCGAACACGTGCCGTAAAGAACCGACACGTGTCCGATACCTCCATCAAACGGAGTCGAAATCCCACCAAATTTTGTGGGAAAGACTAGGGCACCTATATGGATGCAAAAATGAAGGAAAAACCAGATTTGTAATGGTAGATTAGGATTTACCTATTGAGTGTCAAAACTCAAAGATCGGGGCTCCTCGGTTGTCGTGTCGGCCGATTTCCCTCCAGCAAAATGCTCCGTCTCCAATCCAGAAATGCACCAACAGATCCTCCTCTCCTCGACGAGCGCAACGGAGTTCATTTGGGAAGAAACGGACTCCGGATGAAGGAATTTTGAGTTTTGGAGAGATGGATCTTTTAGGGTTTCTTTGTAGAGGCTCAAAATTTCACTAATGATGAAAAGAGGAGGGGGTACTGCTGTGTTGGGCGGCCAAGGGGGTCTCTAGGGGTTAGGGTTTCACTTGGGCCAACTTCTTCTCAATTAGAAATGGGCCCAAGTCAAAAAGCTTAAAGGCCTACATGCAAAAAGGCTAAATAAATAAATAGAAGCCTTAAAAATAATCTAATGCATAAAAATAATTTCTAAAAATGAAATAACCATTCTAATGCATGGTTAGGCCCCTATACATGTCCACTAAGGTTAAACCAGTTGCTAGTACAATCAAGAGTCAACATATTCAGAGAATCACATAAAGCCAAAATGTCTAAAAAGACTAAAATCATTTAAACCACTCCAAAAATAGAGATTTAAATCTAAATAATTTTTAAAACCAAAATGAATTTAATTAAATTATTAGGCTTCTAGTGAAGGTTGACTAAGGTCAAACTACTTGTACTACCAAGTCACCAGTCTACAACCAAATCAAATCGCACTGAAATCAATCTAATTAATAAATACATAAAAATTCAAATAAAAATCATAAAAATTCAAATAAATCACAATTACTAAAATACTCTTAAAATTGAAAAGTGAGTGTGACAAATCTACCCTCCTTAAAATAATTTCGTCCTCGAAATTAAGGTGATGCTACTCCTTCTAGGTTAAATCCCCAACAATCATGGTCTTAAGAAACTTATCTAAATCATGCAGTTGGAAAGATATCATACATGATTAAGGCAGGTAATCAGTCTGGGGTCTCATCTAGCCACCATATTCATACTAGATCAAAAGCAGTCATATGGTATCAAACATACAAACAATATGGTAGGGTACAGACTCTGGTCATGGGTGCCATTCTAGAAAAGATAAGGAAAAAATAATAAATCATCGGGCTGTAAGGCAGTCTATCGTCCTATACAATTACTGGTGATAAAAAAAATAGCTGAAATTAACTATAAAGCGTTAATATTCTAAAGATGATCAAAATCGAAGTTTAAAGCACGACTGTCAATAGTACTGAAATCCTAGCACACTACATATATCTATAAGAAAATTTAGTCTCGATATGATCTAAGTTGATCAATTCCAGGATGAATTGAGGTTTGGGCAAGATGGAGAACGAGGTCATTGAAGTCTGGGCACGAGTATACAAGACTTGAAATCCATGTCACAATTGAATTAATTCAATTGAATAAGGTTCCAAACATTGGATGATAAGGAGAATGACCAAGTCGACTGGTCGCGATCAAGGGTTTAGAATTCAATATTATCTCCCTCTTCATTTCGTTCCACCAGAAGTGCTGCTTAATATCTTGGTACATCTTGGTCCCTCCAGGGTGTATAGAATACTGAGAACTGTGGGCTTCTGCCATAACCTCCTGTCTGATATCTCTACTAGGCACACATAGATGTGATCCAAATCTAAGTGTACCATCCTCGTGAATTTTTATCTCCTTTCTGAGTCCTGACTCGCATTCTGTCCTAAGCTTCTGAATCCTTGGGTCCTGCGCCTGAGCTGTCTTGATCCTGTCTACTAAGTCGGATTAAACTTGTAGACTTGCCAGAATTTCTACGTCACTAGGAAGTATAACCTCGAACCCATCTCCTGAAGGTCTTCTAAAATGTACTTTTGAGTTGTCAACATAAATGTGTCGCCTCTCCTGCTAAGAGCGTCTGTTACCACATTAGCCTTGCCTGGATGATACTGAAGCTCCACGTCGTAATCCTTGATCAACTCTAGCCATCTTCTCTGCCTCATGTTCAGTTCCTTCTGAGTAAAGATGTACTTCAGAATTTTGTGGTCTGTGTACATGTCCACTCGATCACCATATAAGTAATGCCTCCATAGCTTCAAAGCAAATACTACTGCCGCCAACTCCAAATCGTGAGTTGGATAATTCTTCTCGTGGTCTCGAAGTTGCCTAGATGCATATGCTATCACCTTCCCATGCTGCATGAGGATGCACCCAAGTCCTTTTTCTGACGCATCACAGTATACAGTGAAACCTTCGGGTCCAACCGGTAATGTAAGAATAGGTGTCGTGATCAACTTCTGCTTCAAATTCTCAAATGATGCCTGGCATTCTGCCGACCAGACGAATGACACATCCTTCCGTGTCAAGCGGGTCATGGGTGTTGAAAGTCTTGCAAAGTCTGATACGAACCTTCTATAATATCCTGCCAATCCCATAAAACTCTGCACATCTGCTATGGTCTTGGGTACTGGCCAACTTTCTACTGCTTCTACCTTCTTGGAATTCGCTGCTACTCCACACCCTGATATGATGTATCCCAAGAATGAAATGTGATCCGTCCAGAACTCATACTTGTTTAGCTTGGCATACAACTGGTTCTCTCTCAGAACCTGTAACACTTTCCAGAGGTTGTCTTCATGCTCCTCTTCACTGGCAGAGTATACGAGAATGTCGTTGAGAAACACCACGACAAATTGATCTAAGTACGGCATAAAGATGCGGTTCATCAAATCTATAAATATTGCTGGAGCATTGGTCAAACCAAACGGCATTACTAAGAATTCATAATGCCCATACTTCGACCTGAATGTTGTCTTGGGAATATCCTCCTTCCGAACCCTCACTTGATGATACCCTGACCGAAGATCTATCTTGGAGAAAACTCTAGCTCTGCTCAACTGATCAAACAAGTCGTCGATCCTGGGTAGTGGATAATTGTTCTTTACTGTCGCCGCATTGAGCTTTCTGTAGTCAATGCACAATCTGGATGACCCATCCTTCTTCCCTACAAGTACCACTGGTGCTGCCCATGGTGATTCACTAACTCGAATGAAATTCTTCTCCTTTAGTTCCTCTATGTGCTGATACACCTTGGCCTGCTCTGAATCCGCCATTCTGTAAACTCGATCTGATATCGGTTTAGTTCCAGGTGCCAATTCTATACTGAACTCAATATCCCTAACCGGTGGTCGACCTGGAAGTTCTTCGGGAAATACATCTAGAAACTCTTCAACTACCTTCGAAACTTGAACTTCTTCCATTGTCGTTACTACTCCCTGCTCTTGTTGAGTTGCCACTGATCTGACTAAGGTAAACTGCTTCATGCCTGGAATATCAAAAGATACACTCCATCTACGATAATCTATTGTCGCATGACTGTCTTTCAGCAAGTCCATGCCTAAGATAACGTCAAAATTTCCAACAGAAAATTCTATCAACCTGGCGGGTAAGGAATGCCCGCAAACTACAACGCTACATGCTAGAATAACTCTACTAACTCCTACGAGCCCATTACCAGTGAGTATATTCAACCTCCCTGGCAATGCCTCGAACTCTATTCCTAGTCGTATCGCAAATTGTGCAGATATAAATGAGTGTGATGCTCCCGAATCAAATAATACTACTGCGGGATATGAGGCGACGAGAATGTTACCTGCCACAACATCTCCTGATGCTAATGCCTCTTCCAAGGACAGATTGAATGCCTGCCCTCGGCCTCCTTGTTGGTTCCCATGCTGTGGCCTAGCCTGGTGCTGCTGCTGGCCCCTGCCTTGGTGATGCTGGGGTGGTCAATGTTGTTGATGCTGCATCAGCGGTCCTTGCTGCCGAAACATCTGAGCCTGCAACATGAACGAGCGTTGTGCTAAAGGTCACACTGCTACCGCTGGTCCTTGATACTGCCCTGCCCCTGGTGCTAGCAGTGCAGGAAATTGTTGTACTGGTCCTCCTGGCCTCGAATTTATGGGACAGGTGGAAACCCGATGATCTGGACTTCCACATATCAAACACTGCCCGTTCAATGCCCGACACACACCTCTAGTGTGCCCTGCCTTCCCACAATAAGTGCAGCCCGATGGGGGTTGCTGGTTCTTCCTCTGCTGCTGCTGCTGCTGTCTTGTTGGTGGTGCTGGCCCTTGCATCGCCATATCATGAATGCGAACGCCAGGGGATGGTGCTGTTGTTCGGGGCGCTACTCCCCCTCCTCCTTCAATCTGATTGTGGGATCTCTTCTGCCCTCCAGTCCTTGCTGCAATCCTCTGAATGGTGATCTCATGCCTTCGGGTTGCCGTCAATACCTCATCGAAAGTCTGATAATTATGTCCCTCTATCAATTTCAAGAGCTCAAGATAAAACCCTTGCTGGAACCTCATAGCCATCTGGCTCTCCGTTGCTACCATCTCCGGGGCGAACCTACTCAATCTGCAGAACTCTGCTGCATAAGCGTCTACTGTCTTGCCAGCCTGCTTGAGGTTGATAAACTTCTGTTATAGCTTAAACTGTGCCACAACTCCATAGTACTTCATCTTAAACCTCGCAGTAAAATCGTCCCAAGCAACAGGACGTCTGATGCCCACTTCCTCTGATTCCCACCAATCACGTACGAGTTTCTGAAGTAACAACTTTACTTGATCCACACGTTCTTTCGTCGGTACCTTGGCCGCTGTCAGAATAGCCTCAATATCCTTAAGCCATGCATCTGTTGAGATGACATCTTCCGTGCCCTCGAAACGGTGGGAGTTGTATTTGCAAAATCTGGTTGATGCTCCTGAATCTGCTCTCACTCCTCTTTCCAAAGCCGTCTGCAATCCTTGGTTGAGTAACATATTCTGCTCTTGCAACTGAGCGTGCATGCGTTGCTGGGCCAATATCTGATGTTGCTGAGTAGCCATCATCCCTCTTTTGATCTCCAGAAGGGCTGGTGTGCCCACTTCCACAGGTCGGATACTGCGGTCCAGCTGTTGGTTCCACTATCACCTCTTCTTGGATAGCCTCTTGAGGTAGTACTGGCCCTTGTTGCTGACTAACATGGTCAGGTTGTCCGTGTTGCCCTTGTTGTTGTCCAGCTCTGACAGATACGGACGAAGTGCCCCTAAGAAAAGGGACAAGAGAGCAATCAAACGACCGGACATGAAGGATCAATGAAGTCAAAGGATACCGGAATGTCAATCTAGAGTCGAGAACAACGAATCATGAGGTCAAGGGAAAACATGTGTGATTGAGACATCCTAAAAATTAAAATACCCCACAAGTCTAAAATCAGACCTGCATGGGCCACCACTAAAACCTTGTCATGCCCAGAACCAGAATACCGGAGAGCGGGGGAGTGACTTAGCCAGCTACGTATTACGGGTAGATGAATACTGTATAATACGATCAATGTTGTCTAAAAGACGAGGGGGTGCATACTACATGAAAGTCATACTAGGGTTACTCAACATCTATTGTCTCAATCATTCAAACAAGAAACATTAAATAGAGAACACGTGAGATAAAGCAGTAAGGCGTCCCAAACGCTCATGTCAAAATGTTCTTGAGATCTGGCTTTACAAAACATAGCCAGATGATGTAGCAAAGTATACACAATTATTATCAGCTGCAGTCTGACTTAATTACAATTATATAAAAGTAAGTATAAGACAATCCGACTAACATGTAGGTGCCAAACGGCAAGGTATAAAGTAAGTAACAAAACGAGCGAGGAAGCAAGGAACCCACTTGTGTCCTCCTGCGATCATTTCTCTAGTATTGACCATCTTGGAGGTAGAGGTAAGCTGAGTCCTCGGGGACTGGCTCTAAATCTGGCTATGTAAAACCAGAGAGGTTAGACCTCTAATAGCAAGTACCATAAGGAAGCACGACATGAGAATTAAAACCAGTGATAAGAGTTAAGAATATAATACATAGGTCTCTGCTTGCTACTGGGATTCACACAATATCACGACACTTCAAACCAACTTCCCAACCAAACAAGGACAGAAGTTAACCCGTCATGTCCTGACATTCTGATCATCTCAGTTAGTTAACAAAGTAGGTACAGTACACAAACAAATCAACATAAACGACCATTCGACTACTACGGCTTGCTACTGTAAGTTCCAAGTTACCCTGGCAATATGCAATAAGGATTCCTCAGTTCTTACTATGCACAAGCAAGGCTAGTCTACCCAATCAATCAATTGCGCCAATCATGAATTAGACGAGTCCCAGCGGGACGCCCGTCATCAATATACAATAAATAATTTAAGCAGATACCGCTCCCTGCCCGTGTGGCAGATTTGCAGTATCTGTGGGAACCAGCCAGCATGTCGGGCACTAATTATCCCAAGGATGGCTGCCATGTAAGAACTCGGGAATCCATTCTCTCCATGCAGTCATTATTTTATTTAACTTAGTAGTCCCTATGTTAAGTGAAATCCCATGCCGTAGATCACGGTCATTCAGAATGAGTACTTTCGTACAAGGTACGATATGAATAACTCTACAACGATGCCCGTGCGGTTAGGTTGTAGGTCTTACATAGCGTAATGTAATAATCAAACCTAGCCACGGAATAATTATGCCTTGACCATAAGGTACACATGCTGCTTTTATAGAAAATAAATTGAAGTTTGCACGTGTCCATATGCCAATGTTCGGGATCGGCTAGTCGATTACAATAGTTCATGTTAATATGAACATGTCTCATTCAATTTCAGTAAGACGACTAGCCAGTCTCTTTTGTTCCAACTAGGAACGCATGATCAATCATTCAGTCAAGTTAACAATCAATGTCAATTCGTGACCCATGAAAGTCAAACTAGCATTTAGTATGGTCGAGTCTATAACTCTCAGGGTTAAGTTCCAGTCATTCTGGGTATCCACAACCAATCAAGACACATAGTACATTCCAAACAACAATATGTATTAACAATATTAACATATCAGGATTATATCAAATTCATGTCAAAAAGGCGTAAGGATACAATAAGGAATGCCATATACGCCAAATGAGTACGCTCAATAAATTACGTCAAGCCAGAAGAGTACGCTCAATGAAATACGCGTAAAGAAAATTTACGTGTGAGGGAAATTTATGCGTGAAGGGATAAAACTTACGCGTAAAGGAATACGCTCAATAAAGGATAAAGTTGCACGTAAAACTCGCCTTACGCCAAGCCAGAATAGTACGCGTAAAAATAGAGTTACGCGTAAAAAGTGACGTTACACGTGGAACGCTGTTCGCGTAAAGAGTCAAGTTTATGCATGGATCTGGTATACGTAAAAGATGTACGCGTAATAAATAGAGTTTTACGCATGAAACTTGTACACGTAAAGAATAGGGTTACGCGTAAAACTTGTATGCGTAAAGGGTCAAGTTACGCGTAAAAGGAGTATAGTTTTACGCCTGAATGAATATGCATAAAGGAATAACGTTACGCGTAAAACTTGTATGCGTAAAGAACTACGCCAAGCCAAGGGGACTTGTGAAAACCGAATTCACGCTGACACGAATGATCGTGGGCGTAGAGCTCGGTACTACGCGGGCACGTAAAAACATGGGCGTAAAGTCGATGCTTACGCGAGCACGTATAACGTGTGCGTAAAGAATCTCTAAAACTTTATTCCTATGAAAACTTTAGTCTAAGCCCCAAATGGGATTCCCATGGGTCAGAATGGCGTATAACACAATCTCAACTATCTGGAACGAACAAAACTTGGAAACAAGGAAGTTTGATAGATCAAAACCACTGAAATCCGAAAAATAGCAATTTCTAGATCTACTAAAAATGATACTTCAAATTGCAAAATGCTAAGTTCTAAGCTATCTTAGCATTACGAGATGGAGATAAATGAACCATAATGTCACGCCCCAGAACCAGAATACTGGAGAGCGGGGACAGACATAGCCAGCTAAGTATATTGAAATGGATTCCATCTCGCTATACGGTCACGGCTGTCAAGATACATGAGGGTTTATCTACAAGCCAGCAGTCTCTTAAGGTCATGAACAAGCCTATTGTCTCAATCACAAGCAAGTAAGTAAAAGTTACAAGATGTATGATCATTAAATATACAATAATAAGGCGTCCCAAATATTACATATTCAGCTGATCATGAAGCTAGTCGTTACAAAATGTGAGGACTAGCAAGAGTTTAGTCACACATGATCAACCCTAGGATCTGTCAATCATGTTACAGCCCGTAGGCAGACAGTAAGTAAGTGCAACCGAGCTAAACAGGTGCTCGTCGGCTAAACGCCTCAAAAGAATATTTTTACAATAGAGTGGGAGATAAAAAATAACCCACTCGTTGCCAGGGTTCCGTCTAGTGGCCACCATCTGGCTGGAAGGTCGGTAGATCCTCTGGAGCTGCTCCGAAATCTGGCCATACAAAACCAGCTGGGTCAGATCCCAGAAATAGCAAGTGCCACAAAGGAAGCTTCACTTAGGAACTAAAACCAGCAATCAGCACAAGAGTATAAATAAAAGTAAGAACTGGAAATAAAGAAAATATATCAGGATGATATACGACGAGATAACCATGGAACTATTCAGATAACCAGGTTACAACCCGTAAACCAAACAAGGACCGGGGTTGTAACCCTTCGTCTGAACAAAACTTGGAATTCTTACCATTTATCGGTAAAATAAATACAAGCATTCTGGTCATGCAGTAGTCTGGAACAGGATCAGGACAAGGCTAGACAGGCTAGACTCCATCCAATCACTTCACGGCCAAGCAAGAACTACGGCTTGATACTTTAACTAACTAGGGTTGTCACAAACCTAATTACTAACAAGATGCAGTGAGATTATTCCACAGCCACAAGCCCTGCAGACCATCCAGGTTACCCAGGTCGAAAGATTAGGGTTGAATTCAGGTGGGTACATCGTCCAGGAAACGCATGTACCCTTAAGTAGCTTGAAGGTTGCAACACATGACAGTGTGCTGGAAATGTGCCCTACTCGACGGCAGGCTACAGATCCCAGGCGCGCCCAGGTGACGGGATTGCCTGTAGCTGGGAAATCTCTTCATGACTAATGTGTTAATCTAGTTATTAACCTTAGTCCATTTCAATAGGTACTCCAGACCGTGGTACTCAGGAGCTCCCTCCCTAGACATGATGTAAGACAGGACTGGTTTATTTGTACAAGCACAATCGCCCACGGTGTCCATGTTATTATACAGGTCATGTCATATCAGGTAGCCGTCGCAACAGCTTATCAGATATATCATGTCAGGTTTATCATGTCAAGTGTTCTTGTCAGGAGTGCGCCACGACGGGCCACTATCAGGTCATGTCAGGTTTTCTTGTCAAGAGTGTACCACTACGGGTCACTATCGTGTCATGCTCAGGTATCATTTCCAAACATATTAAACAAATCCATGATTATCAAATTCATGACAAAAGGTGTAAGGATATAAAATGGACGTAAAATATCTAATAAAGGAGTTACAAAACATGGGCAAATAATGATAAATAATAGTACACAAGAACATGAGAAAGTCATGCGGCTCAGTCATATGCGGCCAGAAAAGGAGGGGGCGCATGCGGCTGGAAGTACAAGGGCGCCAGCGGCTGAAAATGCAAAGGAGCATGTGGCTGGAATTAATCGGGATCATGCGACCCGGACTCAGAAGTCCATGCGGCCAGGGTCTAGGGTTCTCATGCGGCTCGGGGATCAGGGCCAATGCGGCTGGCAAGTGCTTGAGTTATGCGGTTCAGGGAGGTGAGCGCATATGCGGCTCGAATTAGAAAGGGGTCTTCATGCGGCTGATGGCGAACTCTAGTCCATGCGGCTCACATAGCAAAACCCATGCGGCCCGAAAGAAGTGAGGACGCATGAGGCTGGGTCAATGCGATGGCTTATGCGGCTGGAGGGAACAGTTGCATATGCGGCTCGAGAAGAGTTCGTTTCCAGCCCTGCGACTAAGTCCATGTGGACTCATGTAGCTGATGGGAGATGAGCCCATGCGGCTGAGTATGAGACTCAGCCTCATGCGGCTGGGACTAAGTTTCATGCGGTTTAGAAGTATAAGGGTCTCATGCGGCTGATGGCGACTTGCCGCATGAATACTCATGCGGTCAAGTACAGCCATGCGCCAGGGAACTGTTCTTCTTCTCCAAAATTCCGAGGAGAAGAACACTAGGAACCCATGCCTTCCAAGCTTCATAAAACTTTCATCCGGAGCCCAAATCCGAACTTCCATAGGTCAAAATGGAGTAGAACAAAATTCTCTACAATATGGAACCATCAAAACATAGAAATAACAAGATTAAGTAGATCAAAACCTAAGAAATCCAAAAATAAAATAAACATAGATCTACAAGAATCTAGCCATGAAAGTGAAAATGCCAAGTACTAAAGTGCTTTAGAATGTAGTAAGGAAGAGAATGAAGTAATAAAGTTGGAGTCCTCCATGAAACAAGTTGCACTTGCCTAGACCTCTCTCTTCTCTCTCTGGTAGGTAGGGAAGTAAATGAGGAAGAAGAAGATGTTAAATGAAGAGAGAGAAAAGAATGGGCTAATAAATACAAATGGTGGTGGTAGGTAGGGGGTTCATCCAAGGGTTCATCATGAACCCAAGCAAAACCAAGCCAGGCCGAACCAACCAACCCGAACCAGGAATAGACCAAGCCAAGAAGGAAATGCCAAGTCAGGAAATCATGCAATAAAATACGTACACGTATTCCAAGAATACATGATACGAACCACAGGCATTACAACTCTACCCACCTTAAAAGAATTCTGTCCTCGAAATTTAATCAAGAGGCTAGAGGAGCAATGACAAGCTACATTAATCACATGCAAGCTATAACTAGGCAGACAATCACTCATTCAAGCAAGGAATCGAAGGCATGAGGCATAAGAAAGACATTATACCTCATGAGTCAAACAAGTCGGGATATCACGATCGGATATCATCCTCACGCTCCCACGTTGACTCCCCCAAAGAATGATGACCCCAAGCAACTCGGACTAACTTGATAGTCTGGTTCTTGAGGATCTTCTCTCTCCGGTCCAATATAGACACGGGTCTCTCCTCATACGAAAGGTTGGTACCAACAACCAATTCCGAATGATCCAGGATATGGCTCGGGTCTGGGATATACCATCGTAATTGGGATACATGGAACACGTCATGCACCTCGCTTAGCGACGGCGGAAGAGCGAGACGATAGGATACATCTCCTACTCGCTCCAGAATGTCGAACGGTCCTATATACCTAGGACTAAGCTTTCTCCGGACGCCGAAACGAATGACGCCACGGTTAGGCAAAATCCTCAGGAATACATGATCGCCGACCGAAAACTCGAGAGGACGCCGATGAGAATCGGCCCAATGGTGTTGGCGATCTTGGACAACTCGAAGATGATCTCTAATCCTTCTGACCACTTCAACTGTCTGAGCGATCATCCCAGGCTAGCGGGGATCTACAATTCCTACCATATAGTGCCTCGAACGGTGCCATCTGGATACTGGCCTGGAAACTGTTGTTGTACGAGATTTCTACCAGGTGCAAGTGATCTTCCTATGAACCACCGAAGTCAAGTGTACATGATCTCAACATATCTTCAAGAGTCTGGATCGTGCGCTCCGACTGACCATCTGTCTGCGGGTGATAAGCTGAACTGAACTGGAGGCGAGTCCCCAAACTCTCATGCAAGCTACGCCAAAAGTGTGACGTAAATCTAGAATCTCGGTCCGAGGTAATACTGACTGGCACACCGTGCAATCTGACAATCTGCCTGAGGTACATCTCCGCTAGCTGAGCCGTCGACTGACCAACTCTGAATGGAAGGAAGTGAGCTACCTTCGTGAGCCGATCAACTATAACCCAGATAACATCTCTGCCAGCTGGGGATCTAGGTAATCCAGTCACGAAATCCATGGTCACATGCTCCCACTTCCATTCTGGAATCGGTAAGGGCTGAAGAAGTCCAGCCGGTCTCTGATGTTCAGCCTTGACTTGTTGGCAAACTAAACACCGAGAGACAAACCGAGCTATCTCCCGCTTTATGCCATTCCACCAGAAGTGCTGACGGATATCACGATACATCTTCGTACTGCCAGGATGGATGGAATACTGAGAACTGTGCGCCTCTGACATGATCTCCTGCCTGATATCTCTACTGGGTACACAAAGACGCTTACCATGTCGAAGTGTACCATCCTCATGAATGCATAACTCTGGTCTTCGTCCTGCCTCACACTCTGCTCTGAGTCGCTGAAGCTTGGAATCTGCTGACTGCGCCATCCGGATCCTCTCAACTATAGTGGACTGAACTTGCATGCTGGCCATCAATGCTACACTGGAAGGGAGGACAACTTCGATACCCATCTTCTGAAGATCTGTTAACAGCTCTGGTTGCGCTGTTAGGAAATAAGCTCCGGCTCTCCTGCTCAATGCATCTGCTACGACATTGGCCTTCCTAGGATGATACTGCAAGCTGACATCATAATCCATAAGAAGCTCTAGCCATCTCCTCTGACGCATATTTAGATCCTTCTGGGTGAAAACATACTTCAGGCTCTTGTGGTCGGTGAAAATCTCCATCCTATCTCCATACAAATAGTGCCTCTACAACTTAAGTACAAACACTACTGCTGCCAGCTCCAAGTCATGGGTTGGGTAATTCCTCTCATGATCACGAAGTTGTCGTGACGCATAAGCTATTACCTTCCCATGTTGCATCAGAACACATCCTAAGCCTCTGCCTGAAGCATCACAATATACTGAGAATCCTCCGGTTCCATCTGGAAGCGTGAGAATAGGAGCTGTTATCAATCCTCGCTTCAACTGCTCAAAAGAACCCTGACACTCTGCTGTCCAAGCAAACTGCGCATCCTTGTGGGTCAACTGCGTCAATGGTACTGAAATTCGAGCAAAATCTGAAACAAACCACTGGTAGTAGCCGGCCAATCCAAGAAAACTACGAACCTCTGTAACTGTGCTGGGCACTGGCCATGACTCAATAGCCACAATCTTCTGGGGATCCACTTCCACTCCTCCTCTGGTGATGATATGACCCAAGTACAAAATGCGATCGAGCCAGAACTCGTATTTACTGAACTTGGCATATAACTGGTGCTCCCTGAGAATCTGAAGAACAACTCTGAGATGCTGCTCATGCTCCGCCTCACTCTTGCTGTAGACCAGGATGTCATCCAAGAACACAATCACAAACTGATCCAAGTAAGGCATGAAGATGCGATTCATGAGGTCCATGAATACGGCTGGCGCATTGGTTGCTCCAAAAGGCATAACGAGGAACTCCCGATGCCCATATCTTGATCTAAAAGCTGTCTTCGGGATGTCCTGCTCCCTGACTCTGATCTGATGATATCCTGAGCGCAAGTCGATCTTCGAAAATACTGATGCCCCTTTGAGCTGATCAAACAAGTCATCTATCCTCGGGAGAGGGTATCTGTTCTTGATTGTCACTGAGTTCAAGGTACGATAATCAACACATAGCCTGGACATACCATCCTTCTTTTTCATAAGAAGCATTAGGGCTCCCCAAGGCGATCCACTAGCACGAATGAATCCCTTGGTTCTGAGTTCCTCAATCATCTTGTACAAGATCTCCAATTCTGACGGCGCCATCCTGTAGACTCTCTCTGATACTGGGGCTGTTCCGGGAATCAAGTCTATAGTGAACTCGATCTCCCGCTCTGGAGGCATACCTGGTAAATCTTCTGGAAAAACATCTGGGAACTCATCCACTATCCTGGGCAACTGCATTGCTGCTACTGCCATCCGCAATACTGGAGGAGAAGGTTCAACTGCTCCTCTGAAAAAGGAAAACTTCGGCTCGCCTAGAATGCTAAAAACAATCCTACCAATATGGCAGTCTATTCTAGCATACTGGTTTCTCAACCAATCCATCCCTAAGATCACATCATAATCGGCCATTGGGAACTCTATCAATCTAGCGGGGAATTCTCTACCGCTAACTACGATCCGACACGAGGAAAATACTCTATCTACTCCCACAAGTCCGTTACCAGTAAGTATATTGAGCCTTACTGATAATGACTCGGGCTCCAATCCTACCCGTGTCGCGAATCGTGCAGACATAAAAGAATGCGATGCACCAGAATCAAATAAAGCTGAAGCTGGAAAGGAGTTGACGAGAATAGTACCTGCCACTACCTCTATTGGTGCCAATCCTTCCTCTGCGGTCATCACCATAGCCTGACCGTGCCCTCGGGGTGCTGGTCCCCTCTGCTGAAATCCTCGCTGCCTGCTCTGACTCAAGGCTTGGGCTTGTGCATGCTGCTGGGGGTTCTGCTGCTGGAACATCTGGGACTGAGGCGGCAAGGGCCTCGACAATGGGTACTGCTGCTGCTGCTAGACCGGTGCTGGTCCTCTCACCGAAGAGCTAGAAAGGTTGGACGATGATGAACCACCCCTATTCGGGCAGGATCCAACCCTGTGGTCTGCTACTCCACAAACCAGACACAATTCCTGTGCCCTGCGACACTCTGCCACCACATGGCCTGGCTTCCCACAATGAGAATATCCCACTGTGGAAGACTGCTTCTGCTTCTGCTGCCGCTGAGGGTACGTCGGGGTTGAATGCTGAACCGACATCACGGAGGCCGCTCGCCTCGGAGCTCCAATAGTCAAAGCCCTGGCTGCCGGGGCTGGTGCTGAAGACTGATTCATCTGGCCGTGAGATCTCTTCCGATCTCCGGTCCTATCCACAATCCTCTGGGAGGTATACTCATGCCTCCGGGCTGCTCTCAAGACTGCATCAAAAGTCTGATGCTCAAACTGCTCGACTGCCAACAAGATCTCCAGGTGAAGTCCCTGCTGGAATCGCTGGGCTCTATCATACTCGGTTGCCACCAAGGTAGGAGCAAACCGACTGAGTCTGGAAAACTCGGCAGCATATCCATCGACCGTTCTGCCTCCTTGCTTCAGATTGGTAAACCTCGTCTATAGATCATACCGAGCCACGGCATCGAAATACTTGGTCTGGAATCTCTCTCTGAACACCGCCCAAGCAATAGGTGCTGGTAATCCAATGGCCTGAGCTGCCCACCAGCTGCGGGCAAGATCTAACAACTGCAGACGCACAACTGCCACCTTCTCGTTCTCTGGAGTCCTGGCTGCTTCTAGAACCACCTCTGTGTCCTGAAGCCATGCATCTGCCGCAATAGCATCTTCACTACCGTCGAAGAATGGAGGGTTCAAGCGCTTGAAGCTGTTGGCCGCGCTGTTACCCTGATGACCTCCTCTGGTCAAAGCATCCGTCACTGCCTGTTACAAGGCATCTCCACGACGATCTTGAGAAGCTATCAAGGTCCTGACGAGTCCTACTAATGTGTCATCATCAGGTTCGGCAGGCTGAACTGGCTGAACTGGGGGCTCTTCTCTAACAGGCTCGACTCTGGAGGCTACTCCGGAATACGGGGCTTGATCTCCAGGTTGCTGCTGGTCCGCGGGAGGTGCTCCGCCTTGCTAGCCGGCAGGACCACGAACAATGCCGCTGAAGAAGACGACATAGGGAACAATAAGGAAGGACCAGGATAGATCAACGATACAAGCACATGATCAGGACAAGAATCCAGGGATTCAGAAGGTACGAGCAGAGATCAAAGACGGATACTGATTGAGACATCTATTCGGTAAACCCTCACATATCTTGATTTACAAGACCTGCATTGGCCACCACTTAAACCATGTCACGCCCTAGAACCAGAATACTGGAGAGCGGGGGCAGACATAGCCAGCTACGTATATTGAAATGGATTCCATCTCGCTATACGGTCACGGCTGTCTAGATACATGAGGGTTTATCTACAAGCCAGCAGTCTCTTAAGGTCATGAACAAGCCTATTGTCTCAATCACAAGCAAGTAAGTAAAAGTTACAAGATGTATGATCATTAAATATACAATAATAAGGCATCCCAAATATTACATATTCAGCTGATCATGAAGCTAGTCGTTACAAAATGTGAGGACTAGCAAGAGTTTAGTCATACATGATCAACCCTAGGATCTGTCAATCATGTTACAGCCCGTAGGCAGACAGTAAGTAAGTGCAACCGAGCTAAACAGGTGCTCGTCGGCTAAACGCCTCAAAAGAATATTTTTACAATAGAGTGGGAGATCAAAAATAACCCACTCGTTGCCAAGGTTCCGTCTAGTGGCCACCATCTGGCTAGAAGGTCGGTAGATCCTCTGGAGCTGCTCCGAAATCTGGCCATACAAAACCAGCTGGGTCAGATCCCAGAAAGAGCAAGTGCCACAAAGGAAGCTTCACTTAGGAACTAAAACCAGCAATCAGCACAAGAGTATAAATAAAAGTAAGAACTGGAAATAAAGAAAATACATCAGGATGATATACGACGAGATAACCATGGAACTATTCAGATAACCAGGCTATAACCCGTAAACCAAACAAGGACAGGGGTTGTAACCCTTCGTCTGAACAGAACTTGGAATTCTCACCATTTATCGGTAAAATAAATACAAGCATTCTGGTCATGCAGTAGTCTGGAACAGGATCAGGACAAGGCTAGACAGGTTAGACTCCATCCAATCACTTCACGGCCAAGCAAGAACTACGGCTTGATACTTTAACTAACTAGGGTTGTCACAAGCCTAATTACTAACAAGATACAGTGAGATTATTCTACAGCCACAAGCCCTGCAGACCATCCAGGTTACCCAGGTCGAAAGATTAGGGTTGAATTCAGGTGGGTACATCATCCAGGAAATGCATGTACCCTTAAGTAGCTTGAAAGGTGCAACACATGACAGTGTGCTGGAAATGTGCCCTACTCGACGGCAGGCTACAGATCCCAGGCGCGCCCAGGTAACGGGATTGCCTGTAGCTGGGAAATCTCTTCATGACTAATGTGTTAATCTAGTTATTAACCTTAGTCCAATTTAATAGATACTCCTGACCGTGGTACTCAGGAGCTCCCTCCCTAGACATGATGCAAGATAGGACTGGTTTATTTGTACAAGCACAATCGCCCACGGTGTCTATGTTATTATACAGGTCATGTCATGTCAGGTAGCCGTCGCAACAGCTTATCAGATATATCATGTCAGGTTTATCATGTCAAGTGTTCTTGTCAGGAGTGCGACACGACGGGCCACTATCAGGTCATGTCAGGTTTTCTTGTCAAGAGTGCACCACTACGGGTCACTATCGTGTCATGCTCAGGTATCATTTCCAAACATATTAAACAAATCCATGATTATCAAATTCATGACAAAAGGTGTAAGGATATAAAATAGACATAAAATATCTAATAAAGGAGTTACAAAACATGGGCAAATAATGATAAATAATAGTACACAAGAACATGAGAAAGTCATGCGGCTCAGTCATATGCGGCCAGGAAAGGAGGGGGCGCATGCGGCTGGAAGTACAAGGGCGCCAGCGGCTGGAAATGCAAAGGCGCATGCGGCTGGAATTAATCGGGATCATGCGGCCCGGACTCAGAAGTCCATGCGGCCAGGGTCTAGGGTTCTCATACGGCTCGGGGATCAGGGCCTATACGGCTGGCAAGTGCTTGAGTTATGCGGTTCAGGGAGGTGAGCGCATATGCGGCTCGAATTAGAAAGGGGTCTTCATGCGGCTGATGGCGAACTCAAGTCCATGCGGCTCACATAGCAAAACCCATGCGGCCCGAAAGAAGTGAGGACGCATGAGGCTGGGTCAATGCGATGGCTTATGCGGCTGGGGGGAACAGTTGCATATGCGGCTCGAGAAGAGTTCGTTTCCAGCCCTGCGACTAAGTCCATGTAGACTCATGTAGCTGATGGGAGATGAGCCCATGCGGCTGAGTATGAGACTCAGCCTCATGCGGCTGGAACTAAGTTTCATGCGGTTTAGAAGTACAAGGGTCTCATGCGGCTGATGGCGACTTGCCGCATGAATACTCATGCGGTCAAGTACAGCCATACGCCAGGGAACTGTTCTTCTTCTCCAAAATTCCGAGGAGAAGAACACTAGGAACCCATGCCTTCCAAGCTTCATAAAACTTTCATCCGGAGCCCAAATCCGAACTTCTATAGGTCAAAATAGGGTAGAACAAAATTCTCTACAACATGGAACCATCAAAACATAGAAATAACAAGATTAAGTAGATCAAAACCTAAGAAATCCGAAAATAAAATAAACATAGATCTATAAAACTCTAGCCATGAAAAGTGAAAATGCCAAGTACTAAAGTGCTTTAGAATGTAGTAAGGAAGAGAATGAAGTAATAAAGTTAGAGTTCCTCCATGAAGCAAGTTGCACTTGCCTAGACCTCTCTCTTCTCTCTCTGGTAGGTAGGGAAGTAAATGAGGAAGAAGAAGATGTTAAATGAAGAGAGAGAAAAGAATGGGCTAATAAATACAAATGGTGGTGGTAGGTAGGGGGTTCATCCAAGGGTTCATCATGAACCCAAGCAAAACCAAGCCAGGCCGAACCAACCAACCCGAACCAGGAATAGACCAAGCCAAGATGGAAATGCCAAATCAGGAAATTATGCAATAAAATACGTACACGTATTCCAAGAATACGTGATACGAACCACAGGCATTACACATAAAAATGGGTTCTTGCCTATGGGTAGGTGGAAAGAGTTATAAGGAAGAAGAAGAGTAAAGGAGAAGGAGTAATGAAGAGAGAGAAATGGGTGGGGCTTAAATGGGGGTCGTGGTAGGTTGGGTTCATGTTGAACCACCCAAGACCAAAAAATAAACCAACCCAGGCCGAACCCAAAAGCAAAGTAAAAGCAGAAAGTAAATGCAAAAAAATAATTAGCGTAAAATTAAAGAAATTTAAATACATAACAATACATGATAAATATTAAATAAATACATTCAATCAGTACACGTATAAAAATATGTATTCTGGGAACGGGGAGTGACAGCTCTGGTCACAACAGTTGTGACAGCACTAGTTCGACAACAGCAACCGAGTCACCAGCACCGTCAGGAGGCACTAATGGGTTGCACTTATTGTGGTAAGGGAGGGCACACTCGGGAAGTGTGTCGTTCAGTGAATGGACAGTGCTTGATGTCACGACCCGCACCCATTTTTTTAAACGGATACGTGACGTGTCCAAGCCAGCCTACGCCGCAATGGCGGCGGTAGAACGCTGTATAGCCACAATGATCAAAATAATAGACAATGCTCTTTCACATGATTAATTTAATTTACAATGATCACAAGTTTTACATTTGCAAAAAAATATAAACTTGTACAAATATTGGAATGACTACAACTCATCTATCTAGCTAGTCTCTAGGCTTTTCGTCTGCAAGTACACCCGTATCTCCTAATGCTAAGTGAATCGACGGCTAACCTGAAAAATATTGATTTCCAGTCAGGAATGGAACGAGTACAATTCACTGAATGCAGTTCCAATATATGAAAATGACTATACGACAGAGATTAGCCTTTAGACATATGATTTGGAAAATAACACAAAAGACAAATAGAACTAAACAAAGAAAAACAGTAAATAAAGACAATACTCGCCGACTGACTGAAATACCTTTGATATGTGATCGGTCTCGGGACAATTACACGACACTGTCTATACTGTCTAAAGTTATACTGTCTACACTGTCTAAAGTTACACTGTCTACATTGTATAAAGTTACACTGTTTACATTGAATAATACAATAAAGAAATACGGTCTACACGGTCTACTTTGCAATAATAAATCACTATTTACACTGTCTACTTTGCAATAATAGATTACTGTTTATACTGTCTACTTTGCAATAATAAATCATTGTCTATTTTGCAATAATAAATTACTGTCTACACTGTCTAAGGTCAGATCACACATCGTTGGTACTTCACCCTCCCGACATAACAAGGAACAAAATCAACATAAAACTGAAATCACATATCTATCGACTAAACACTGATGCATAGTAAAGATCAATACTGAAAACAAACAATTAACTGTACTCGTCTGTGGTCCCTTGCTGGTGAAACCGATAGTCCAAACCACTCAGTATGCCACAAAAGTCAAAACCCGTACAACAGTCTCCAGATGCTGAAATAGACATTACCAATATTCTTAGAATAGTTAAATTAGCTAGGATTGTCTGTCATTAAGTCCAATTCTAGAAACAGGGGCAAAACAGAAATTTCGGGTCAAAACGATATCCGCCGTTGGACCCACTTTGCACCGAAAAGCGTGCCAGAGTCAATAGTCTCTAAAGTCATCAAACTACATGTCTACGGATTCGTTTTGATGATACGAACCCAACGGTATATCCAGAGTTGGATTCTGGCGGCCCGTGCACAAAATCGCTCGTTGAGTCGGACCGTGGGGCCCGCAAAACGGCGATCCGATCAACTGTCTCAGAATTGGACCAAACTTGGCATACATGACCTGAAAAATGATACGGTCCTGGTGGCATAAGTTTCGTCTCGATCTGACGAGCGTGCACAAAGTAATTGAGAAATTTGCACAGAGGCCGATACGGTAAATTTCGACGGATACGCATCAAATTCGTCGCGCACACGCGACCAATTTGAATTCCGTCAAAGCCCACACGTCCACGAAGCCGTTATGCACCTTTCGATGCTTTCAGTTTGCGACCATGTAGCCCGGATTGGCGGAACGCACGTCGTATCGGAGGAATTTTCTATATTTTCAGTTTTTCGAAAACAAGTTTTCCATGATTTTTGAAATCTAATAACTTCCCACATATTTGATGAAATCAAGATCCGTAAGAAGGGTTTCGTTCTCGTATATGTTGTCCATAATCGCCTTCAAATAGAATTTTGGAATATTAGCTATTGTGTTCAGAAACTTCCTTCCAACACGAGGTTTGGAACTGGTTTAACTGATTGTTTTTTGATGGTTTTAGGCTTGAGTTCGTTTCGATTTTTCATCAAACACAGATCAGTTCTATACCAACTGATCGGTAGCGCTTCTAGATGGTTATATGGACATACTATAGGATTTACGGATTTAGAAATAATCATGAATAGATGGAGAATTTAAATCGAGAAGGGCAGTACCTGAGTTGGGTTGAAACAGAGCATGCTCTGTTCAGTCGCCTCGTGTTGGCCTCCGACAGCCCGCGCGACAGTGCGTGGCGGCCCAGGACATGTGCCAGCGTCCTCTTGCTCGGGTTACGGCCATGGCGGCGCTGGGTTGTAAGGTTTAGGGTTTGGTTCGTCCTATATATACATGTTTGTATCCGCGTAGGGGAGGTCGCGGGTTCAGTCTCGGTTCTGTGGTGACGCTGGGATTTATTTCTAAGGGGGTCGGCATGGGCTCTACCCTGCTGGGCTCGGCTTTGCTTAAGTGGGCTTGGTCTATTGTAGCAACTGCTATGGTCCACAGTGCTAATATATATAATACATATATGTTATTGAATATATATACCTATATATATATATATATATATATCTTATTTACTTATGAATATATTCTATATATTTATATCCATATATGCACACGCATCATATATAGATTTAACACCCTATCATTCCATACATTTAATATATAATCTATTTTCAGTCTAGGGTCTTATTTATATAAATACGAATATATAACATTTATTTGATAATAATATTATATAATAATAACCTTGATAATAAAATAGTAATAATAATAATAATAATAACGAAATTCAATAAAACAATAATGGTGTATATATACCATTATATGCAGTCTAATAATCCCAAAATGTACAATGACCTATTTTATACAAATGTTACTGAATATCAACTAAATAATTGTAATTATAATATTTAATTATGAATACTAGAAAATATTCATTAAATCATTAAAACGAAATACAACACCCTCTTACCATATTCTATCAACACGAATATCATTGGACGTGCCGCATGACTATATGGACTTGGGCTCAGTTCGGGTCCAGTCCGGGCTAAAATGGTATAACTGGTTTCCCTAAACTCAATAATATAATTAATAAATAAATAAAACTTCGGTAAGGGTTAAGTCGCAACTTGGCCTGGTTTTCCTAGTTAGGACATCGCTATGGCTGGGCCTTCCCTACCAGGGCTAATACACTAGCCAAAGCACGCCATGGCACTATCCGTGCCACGATTTTTAGTCACCTTGTACTCCAAAACTCCACCATAGTTAAAGGCATCTACCGTAATAATTAATTAAGTAATTAATTATAAAATTATAAAAATCACCATTTAATTCAAATAAATAAATAAAATATATTATAAATTTTTTTGGAAGAGTGGTTACAAATCTACCCACCTTAAAAATAATTTTGTCCTCAAAATTTAAGGGAAGAGTCCATCAGCTATGATAGAAGACGGTTTCCATTATCTATCATCTATTCTCATGGTCATTTCATACTACGAATCCTTGAGAGTTTCTACCCACCTTTGGTCACACTACTCCCTCAAATCTCATGTCGCTAGAACTTTACAATCTTCCAACTAATTGCTAAAATTGCTACCAATAGATATCTACTGCTTATGGCCACTATAATCCTCTCCTATTTATCGAACAACCTAAAATCTAACAAGCATCAATTTACACAAGTAGCTAATAAATATTGGTAAATTCTAATAAGCATGACCTTTCGTCATTCCGAAATAGGAAGGACAGGAAGATAAGGAAGAATAATCAAGAGCAAGTATGAAATTCCAGGGCGGTAGAGAGTATCCAATGATGCAGATATAAAGGAAGTTTATGAGCCAATGACTTATTTGCTAGATTGGGCTACTCTTAGTCTAGTCACTTGCTAAATCAAAATGCCTTTCGTTTCTTAGAGGGGCTTGCAATTCGTACAATACAGAAGTTTCGTTCTCGAAATTCTGAACAGTTCCGTAACAGAACAGAATTTCAGAAATTAAGATTGCGATCTTTTCCGTGGTTATTTAAACACACGAGCAAGGAATATAAATGCAATACAAAATCGTATCGCGACTTCGAGGTAGATGGGATAATGGTTACGGATGACCCTGTATTCTAAGAGGTGGAGACTACATAATAGGTATAGGGACCTATTTCAAGTAGTCCGGTTTTAAAGTATAACAATGGTGGTATGCATGGATGGGTTTTACTGGGTCTTAATGGGTTCCCTAATTGGACATCAATCGTCGGTTGGATGAACCTTGGACTTCAATCTACATGGACTAGACAAGATCCCAATGGTAAAACTATTTCTACTAGGTTAGGGTAACCTAGAATAGGTTTCCACCCACGTGGTTGAGCTAGATGGCAGTCGGATTGGTTAATAGGTTTTGTAAGCCTTGAAGATGTGCCTTTCGTGACTTTTGTGTTTAAGTAGCACGAGAGGACACAATTGAGTGGCACATTAGTAACATGTGCGTAGTGGGCTTCGAGTAGATCACCACCATATATTGGGTCGAAAGGTTGGAGACGAAGTTGAAGCTCTAATGAAAGTCGGAAAGCATACCGGTATTATGGTAAGGGTTATAACTCGTCATTTTGACCTGATAGTCTTATCATATAAAAAAAGTGTACAAGGGGACGTGTTTGAGTGGGACATGATATACCTAGAGGAAGGTAGACTCGTCTAGATCTTGCATATAAAATTTGTCGGAAGGTAACAATTGGTCTCGTGCTTCGATTATTAATGGCACGGCCGGGGACACAAAATGATCTAAATGGAACGTAGGAGTCCATGGGGCACTAATTATCACCCTAATGGAAATCATTCTAATCAATCGGAAATCCTCGCATATCCCAAAATTTTTGAGGGCTTACGATCTACCCACCTTAGAAGCTAGGTCATGGTTTTAGAAATAATGAGGTTAGAAGAATTCCCAAGTCCGGGTATTGTACCCCGACTCTTGTTAATAAAGAATCAGGCACGGCGTAACGGGACACGGTTGGTATAAGTCAAATCAAGGATCGTTCCTCAATAAATGGAAAACGAGTGTGTACAATGACACATGATCGATAGAATGATCTACTCATCCACAGCATACAAGAGTTATCGACGGGGTAACAAACTCTAAGGCACATCATATGAAGGGATTTCTAACAACTAAGTCGTGAATTTCTATTTGTGTCAGGCTGTCAGCCTATGGTCACAAGAGTTGTAGTGATCATGCATTGCTGTCGGCAACTGATAGATCATAATATGACAGGGTATTTAGGCTACGGTAAGTGATTGTCCTTATCTTAGTCTATTCATCTCATGTCTAAACTGTGGGCTTTGGTCGAGGAAGGGTCGGGTTAAGGCTTAAAAGTTGCTAGTTAAAGCAAGCTTCAAGCAAATAATTAGAGACTCACAACATTTGTTTCTTGAGGATATATAGTCTCCTAGGTTGGTATTTGACTAAGGGTAAAAAAACCCTAATTATTCTCAAATTCATATGGCTAGAAGGTCCCAATAGTTGTTTGAGGGTCGAGAGGTGTCACGCCCCAGAACCAGAACACTGGAGAGCGGGGACAGACATAGCCAGCTACGTATAATGAAATGGGATCCACTCCACTATACGGTCACGGCTGTCTAGATATGTGAGGGTTTATCTACAATCCATCAGTTTCTTATGGTCAATAACAAGCCTAGTGTCTCAATCATAAGCAAGTAAGTAGATGTTACAAGATGTAAGATCACCAAATATACCATAGTAAGGCGTCCCAAACATTACATATTCAGCTGATCATGAAGCTAGTCGTTACAAAATATGATGACTAGCAAGAGTTTTAGTCATACATGATCAACCCTAGGTTGCCAATCATGTTACAGCCCGTAGGCAGACAGTAAGTAAAAATGTACACGAGCTAACACTTGCTCGGCGGCTAAACGCCTCAAAAGAATAATTTTACAATAGAGAGGGAGAGCCAAAATAAACCCACTCGTTGCCAGGATTCCCTCTAGTGGTCACCATGTGGCTGGAAGGTCGGTAGATCCTCTGGTGCTGCTCCGGTATCTGGCCATACAAAACCAGCTGGGTCAGACCCCAGAAAGAGCAAGTGCCACAAAGGAGGCTTCACTTAGGAACTAAAACCAGCAATTAGCACAAGAATATAACTACATAAAAGATGGTAATAAATGGACTAGATATTAAAAGAAACAACAGTCATAATAGAGTATAAGGGAACCATTCAAGTAGCCAGGTCATAACCCTTAAACCAAACAAGGACCGGGGTTGTCACCCTTTGCCTGAATAGAAACCCGTCTCAATTACTATTGATAAGGCAAAACGTATCAAGCATGATAGGTGATATACGATGAGATAACCATAGGACTATTCAGATAACCAGGTTACAACCCGTAAACCAAACAAGGACCGGGGTTGTAACCCTTAGTCTGAACAGAACTTGGCTTCTTCCACCATTTATCGGCAAGGTAATATAAGAAGACAGGTCATATAACAATCTTGTACAGGATCAAGACAAGACTAGACTCCATCCAATCATTCAAGGCCAAGCAATAAGTACGGCTTGATACTTTAACTAACTAGGGTTATCACAAGCCTTAGTTACTAGCAAGATGCAATGAGAATTCCAAGTCCGGTTACCTGTTTGTTACTACCTGAGTAATCCCAGCAAGAAAAGGAAAAGATATCATGATATAGCAGACACACTGTAGTAAGATACATATGTCCTAAGGTACCACACTCGATGGCGGGCTGGAAGTGCGCTCATCTCGACGGATAGCAACAAATCCCATGTATATATATAAGGCCGGAATCAAAGGGGCAACAGGTAACTGGGAAATTCTCCATGAACTATTTGATCAATCTAGTCATTAACCTAGCCAGATTTAGTATGAATCTCTGACCGTGGTACTCAGGGATCATGCCCTAGACATGATTCAAGACACAACCAGACTAGTAGTTTATAAAAGCACAATCATCCACAGTGTCCAGGCCAATAAATTGATTTGTCAAGAGTGCGCCACGACGGGCCACTATCATTATCATTATTACTTATCAAAAGTGCGCCACGATGGGCCACTATCAAGCATTGTCAGGATACTTGTCAAGAGTGCACCACTACGGGTCACTGTCATGTCATGTATAGCAGGTCAAGTTATCAGGTCAAGTTATCATGTCAAGTGTGCACCACGGCAGGCCACTGTCAAGCATGTCAGTTTTAGGTCACACCATGCCAGGTACAATTGTTATTTCAATCATGTCAATCAAATCGAGATTATCAAGTTCGGAAAAAAGGCGTAAGGATATAAAATGGGCGTAAAAATATATATAATAGGGTAAGATGTACGCTATAGGAACTCAAATTACACAGGGCGTTACAAGTACGGGTTAATAACGATCATTAAATAATAAAATACAAGCCAGGGAAAGAGCCATGCGGCTCGAGCATAGGCGGCCAAGAATGACCTCATGCGGCCGATGAGGAAATAGCCCATGCGGCTGGAGGAGACTCGGGTCTAAGGGAATGCATGCGGCTTAGGGGAGTTCAGGGTCTTGCAACGGAGTATCATGCGGCCAGAGGGAAGTAAGCTTCATACGACTGGGGAAAAGGAGTCCATGCGGGTCAGGGTTAAGAGCCCATACAGCTCGGAACAAGAGCAGCTCATGCGGCTAGCGGAGAAGCTGTACGTATGCGGCAGGCCATCAATCAGGTATATGCGGCCATGAAGGGGGAGGGGCGCATGCGACTAATTCATAGCATTCATGCGGCTGAGAAGTGGATTCTCATGCGGCTAGGAATGGACTGAGTTCCATGCAGCTGAATGATCACGAGCATATACGGCTGGAGAAGGATGAGCGTGCATTCGGCTGAGCTAGGAAGAGGGTCAGGTGCGGTTAACGGGGAGGGATGGACCCTATACAGTTGAGGATGGACTCGGCCTCATGCGGCTGGGGATGCGGGTGCATATGCGGCTAGATAAGTTCGGCCCTCATGCGGCTCAAGTACTTCCAGTCATGCGGCTGAATAGAACACTTGCCGCATGAAATATTCATGCGGTCAAGTCAAACACAGTTCATCTTCTCTAAAATTCTGAAAAGAAGAACACCATGAGAGCCAAGTTCTTAAGCACCATAACTCCATCATCTGGAGCCCAAATCCGAACTTCCATAGGTCAAAATGGGGCAGAATGAAATGCTCTACAACATGGAACCATCAAAACTTAGAAATAACAAGATTAAGTAGATCAAAACCCAAGAAATCCAAAAATAGTATAAACTTAGATCTACAAGAATCTAGCCATGGAAAGTAGAAATGTCAAGTACTAAAGTAAGTTAAAATGCTGTACGGAAGAGAATGAAGCAATAAAATTGGAGTTCCTTCATGAAGCAAGTTGCACTTGCCTAGACCTCTCTCTCTCTCTCTCTGGTAGGTAAAAAAAATAATGGAAGAAAGAAGAAGAGTAATGAAGAGAGAGAAGGAAGTGGGGTTAGTAAATGGTAGTGGTGGTGGTAGGTAAGGGTTCACCCCTTGGTTTATGATAAACCAATAGCAATCCTCAAACCGAACCAAACCAACCCAAACCAAGAAATAAACCAAGTCGGGAATAAAACTAAGCCAGGGATCATACAAATATAAGAATAAATACGTACACGTATTCTAAAAATACGTAATACGAACAACAGGTATTACAAGAGGAGAACGAGTAATTCAATCACATGACTGGCCGATGGTAGCTACACTTGTCTATAAAACTATCATAGCCATGGGGATACTCTGTATCTCTCTACCATCACGAGCTTTCGTCCTTCCAAATCAGTGAAAGACAAAAACAATAAAGAGTTCAAGGAGGATGATACTGAATACAATTTTGTGATTCAAAGACGAACATATAATTCAAGAAGAATTGTCAAAGCAGTCGCGGATGAGATCATAGATACCTCGACATCTCAATCCACGTAGGATAATCTAAGAGAGCGAACCGAGTGCACTACAGTTAATCAGACCATAATACATCGATTCTGATTAGACAATATGTTAGTAGGCATCCCAACTAAACATGTGTCTTGAATCAAGCTCGAGAACAGAGTGAGCTTGCAAAACTAGGCTGTAATAGAAACATTGGTCAAGATAGTCAAAATACAAGTATGCGAGATTTTTTAAAGGAGGCACAAGTAGTTCGAGTTTTAAGAGAATCAAACCTTATCTGGTGTTCTTGCTTATACCGTCTTCCTACTACCTTCTTATCCATGAGACATTGGTCGTCTAATGGATTATGGACCTCTGAATTCCTTATTCGGAGTAAACCTGTTAGTGTCAATCAATTTCCTCGTCAATAGATCACAAGGACCACGGAATGCCAGGTCAGGAGACATGCTACCCGACCTACATAACTTTCACTAGTATTAGATTTGGATCTTATAAGACACACAGGATATTTTTCTATCCTCTATAGTATCCTAACTTGTAATCATGTCTGAAGTCATTTTACTGAGGATTATGCCTCGCCCGTATACTCTGGCTATGGTAAACCCTTGGTTTCGTAACTCAAATATGATACAAAGTCAAACACTTCTTAACTCTATCCAATATTGACTCAAGGGTAACTACGATCAAAGAGGACCACTAGCCATAGTAATATTCTATAACCTATATTTTCTTAAACCAATTTCAGCTCTAGGGGTCGTGCCTTGCTAGTGCGCTGCCGGCTGCAGTGAATCCATCGTCTCCATAATTCAAATAAATGGCAACAGTACGCTGTTGTCCTGCCATTATGAGTTAACTAACATCCCTTTAACTATATCCTTAAAAATTCATGAGTTTCTAGAGATTTAAACAAGTTGACTATGAAATAAAGCCTAAGTATCTATCAGTCACAACCCATAAAAATAAAAGATGAACATGGAGGAAATAACTGAAGACAAAGAAAGACAACCCTTCTAACTATTCCATGTGTATTCAAGCCTTTGAGGAAAAACTTGAATCGAAACTAACTCGAGGTTCGTATATGGGTAACATAATCAAAAATCATATAATAATTCTTAGGGAAACTAGGAACTAAATAGGCAATTCGGTTTAAGCTATGAGGATGATATCTAAAGAGGCAACGAGAAGGAATTGAACAATTTATCAGGGTTAGATCATTAACTCTATGAAGCCCTATCTCACCAAGTGAATAATCTATCCATATTGGATCGTATCGTCATATCAAGAGGAAATATTGTACCTATGGGGATCTGACAAACTATCAAAATTAAAACTTCTCATCTAAATGGCATGGCCTAGACTATCCCTCGATAAATTTTGTATAAGGGACTCCTAGTCCTAGTCATTCTCTTAAATCAAATTAATCCCTAATTCGTGAATGAGAATTTCCTAGTCGCAGGCTCGCAATAGTAGGACTAACTTAAGTACTATCACGAGTTCGCATGATTTACGAAAACAGACCTGCGTGGGCCACCAAAAACATTTGTCACGACCCGTACCAGTTTTTTTTAAACAGATACGAGACGTGTCCAAGCCAGCCTACGCCGCAGTATCAGCGATAGAACGCTGTATAGCCACAATGATCAAAATAACAGACAATGCTCATTCACATGATTAATTTAATTTACAATGATCACAAGTTTTACATTTGCAAAAAAATATAAACTTGTACAAATATTAGAATGACTACAACTCATCTATCTAGCTAGTCTCTAGGCTTTTTGTCTGCAAGTACACCCGTATCTCCCAATGCTAAGTGAATCGACGGCTAACCTGAAAAATATTGGTTTCCAGTCCGGAATGGAACGAGTACAATTCACTGAATGCAGTTCCAATATATGAAAATGACTATACGACATAGATTAGCCTTTAAACATATGATTTAGAAAATAACAAAAAAGACAAATAGAACTAAACAAAGAAAAACAGTAAATAAAGACAATACCCACCGACTGACTGAAATACCTTTGATATGTGATCGGTCTCGGGACAATTATACGACACTGTCTACACTGTCTAAAGTTACAATGTCTACACTATCTAAAGTTATACTGTCTATATTGTATAAAGTTACACTGTCTACATTGAATAATGCAATAAAGAAACACGATCTACACGGTCTACTTTGCAATAATAAATCACTGTTTACACTGTCTACTTTGCAATAATAAATTACTGTTTATACTGTCTACTTTGTAATAATAAATTACTGTCTACACTGTCTACTTTGCAATAATAAATCACTGTCTACACTGTCTAAGGTCAGATCACACATCGTTGGTACTTCACCCTCCCGACACAATAAGGAACAAAATCAACATAAAACTGAAATCACATATCTTCGACTAAATACTGATGCATAGTAAAGATCAATACTGAAAACAAATAATAAACTGTACTCGCCTGTGGTCCCTTGCTGGTGAAATCGATAGTCCAAACCACTCAGTGTGCCACAAAAGTCAAAACCCGTACAATAGTCTCCAGATACTGAAATAAACATTACCAATATTCTCAGAATAGTCAAATTAGCTAGGATTGTCTGTCTTTAAGTCCAATTCTGGACACAGGGGCAAAACGGTAATTTTGGGTCAAAATAATATCCGCCGTTGGACCCACTTTGTACCGAAAAGCATGCCAGAGCCAATGATCTCTAAAGTCGTCAAACTACATGTTTATGGATTCGTTTTGATGATACGAACCCAACGGTATGTCCAGAGTTGGATTCTGGCGGCCCATGCACAAAATTGTCCGTTGAGTCGGACCGTGGGGCCCGCAAAACGGCGATCCGATCAACTGTCTCAGAATTGGACTAAACTTGGCATACAGGACCAAAAAACGATACGGTCCTGGTGGCACAAGTTTCGTCTCGATCTGACGAGCGTACACAAAGTAATTGGAAAATTTGCACAGAGGCCGATACGGTGAATTTCGACGGATACGCATCAAATTTGTCGTGCACACGCAACCAATTTGAATTTCGTCAAATTCCACACGTCCACGAAGCCGTTACGCACATTTCGATGCTTTCGGTTCGCGACCACGTTGCCCGGATTGGCGGGACGCACGTCGTATCGGAGAAATTTTCTATATTTTTAGTTTTTCAAAAATAAGTTTTTCATGATTTTTGAAATCTAATAACTTCCCACATATTTGATGAAATCAAGATCCGTAAAAAGGGTTTCATTCTCTTATATGTTGTCCATAATCGCCTTCAAATAGAATTTTGGAATATTAGCTATTGTGTTCAGAAACTTCCTTCCAACACGAGGTTTGGAACTGGTTTAACTGATTGTTTTTCGATGGTTTTAGGCTTGAGTTCGTTTCGATTTTTCATCAAACACAGATCAGTTCTATACCAACTGATCAGCAGCACTTCTAGATGGTTATGTGGACATACTATAGGATTTTACGGATTTAGAAATGATCGTGAATAGATGGAGAATTCAAATCGAGAAGGGCAGTACCTGAGTTGGGTTGAAACAGAGCATGCTCTGTTCAGTCGCCTCGTGTTGGCCTCCGACAGCCCGCACGGCGGCGCATGGCGGTCCAGGGCGCGCGCCAGCATCCTCTTGCTCGGGTTACGGCACTGGGTTGTAAGGTTTAGGGTTTGGTTCGTCCTATATATACATGTTAGTATCCGCGTAGGGGAGGTCGCGGGTTCAGTCTCGGTTCTGTGGTGACGCTGGGATTTATTTCTAAGGGGGTCGGCATAGGCTCTACCCTGCTGGGCTCGGCTTTGCTTAAGTGGGTTTGGTCTATTGTAGCAACTGCTATGGTCCACAGTGCTAATATATATAATACATATATGTTATTGAATATATATACCGATATATATATTTTTTATTTACTTATGAATATATTCTATATATTTATATCCATATATGCACACGCATCATATATAGATTTAACACCCTATCATTCCATACATTTAATATATAATGTATTTTCAGTCTAGGGCCTTATTTATATAAATACGAATATATAACATTTATTTGACAATAATATTATATAATAATAACCTTGATAATAAAATAGTAATAATAATAATAATAATAATAATAATAATAACGAAATTCAATAAAATAATAATGGTGTGTATATACCATTATATGCAGTCTAATAATCCCAAAATGTATAATGACCTATTTTATACAAATGTTACTGAATATCAACTAAATAATTGTAATTATAATATTTAATTACGAACACTAGAAAATATTCATTAAATTATTAAAACGAAATACAACACCCTCTTACCATATTCCATCAACACGAATATCATTGGACGTGCCGTATGACTATATGGGCTTGGGCTCAGTTCGGGTCCAGTCCGGGCTAAAATGGTATAACTGGTTTCCCTAAACTCAATAATATAATTAATAAATAAATAAAACTTCGGTAAGGGTTAAGTCGCAACTTGGCCTGATTTTCCTAGTTATGACATCGCTATGGCTGGGCCTTCCCTACCAGGGCTAATACACTAGCCAAAGCATGCCATGGCACTATCCGTGCCACGATTTCTAGCCACATTGTACTCCAAAACTCTACCATGGTTAAAGGCATCTACCGTAATAATTAATTAAGTAATTAATTATAAAATTATAAAAATCACCATTTAATTCAAATAAATAAATAAAATATATTATAAAATTTTTGTGAAGAGTGGTTACACTTGAGGTGTGGAGGTTCAGACCATCGTATAGCTACGTGCCCACAGATACAGAGGCCAGGAGGGCCAGCTCAACAGTTTTTGGCGTTGGCAGCTCCAGAGGTGGCACCATATTAAGGGCCAGCACTAGCAGTAAGGCCATTAGCCCAGCGTCCATTACTGGCGCAGGCTCAGATGTACCGATAAGTACAGTATCAGGCAGGGCCGCAGAGGCCACAACAGCAGGGCCATGAAAGGCAGCAACAGAGGGTCCAGTAGGGGCAGAGACAAATGGAATTTGGAGTATTAGAGCATAGGTTGGCCGAAGGCGGTCAGATTGTGAGTAAGTTTTGAGTATTATTCATTATAATTCTTTGAGTTCTATATTCGAAGAGTGAACACAACTTTCTCGTCTCACTCATCTGCTTTCGTATTATGTAATACGTGATATTCATCATGTGTCTTGATTACGATAGTACGTCCTGGGCAGAGTCTCGTTCTTGATTAAGTCATTGGTACCTGTACCCACCTGAATTCAACCCTAATCTTTCGATCTGGGTAACCTGGATGGTCTGCAGGGCTTGTGGCTGTGGAGTAATCTCTCTGCATCTTGTTAGTAACTAGGCCTGTGATAACCCTAGTTAGTTAAAGTATCAAACCATAATTCTTGCTTGGCCGTGAAATGATTGGATGGAGTCTAACCAGTCAAGTCTTGTCCTGATCCTGTTCCAGATTACTACATGACCTGAATGCCTGTATTTATTTTATCGATAAATGGTGAGAATTCTAAGTTCTGT
The DNA here is from genome assembly GCA_029216955.1 of Iris pallida. Taxonomy (NCBI): domain Eukaryota; kingdom Viridiplantae; phylum Streptophyta; class Magnoliopsida; order Asparagales; family Iridaceae; genus Iris; species Iris pallida. The sequence goes on along the minus strand of JANAVB010010194.1, from coordinate 3,228,797 downwards.
TCAGACGAAGGGTTACAACCCCGGTCCTTATTTGGTTTACGGGTTGTAACCTGGTTATCTGAATAGTCCCATGGTTATCTCGTCGTATATCATCCTGATGTATTTCCTTAATTTCCAGTTCTTACTTTTATTTATATCTTGTGCTGATTGCTGGTTTTAGTTCCTAAGTGAAGCTTCCTTTGTGGCACTTGCTCTTTCTGGGATCTGACCCAGCTGGTTTTGTATGGCCAGATTTCGGAGCAGCTCCTGAGGATCTACCATTTTTCCAGCCCGATGGTGAACACCAGGCGTAACCAGGGCAACGAGTGGGTTATTTTGACTCCCCCACTCTATTGTAAAAATATTCTTTTGAGGCGTTTAGCCGACGAGCACCTGTTTAGCTCGATTGCACTTACTTATTGTCTGCCTACGGGCTGTAACATGATTGACAGATCCTAGGGTTGATCATGTATGACTAAACTCTTGCTAGTCCTCACATTTTGTAACGACTAGCTTCATGATCAGCTGAATATATAATATTTGGGACGCCTTATTATTGTATATTTAATGATCATACATCTTGTAACATTTACTTACTTGCTTGTGATTGAGACACTAGGCTTGTTCATGACCATAGGAGACTGTTGGCTTGTAGTAAACCCGCATGTATCTAGACAGCCGTGACCGTATAGCGAGATGGAATCCATTTCAATATACGTAGCTGGCTATGTCTGCCCCCGCTCTCCAGTATTCTGGTTCTGGGGCGTGACAGTACCGACTTATCTCAAGCGTTTACCCTTGTCCACTTTGGGAGTCAGTGTAGGACCTCGAGGACGAATTCCTACCTAACTAACTTGGGAGGCATATTTTATTCGTATGTCTCCGATAACTTTCCTTCTATGGTATGATTATTGTTTGTGCTTTTACTTAATTGTTCTTTCTTTCGTAATTTGTTCATGTGCCATGTGTTGTTTGATAATTGTGCTTGCTATATGTTATTAGTTTATTTCGTATCTGAGAGCGTGCTCGACTAGCCTTAACGAAATTCCGAGGACAAAATTTTTCTAAGGAGGGTAGAGATGTCACTACCCGTTCCCGGAATACGTAAATTTTTTATTTTTCTGTATATGGTATATGGCACATGTATCTTAATTGTATGTATCATGTATTTGCACCTGGTCATGGCATAGAACAGTATCTCGTCGTGGAATAGTGTGCCACCCCTTGTCCTTGTCTAGTTGTAGGCGTAGTTTACTACTTCGATGATAAGATATATGAACCATGTTGTTGTTAGGATTTTATTTAAATGATCTAATTAGTTGTATCATGTAGCATTTAATATGTCATTAGTCATATGGTTTAGAGCATGCTTAAGATTATGGTTTCTTTGAGTCAACCCAGCCCCTATATATATATCTCTTCCTCTTTTTCTCTCCTCATTCACTCTTTCATTTATTTTCCTCAAACAACATTTAGGCAAGTACACCTTGCACCAAATGGAGAGATTTTTGCATTTTTTATTCTTAATTTTTCCTTTGATATTATTTGTCTATATTATTCTTCTCTCCATTCTCTACAAGTTTAGTTCTTAGAGTTTTTTATTTTAATGGCTAGTTTTATGTAGATCTAAGTTTCTAAAACTAGGGTTTTATGGATTTTCATAGTTTTGATCTATCAAACTTAGTTGTTTTCGAAAACTAATGGTCCTATGTTGTAGAAAATCTCATTCTACCCAATTTTGACCTTTAAAAAGTTATATTTTGACTTGTTTTGAGAAAGTTATGGCCAAAATAATATTTGGACATCTTCTATGTTCATCTGTCCTGGTTCTGACAAGGACGATGAATAGTACCGCAGGCATGAATAATGTCGCATGGCTTACATAGTGCCACAGGCTTACATAGTGCCACATGGATGAATAGTGCCGCAGGCTTGCATAGTATCGCAAGCTTGCATAGTGCCACATGGATGAATAGTGTCGCAGGCTTGCATAGTGCCGTATGATGAATAGTGTCGCAGGCTTGCATAGTGTCGCATGGAATGAATAGTACCGTAGGCTTGTATATTGCCACATGGCTTGCATAGTGCCGCAGGCTTGCATATTGTCGCATGGCTTGCATAGTGCTGTAGGCTAGCATAGTGTCGCATGGCTTGTATAGTGCAGCATAATGCCTTTTTTGGCAGTTTTGGCTGTTTTATGTCCTATTTGGCTGATTTGTGGCCAGAATTTTTCCCAACTTTCAACATGAAAGTTGTAGATCTTTTTCTTGGCTTCAAGAATCTTCATGTCTCACTTTAACCAGAATTCATATGTGACTTTTATGATACGAGGGGTCCACGTGACTTCCTGACTTGACCGTATTCCTGACCTGATTACCTGTATACGTGCTGGTACCTGTTCTAAGTGTGTATTGATATACAATATTAGTATGCACTGCGGTGCTATTTACTGAGTGCACTGAGGTGTGACTCTGCGTGCTAAGTGATCATTCGTGTTATATGTCAATACATGTGAACCTTCCAGCACAGTCATGGTAATGGGTCAGTAATAGTGTCATGGTATATTGATTGTTGTTTGATGCATTACACTAAGCATGGATCTATATTTGAGACTCTTTGAGCCGATGTGGATTCATACTTAGGGTACACGTACTATGGTACGACATATAGGAGGATGACCATGTGACCACGACATGTAATTCCAATATTAAGATAGGGTTAATCTAAGCAACTTAAATCGGTAGAAGCATTGGGAGGGAACAGAATCTCGATATCGTACGTTACCAGCCATCCCAGGTCCTGTCCTGACGTGTCGGGTTGGCCGCCACGGATACAGTTTCATCCGCCTATAGTGGATGACTATATCTGACTCCTACGTGCTATGTGTTATATATTTTAGCACGGTGGCCTTACGGGGGACCGGTGTATAATCAAAGTGCTACGTATGTGTGTGTGTGTGTGTGTATATATATATATATATATATATATATATATATATATACATAATGGATTGGCTAGCCCTGCTTGTATGCGATACGATCTGAGGATTCCTATATATTGCATTACTGGGATAATCCAGACAAATCGTAGAAAGCCGTAGGATTGATTAGCCGCTTGTAAGCCGACTTATTTGTGATATATTTTCTTCTGTTAGCAACTGAGGAACATGGACTATCGTGGTGCGTGGTCCAACCCATGTCCTTGTTTGGTTGTTGGGTTGGACTATTGTGCTGCGATAGACTATGGACCAAAGTCGCGATCAGAAGCCCTTCACCTACCCATGGTTATAGGATATATCTTATCTTGGCATGATATTGGCACCGTTTGTCCTTGTTTGGTTGTAAGGGTGTCGTATTGTCTCGATGATATGGTATAAGCCTATAACTCTTGAATCAGGTCTTATTATTATGCTTGGTTTTTATCTCACTCTTTTGTGCTCCCTTGTGATACTTGCTATTCAGGGCCTGACCCGGCTGGTTTTGTTTGGCCAGATCTCGTAGCAGCGCCAGAGGATCCAACCTTCTACCCGAACAATGGTGCACACCAGGAGTATGGGCGCTAGGGACCATGAGTGGATTTCTTCTTTACTGCTCAGATATCTTCTATTTTGTACTTGGCATTTAGCCACCAGCACCTGTTTAGCCGGCTGTTCTGGACATTAGTTTCCTTTTATGTAATTGTAATTAAATCAGACTGCAGGAGACTATAGTTATGTACTATTGACTCTCGGTACTAGCTTATCATTTTGTATAGCTAGGCTCATGAATCATTTTGATGAAGCGTCGGGGACGCCTTACTGCTTTGTCTTATATGATCATTATTTACTGCTTCCTGTTTTGATTGATTGAGACCTAGATGCTCTGTGAGACCATAGGAGACTTGATTGTAGCATGCACCCCCTAGTCTCTTGACAGCCACGATCGCCATATAACGTTTATATACTTCATATGGAGTAGCTGGCCTAGTCCGTCTCAGTATTCCGGTACTGGGGTGTGACACTAGCCGTCGTCGTCACCTCCGACCACCGCCAAAGTGATCGCCTCGACGAGACAAACTCAGTTCAAATTTTTTCCGACGACCACAATGTCTCCTCCGCCGTGCAGCAACCCCGACAGCCCATGTTGGTCGGACACGTACGTGTCATCCCTCCCTGCTATGTGTCTGTGTCTCGTGTACACGTGGAAGGGTCGTCGTGTGTCGAGCAGTCTAGTGATGGCCTTAGACACGGCTAATTCGTGTCAGAACACGAGTTCTTGCCTCGCACAAGACTCATTGTCTGACTCGACCTCTCGTGTCCCTAACTATCAGGACACGGGTTTAATCAATCGGGTTTCGGGTTTGGTTAAGTCTATTGGGTTTAAACCCGTTTGTTAATGGGTTTGGGTTTGTTTACTTTTCATTGGGTCGGGTTTTGGCCCATTAGCTATTGGGCTGGTATATATATATAGATATATATATATATATATATATATATATATATATATATATATATATATATATATATATATATATATATATATATATATATATATTATACTGTTATATAATATACTAATATATAAATACACACATACACGCACACACACACACACACACACAC